>OW679200.1:133984786-134584846 GCA_940337035.1 Agriotes lineatus
TTTCGCAATTAATCGCGCTTGTGGGAAATTCAGATTAACCAGTGTACCTATTATTTTCGAATAACATAGTGTTACGGTATTAAAAGAACTTTACGACACCCACCCAAGGTGAGCATCGCACCACGGAATCAGTCCTGAAAAACTGGCACACTTGCCCTGAAATCGGTTCGAAATAGGCTAATAGGCCACGGCTGGAACGCTCAGGGAGTCGGGCGTGAGTCACACGATACGTATGTCGAAATTGTGAGGGCGCCACCAAGCCTGTTTTAACCCGGCTAACCGGGCCTGGACGGTTAGACGGGAGCGAAGCACGAAAAATACTCCGCCGATAGGATTACTCAAGAAATGCAAGGTCGAATAACAATTTCGGGATTGCCTTGTGCAAGGATTGTAATTAGGTGTCAATCCGACCGCGACTACGCAGCTGTCTTACCCACCTGTACGCTCAAAGCTCCCTCGTTCCGTCGCACAATAATCAGTACTCTGAAGGGGGCGCTTATCTGTAACAGAACATGCACAAGTCGAAACAAAACAATAGTTCCCTTAGCTAGCAAATCATGTATTGACTAACGGGTTACAATGGTGCAGCAGAGTGCGTCGCACTATATCTATAAATGGATTATAACTAAGGGACACCAGCTGGCGCGCGCTCTAAACTTAGCGACAGATGTTGAACAGTAATGAACAGTAATGAACAGTAATGAGCAGTAATGAGTACAAATATGCTGGCGCGACGCCTTATGCAGCAAACAGTAAAGAACAAATTATCACTCGCAACATGGACAGTCTTAATATGTAATTTTGAATGAATGTATAAATATGCTGGCGCGACGCCTTATGCAGCAAACAGTAAAGAACAAATTAGCACTCGCAACATGGACAAATATGACGACAGTGCCTGTAGGCACAAGAGATGTGACGGCTCGCTCGCGTTCACAGCGGTAATCAGTTCAAAGACACATACCTTAATATGTAGGCGGTTAGGGAGCCTGGTACAGTTGAGTTGCGACAGGCTGCAGTCTTAGGTGGCAGGTACCTTCGATGTTCGACGGCTATAGGGATGAGTGCACATCCGCCACAATGGCGACGTGAGACGCGTCAGGACGCGTACAACGGGACGACGAAAAATGGGCCACTTTCGTTCTGCGGGACAGATCCTCGAAGGTCGAGATGAAGGGGGCACGACCCCTTTCTTACGGAAGCAGGAAACTGGGCTCAAAGAGCACCCACGCTACGCCGAAGACAATTCGAAACTCACACTCACAACCACCACACAAGCGTTCTCTGCAACGGGCTGCGGTCGACTGCCACTTAGGGCGAAAACGTTTGTCACGTAATTGCTGAAACAGCACTCGACGGGAAAAAGGCTGACCCCCCGCCAAGGGCGAGAGCGCCGCACGAACTCACACACTATCCGACCTCTTACTCGATCGACGGCTCTCGGCTGAATCCCCAGAGGGAAGCGCTGGCACGGGTCACCTTGGTCGCGTCCCCACGTGACTAAACCTCGGCAGCCAATCGCAAGGCGATAAAATGAAACAAATTTATGCCAGCGTCATGATATCACGCCACAACGGCGTGTTTTCTAGAAGATTCGGAATTCTTGCGAGCGATACGCTCGGCTGTCAAAGCGCCATCAGAGGGGGGCTCCAACCGACGAGAAATGCTGCGTTTGGGGCCAAATATGTGCGAAATCATGATTCTGGAATTAGGCGATGGAGCCAAATAAAGAACTAAAAGGGTCTAGCATACGGGCACGCTGCCCTAAAGCCTAGGTGGCTATTTAAAATACCAAAATGACCTGAATCAAATGTGCGCCAAGATTGAAAATGGTTTTAGCTTAGCAACAAATTGCCCTAAAGGCGTGAAATGCGATTAAGCATCTACAACCGCAAAATGACTTAACAATAGATTAATACCAGTGTAAATAAAATCCGCGTATTGCTCTTTATATTACAATTCAAGGTTCCTTAAATTAAAATCAATTACACATGTATCTACATTAAAAAATAAATGAAAACCGATGTCGGGTCTCTGGAAGCACCTTGAGCGCCAGCAGGATTAGCACGATTAGGCCACCAACCTAGTTTTTTCGACAACCACGTAAGAGCTATTTTATATACATTTATCACAACTACTATTACAAAGAACTGAATGAATTAAAGGGGATATGATTAGCTCTGTCTTTGAGTTTTGAGAAAAAAGAAGTACTTATGTATATTTATTAATTTTAATACTTCTTTAATGTAGCCACAATTGCTATTAGCGGGAAAACATAAAATTAGATGTTAAAAATTACTTAGAATTGCATTTTTGTTTTAATTTCATTTTTATTTTTCGAAGCACGCTAAACTGATCTTTAAATCAATTTCATGCAACTAATTTTATGAGCCATAAAGTTGTTGAGCTTGAAAAGTGCATATTTGGTTTCAGTTTATAATTTATTCACCTGCATAGTATCGAAACTATCATGGTCTTTATTAATGTGCTAATTCCGTTGCTTGGTGCATATAAAAACGAAGAAAAAAGAATAGTTTTTATACTAGTTACATTTGAAAATGAATTACAGGTCAGTATTTTATTTTTACTAAATTGCGTGTAGTTACTTGCTTTCTTACATCTAACTTGAAGGAATACCATAAGCAAGTATTATTGATTTTAATTATATTATTAAGTTCAAGCCACAGTTATGTTCAATAAGCTCCACTTTAGAATGTGAAATATATTATTGTACGAGCTTTAAATTATTTCAGATCATCTGCCCTGCAATGCTGTTCTGCTTAATTACGTTACAATTATTACACCGATTAGATTATGCTGTCTTTCTCTCATGTTAGGAGTAGCAGCAAAGTAATAATGTAAGCTCTGATACCTGTTATTATTGAAAAACCGTTACAGCAATTAACAAATTACACAAAATCCCTGCATTATGCGATTATCTTTAATATCACTTATTATCGCTAAAAGTGGAAAATAAATGCCTACTCATTACTACTGCTCGTTCTATTAATTATACAAGTTGATGTATTTATAGTTAAGTGACTTATATATGTATACCGAATAGTATTCCTGTTTCTGCTATTGATGAAGCAACCCTGAACCAATACTTTGCATTAAATTGTGTTAGTATTTTCTAAATTTAATCTTGACAGCTGTTGTAAGTAAAAACGAACAATTTAATGAACTAAGCAGTCCCATTTTCAACGAAATATTTATTCTGTAATCGTTGAATTTATCACGAATCTAAAAGTTATACGTTTACAAAATGAGACTGTTCATGACGGAAATTCTGCCACGCATGCATTAACTCAGTAAAACGATAAATTAAAGTTTTTACCGGCAAAATTGATTTATTTTTCCACAATTTAGGAAATACACCCGTTTCGATTCCCTTCTGGAAATAAACAATTTTTGTAACGCACTGCCATTTCAGTAGGATCTGCCCACAAGAGCCACATTCCTAAAATTGTATTTATTTATTTATTTATTTATTGTACATGCACCAGCCAAACCAACAGATAGGCTGCCGAGCCAGCCATCCAATAATGGGTTTGGACATATAAACTACAGAAAAAAGAACGTACAATCTATAATAAAACGAATTAAACAAATGTGCATTTTGAAACAAGGTCAAAAATATATAACGTACAATCCATGAGAAAACTAATTCAACAAATGTGCATTTTGAAACAAGGTAAAACATATATAACAAGTAAGTAAAACTAACATTACAATATTACGAGTAATATTATTTAAGCAAAAAATATCAGATCAAAACTGTACATGTCAAAACCAGACGATTTTTTAAAAATTGAAGTTATATCCTTTGAAAAACGAACCACAAACTATCCTAGAAGAACAAACTATCCTAGAAGTGAATATTAATTTTACAATGGACCAAAATTGTTTTGGGTTATTCTTAATATTATATTCAGTAGTAAAGATGTACACGCATTTCAACTTACACTTGTCATTTATTATCAAACGTATTATATTGTTTCATTTGGTCTTCTATTGTATGGTTGTTCAGAAAGTGTGGTGTTTTATTTGTTTGTTACTAAGTATAATGAGAGCAGTGGGCCTATATATTTTTTATTTTTAAAAGATCTCCAAGTCAACCAACCAATCAATTATTTGATATACAAACATGATAAATCACTAGAGTCCGTCAAAATATTCCCTTATTTTTTCAAAATATAGCATAGCAAAATGGCGTTGAGGAGCACAACGAGCGGTCACCCCCGCCCCGGGTCATTGACCTTAGTACCTGGCACTCACCAAAACTTCTGCATGTTTATTTTGAAATTTGTAAGCCCTTTTGTTATGAATTAGCCACATAATATTGATTTTGATTGAAATATAGCATTAAAATATGGCAAATATAGAATTTATCACGAAAAGAGACATTTTATAGCATTTATGGCACCAACAAATGTGGTTTATTCCACCCCTTACTACGTAAAACGACTAAATACGAAATCTGGCCCTAAAGAGACCTACAGTAAGAAACATGGCAAAATGGCATTTGACGGACTCTATAAATCACAGTGCTTAATTTACACACTTGATAAATATTATACATAAAATTCACTTTATTTTTAAGACTTGAATGTCTGAATTGTTTAATTCACACTATAAAACAATCAATATGTATTGAACTGGTTAACATAAATCTTTGATTAATAAATTTTGTAGATCATAATTTAGTATCACTGCTATACTTTTGACTTAAGAATTTAGTTGACCTAAGTTCTAAGTTTACCTATCTTACCTTTTTGTTCCATGTCGATAATCTGTCTTTTTTGCATTATGTAAGTTTTGCATGGCGCTAATTATTTCAAGCTCATTCTTTCGCTTAATTCTAAATTTTCAATGCTACTTTTTACTTCCATTTGTAACTAGTTGCATGCCCGTCCTATACATCAAATTTGTATTCTCTGGAAACAATACCTTGATAGTTTTTCGCAGTATACCTAATTACCTGGCTTTAATACATTTGTTCATTCGTTTCAAAACAGAGAATTCCAGTCGAAATTTCAAAATTTCATTCAATTCTGTTACAGTTACGTTTTGTTCGTGGATATTCCTCGTTTATAATGCGTTTTTCCCTTCTGGGAATTAAAACCAATCCTAGGGATTTAGGTTTTTTCTAATTTAATCACATTTCAGGAGGGTTTATCGGGGAAGTTCGTATTTTATAGTTTATTCCCTTCTTATAGTAGTAGTTTGGCAGTTTATATCCCATTCCCAATGCTATTTTATCTTAGTGTCTGTAGAGGAAAACTATTTCTTAATTGCTATAAAACTGCACAAATTCCAGAAGAGAGGTGACCCGTTGCAGCTGGATGTGCAAATACAAAAAAGCAGTAGCGCGGCTTTGATATAAATCACATTCATATCTTCATAAAACTAAAACGTCAACCGCGTTGACTGAACCGTTGAAAATAAAGTAATGGATGCATGCGTCGCAACAGAATTATCTTCCTCTTTTAAGTACTCATCCACTTTATTGCTTGTTTGTTTTTAGAGCAATTATAATAAGCTGGGGTGATATACGGCCAGGAGCGAGCAAGAAGTCGTCGTATCCTGGCTGTTCAGCAAGATTCCTCTTCGCCGTTTACTTAAATTTAGCTTTTTATGGACGCTCAAGGAAACGTATCCGATGCTCTAATCGACCGGTTTTTATTCTCAATCCAATGGGCTTTGTGTTTTGTAATCAGTTCTGTTAGCGTTAGAATGGCGGGTATGACACCTCTTAGTAAATTAATGCTCGGTCGGAGAGAGGCATTAGAACACCTGTCTGCATGCGGGCCGTGTCAAGTTACAAGATCGTTGGGAAGATGACCTTTCTGGCACTTTTGGTTTTATTTTGGGCGCTCTTTCAGGTGCTCCCCGCGCTTATTACAGCCGAAGCACGGAAACTGCGCACGATTCGCTTATTAGACTGCAGAATGAGAACGGCGGCAAAAACGATCGAATTTTAAAGACGAAACTCCGAGGAAGAACACGTTTGCTAGTGGTAATAGCTCTGGAATGAGCTAGAGTCTAGAGATTTCTTTCTCATTTATCTGTAACTGAGCATTGTTTGAGGGATCTGAAAGGTTAATTAGGAAAACTAAAATAGAAAAACCACATATAAACAAAGTTTAGTCGCGTCGAAGAATGATATTTTTGTTAATACGTTGTTAGTCATTCGTTGAACATAACCATTCCATATCAGCTGCTGTTTTTTTCATCTTCAATAATCGCACGGTATTTTAATGATTAAAAAAAAGTAAGGGAATTTACTTTCATAGGTGGTACGAAGTGTCGACAAGCATGGAAATTTATAAAAAACGCAAAGAGCATAGAAAAATAAAGGAAACATGAAGAAAACTCTACCAAAACCTTTTAACCGAAACAAGACCACAGTATTTACAGAAGAATAATGCAGGAAACACAATAAATATTAATGGAGAAAAGATAATATTAGAAGAAGGCCACGTGGCTGAAGCTATAGCATAGCTGTAGATGGACAGTCCTGTGGACTCGAGGAAGTTCATGCAGAATTACGTATTAAAAAAACAGCACTCTTAAATCAGTTATAAAGTGATTACAAACATAATGGAGTAATACCTGAATCGAAAATAGGTTCCAGAAGAGAGAACGATAACATATATAAATATATCTTGAGTTTATAAGAAAGACAGCAAGCAAAATTACTATAACTATAGAGGAACTCCGTGTAGTAGACTATGGGCATCACTGTATAATAATGTTTGACCATGTTGTTCGACCGTTTCGTATATTTAGGTAGACGAGTGAGCGTTTGCTGTGGTTGCCCTATTGAATATGTAATGACACTGTATATGCGCATAATGATAATGTCGAAGTCACCACAACCGTTATGAGTCTGTTATATGGACGCATACTGAGGGATTTATTAGAGCCTGAACGTAATGGGGAAGAGTATGGTGGGTTTAGAGCAGGTAGATCCTGCATACGTTTTTACTATAAAACAAACAACCGAGAAGAGAAACGCTTCCAACCAAGAAAGTCATATATCATTTATGGACTATGATATACGATAACATAACAATACTTGGGTTGTGCGACATTCCAAAAAAATCTGTATATATCTATTTCTCCTCTACTGTATATCACTCACACTTTTAAAAAAATACATAGAGAAATCGTTTCAACAATAGAAACAGAAGTGATCCGTATACACTATAAGTTTCCAACCATCAGGTTAAGTTGGTTGGGGATAAGGAAGATCAAGAATCTATAGAAACTATCCAGTAGGAAGCTAATTTGGTTTTAGACGGCAGAGGCGTGTCAAGAACCTAGAACCAATGTTTGATAAAAGTGGCACAACTGATCAGGTAATTAGATCACGCATAGTTCAATCAATACTCACACTTTACCACTGAACACCTACATATCTTACATAGATCTGCAATGTTAGTGACTTTTACAGAGCCCCAAAAAGACTTAAGTTGCTTGTTTGGATTATTTCCACCTTACATCTTACTATGATTGATTTAAAATGGGAATTCACTGACACTCCAGAAACCCCAACTACGAATTTTGCTGTAAAAAATAGAAAGAAAACTGTTTAGAATCAATAATAATCGAAATATAATAAAATCTCCGTTAACCGAACTTCGACTAGAAACCAGATTAACCGAAATGTGCAACTGGATTCTTATCACGAAATTAGCAATGACTGTTTATTAAATAGAAAATGTAGGTACAGTTTTTTCTTAAGGAAATGTTGAAAAATCGAGTTTCTGTTACATTTACATTGTGTAATACTATATACTGTAAAGGAAAGTTTGCATTCTCAATGGGGCACGCCTCCAGATGGCTGGTAGGAGAATCATCGTCATATATGAAAGGTAGAAATAGATTAAACAACACAGTCTGCATATTCGGCGATAATACATAAGTGTTTTACCACTGCACAAGCTTACCCCGACTAGTGATTGAGTCAAGACAATAGAGTGAGTTTGCTGAATGGTACGGTAGTAATATTAAAGAAGTTAGAAATTGAGTTGCCCTGGCCCCACAAATTCTGTAGTTAGCTTCCTACTTGCTCCCTTAGAATCGAAAAGAAAGAAAAGTCGATGCTCTGGGTCAATATAGATGACAGCGCTCGTCACAGGAGCTAACTTGGATGATATTGGAACTTGTCTAAGTCAAATATGAAAAAAATTACAGTTATATGCACAATGATAATAGAAAGCAAAATAAGGGCCCTGAGGGAGGGGGGAGACATTTCGTATAGCTAAGCGTAGAAGACCCTTTGGCAGTACATAATGTGCTGCTAAAAGTATTTGCCCTAGAAGAGCGTTACCACTGGCCCAACGAACAAAAGTCAGACAGAACGATGGGATTGCTGCTGGAGGCGTTCGTTCTCGGAGATAAGGTATACAACTCGAAAGTTGCGGTGATGCAATAGCGGAAAATAAAGGCACTTGGTTGCAGAGTGAACGTGCGGCGCTCAAGAGCGATGCCCTTGCTTCGCAAACCAAAACTTCGCTGTTTATAGAGAAAGGTCGGAACATGCCAAAAATGAAGATGCACTCTCCCCGCTTGCGTGCGGGGTGTAAGACACGAAGAAAATCCCCAATGCACCGTCAGCGGTCTGGTGTGTGCCGTCCAGCTGGAAGCTATGAATTGCTTCTAAAGGATATAGTTAGACATAATAATCGATATAATTCTGCCAAAAAATTATATGCTCAATACCAACACGTAGTATAAAATTACAAGTAATTGAATATACGCTTGGATCTCCTCACAATAACTAAAAAGGCGTACCACCTAAAAGGAACCAAAATGGCTACATCTTAATTGCAAGAAACGTTTTAGAAATTGTTATTATTACTCGCTTAACTTTCAAAGCGTCAAGTTGCTACATCGAGAGTGCAAGCGGTACAGTGTGTTTATCTTGACCGTAAGGTCAGCGATACTATAATCTCGAGTGTCGTGCATTAGCCTTAAAGCTAAGTGATAAATTTGGTAAGAATGTTTCCTACGGGAAACGGACCTGGTTTTATAAACAATATGCCCCAAATAACGTCAACACCAAGCCTTATGCAATATCAGCCAGTTATGACCACGCAAATATCGCAAATGGATCCATCACAGTCACAACTATTCCCACCAAACCAAGACCAATTATTTCAACACATGCAAATCCAAAATCAAAATTGTCCACAATCCCAATATTTCCATCAACCACAACATACCCCACAACAATATTTTCATCAACAATCACAGCAAATTGTTAACACACCCCTAGAAAGAATGCTTTCAACCAGCTACGAAGAACTTGAAAATCCGCCCAGCGAAAATCCTTGGCAAGTAGTCAAGAGCGTCAAAAGAAGGAAAACCTTCACAAATCAAGAACCAACAACGGATAACATACAATTGACCAACAAATATAGTCTCTTAACACCCAACACAGAAAAAACCACAGCTGCAAACCAAACGGAAAATAATATCCCAAGACCTCCTCCTATATTCGTATATGGTGTAGCCAACTTCGCAGATATGAAAAAAAAACTGACGGAGATTGTAGAAGAAGAACAGTACACCACTAGAAGTATGACCACGATACAGTAAAAATTAACTGTAAAATCCCAGACACCTTCAGAAAGCTATCTAAGTTCATGAAAGACAATAATATTATCCATCACACGTATCAACCTAAAGAGGAAAGGGCTCTCAGAGTAGTAATAAAATACCTACATCATTCAATGAACACTCAAGAAATTAAAAAAGAACTTGAAACTCAGGGACACAAAGTTAGGAACATCGTCAATGCACTAAGTAGAAAGGATAAAATACCACTGAACATGTTCTTTGCAGACATAGAACCAGCCGACAATAACAAAAAGATTTATGATATCCGCACACTACTACATTGCGTAGTACAAATTGAACCTCCCAGAAAACAGAACAATGCAATACAATGCACTAGATGTCAACTGTACGGACATACTAAAAAATACTGCAACAGACCCTTTACGTGCGTAAAATGTGGCAGACTGCACAACACCGCAAGCTGCACAAAAAGCAAAGATACTCCAGCCACATGCGCACTATGTGGAGGTCCACACCCTGCAAACTACAGAGGTTGCGAATACTACCATCGATTATACAAAAACAATTCAATCGCTAAAAACAATCCCAATCTCCAACCTGTTCCAGCAGTACCTAATTATAACCACCAGATATTAGCACCCACAACAAATAACCCACTCCAAAGATATAACTACACCAGAATAGCCAACAACAACGTAAACAATAGGACGCCACAAACACAGAACAACAATAATGAAAACAACATCAGCCAACTGCTCAACAAGTTCCTAGAAAAGTTCAAAAATATGTTTAATCAACTCATTCAGCAGAATAGCATGGTCCTAAACATGCTATCCAAGATGATAGGGCAAAGATAATGGCTAAATTCCTTCGCATAGCATTATGGAATGCCAATGGCATAATCCAACACAAAGAAGAAATAAAAACTTTCCTTCATCACAACTACATTGACATCCTATTAATCAGCGAAACTCACCTTACTAATATGTCTTACTTTAAGATACCAGGATACATATTTTATCATACTGATCACCCAGACAATACCGTCCACGCAGGAAGTGCAATATTAATAAAATATACTATAGACCATTATGAATTATTGGAATACGCAAAAGACCATCTACAAGCCACATCAATAAAGGTTAAAGCATTACCTTATGACATAACCTTATCTGCTGTTTACTGTCCACCTCGTCACAACCTAAAAAAGGAAAATTTCGAAGAATTTTTTCTAACTCTTGGCCCCAAATTTATTGCTGGAGGCGATTACAACAGTAAACACACTCTTTGGGGATCCCGACTTACTACCACGAAAGGCAGAGAATTGGCTAAGGTACTACAAGGAAAAAAATACAGCTTTCTATCAACAGGCACTCCCACTTACTGGCCGATCGATACCAGAAAAACTCCAGATCTACTGGACTTTTTTGTTACTAATGGCGTCTCAAACTCCTACATGGACGCAGTACCTAACTTTGACCTATCATCTGATCATTCACCAGTAATAGCTACAATCAGTACAACTATAATAAACATCAAGAAGGTACCTAATTTACATAACTCAAAAACTGACTGGGAAGAATACAGAAATGTAATCAACGAAAACATAAAACTAAAAGTAAGACTCAAAGATCCTGATGAGCTAGAAGATGCTACGAAGAACCTAATTACAATCCTCATTCAAGCAGCCCACCAAGCTACGCCGCTCTTGAATGCCCACGACAGAAGCAGAAATATCCCGCTAGAAATCAAGAGGCTAATTGCGGAAAAAAGAAAAGCCCGAGCAAAATGGCATCGTAGTCACGCTCCAGCAGACAAAACCGTTTACAACCAAATAACCAACAAACTTAAAACTAAACTAAAGGAAGCACAGCACACGTCATTCGAAGATTAGATCTCAAACCTTAGTCGATACGATTCAATATGGCGACCGGTTAAAGCAGCACTTAAACCATTACAAGCTAACCCACCGATTCGCAAGCAAGACCCCACACCCGGACCATGGGCAAGAAGTAACAAGGAAAAGGCGGATCTTTTTGCCAGACATCTCTCTGAAGTACAGGGTCCGGCAGGGAAGTATGACGATTTTCAAAAATCAATAAATGATTTTGTATTAAACAAAATTTTATTTTAATTTTTTTCAAAGATGAATTACATTATGCCATTTTGTTATTGCATAAAAAACATTAAGAAATTTGACTTAAGAGCGAAAAATAACGTTATCTAAGTGGTGACCGTCCTTTTGCAAGCACTGCCGTAGATGAGTTGAAAAGTTTTCAGGAGTCGTGACTGTTCGAGCTCCTCCACGAGCTGTTCCAGGTTTCAACAATCCAGTTGTGCGAACGTTGTTTACCCATTTCCTAATCATGTTTCGTGTAGGAACACGACCGTGACGTTCAACATTAAAATGAATTCGAAACCTGCTTTCTGTGGCAACCACGGAATGACCGGTTTCAATAAATGTGTAGTAAGCAAACACACGATCTCCTACTGTCCGCGGCAACCACAGAACAATACCTAATGGCAACTGAAATGGCATCTACCACCGAGTACATACCACCCGTTCCGAAAACATTAGTTCCCCCCACTGCTTTGCTATACTCATTTCAAAAACGTCATACTTCCCTGCCGGACCCTGTATTTACACCATATGATGATGCACCAAATCAAGAAATATCCGACTTTCTAAACGACAACCTACCACCTACAGAACCTATAAAACCAATCACTCCTACAGAAATCAAAGAAGAAATAGCCCGATTAAACAATAGGAAATCTCCAGGCCCCGACCGAATTACATCAAAACTGTTGAAAGAACTTCCAAAAAAAGGCATCGTACTGTTAACGTATATCTTCAATGCAATTTTAAGGCTACAGTATTGGCCAAAACAACTAAAGATAGCTGATATAATCATGATCAACAAACCTGGCAAAAATCCAACTATTGTATCTTCGTATAGACCCATAAGTCTATTACCAACCATCGCCAAACTACTAGAAAAACTACTGCTTAGCAGAATGAGCTCTCTACTGGACGGAATTCCGAATCACCAATTCGGATTCCGGCACCATCACTCAACGATCCAGCAATGCTACCGTGTCGTTCATGAAATCAATAAATCTTTGGAAAGCAAAAAATACTGTACATCTGTTTTTTTGGATATAAGTCAAGCTTTTGACAAGGTCTGGCACGATGGTCTTCTATATAAAATCAAGTTCCTTCTCCCTTCGCACTTCAATCTACTCAAATCTTACCTACGCGATCGCCAGTTTAGAATAAAAGTAAATGGTGAAGTTTCTGATTCATTCCCATTAAAGTCTGGAGTGCCGCAAGGCAGTGTGTTGGGCCCTCTGCTTTATGTACTATATACAGCTGACCTTCCTACTACACCCAATACCGTGATTGGTACCTTCGCTGATGACACAGCTATTCTTGCAAGCCATGAAAATCCTGAAATTGCTACTTCTTACCTACAAGACCATCTGAACATAATACAAAACTGGACCAACAAATGGAAAATTAAAATCAACGAAACAAAATCGACACAGGTAACATTCACCTTAAGAAAGGGTCGATGTCCTCCAGTCACCATCAATGACGCCGTCATCACACAATCGTCCTCAGTGCGATATCTAGGGCTACACCTAGACGAAAAACTTACCTGGAGGGAACACATTACAAAAAAGAGAAAGCAGATAGATCTCAGATTCAAGGAGTTATACTGGCTACTCGGAAGAAGATCACGCCTATCACTTGAAGACAAAATTCTACTATACAAAGTAATAATAAAACCAATATGGACGTACGGCATTGAATTGTGGGGTTGTGCCAGCAAATCAAATATTTCCATCCTTCAAAGATCCCAATCCAAAATCTTACGTGAACTAACAAACGCTCCCTGGTATGTGTCCAATCAAACGCTACATGACGACCTTCGCATTCCATTTATCACTGAGGGCATACAAGAAAGAAGCAACAAACATCATGACAGACTGACAACACACAGAAATCCTCTTATACGTCCGCTTTTACATCTCCAAAACAACAGAAGGTTGAAGCGTCATTGGCCAAACGACAACAGATGAAAAACATGAGGACTCCTCACTGGAACAGGCCTTATCCTGACATACAAGGATTTTAGTTTAAAGTCCTATGTTAGCACATTAGCCTATAGAATAACTTGTTCTGATTGCTAATTAAAGTACAATAAAAAAAAAGAAATTGTTATTACTTACCGTAGTGCCCATATCGGATTTAAGTAAAACCCTTAGTGGTTGATCTACAGTTGTAAATTCCGGAATAACAGTTCCTATAGAATTAAGTAATAAACCTACATAAAATATTATTCAAGTATAAGCATAATTTCAAGAGTTCAAGTAAAATATCCAAAATACGTCAGAGAAGTTCATCAGAAATAAATTAATAAAAAGGAACGAACAGCGTTTGAAAGCATTCCTATCTTACAATGAATGGAACAAGGGGTGTACTTTACGTTGCGCCTCATAGGTAGGCACCTTCTTTATCATCAAAGTGATAGATAGGCAACCCTTTAACGGTAAATTCTCAAGGTATAAGTTACAAGTTTAGTAACTGACAGGTAAAGTAGAGCTGCTGGAAATTTGAAGGAAACTAGAAAAATTTCAAAATTATTAAAAAAAACTTCTTGGAATTTGGATTCTTGTATTTGTCTCGCCATAGCCATAAAAGCAAAAGGTTATTTTTGTTTGAGAATCTGGAAATTTCTAAAATTCTGCATTCATCCTGGAACGAAATAGGTGATTTAATACAGTCAAATATTCAAACTCCGCTATAATTAGATGTATTTAAAAATCATTTATTACTTTGTAAAAATTTGCACAAACACATGGTGTAAAATTAATTGTTCGAAAGACAGCCAATTTTTCTGTTTTTGGGTATACCGCCTTTCTTTATCAAATTGTCATAATCGGAAGGCTGTTGCTCAACTAGGAAAAGAACGTAACGTGGAGTATCCCTTGCTGTTCAATAAAGGACTTCATGGTTACTGGCATCGGTTTAACCACTTTCATTTAAACTATACTAGCAAGTTGATAAGTCAGGCCCGCACTATAATCGACAAATAAGACACCGTCTGCTATCAAGAGAAAATGCAGGTTTAATTGGTTTGGTATTCTTCTTCTCTACACTGTAAATACTCATAAGTCGTGAGCCGCTGTCACCTTTGCAGTGGTCTCATAGATTGTAACATCGGTTTACTGTTCTCTTGTAACTGAACCAACACCCTAATTTTATGGTGTTTAGCTTACATAATTACTTAAAAATCACACGTAAAATCAATAGACTAATCATTAAATTAACTTGAGCTCGAGACTGCATCCATGTTGACAGTGTCAGTTGAGTACAACGAATAACAATTTTAGATTTCTATTTATTAAATTTATTGGTTTATTAAGTTAGCCGGTGAATTTGAATAATTTAAAGGTTTGTATATTTTCGGAGGGTACAAGAGAGACAGTAAAGAGAAATATAAGCGACTTCAGGTAAGATAACTATAGGTGGACTTGCAAAAGAAAGGTGTCTGGATGAACAGTAACAGAAAATGGAAGAGTTAGACAAAAATCACCACACAGCTAACATGTACAGAAAAATAGAAGAAATAATAAGAATACAATAGAAAAAATCTCCATTGAACTTAATTGGTGAAACAAATGAACTAACAACTGAAAAACAAGAAAAGATTTTAATGATTGAAGGTGAGGTTGCAGTTGATATTATTGTACAGCCAGGCATTCACAACAGTAGGGAATTGCCAATGAAATGGTTAAAGTCTGTTTTCATCCCAATACCCAAGAAATCTACAAGCAAATAATTGGATGATTATAGACCCATCAGCTTACTGAATCATCTATTCAAAACAGTTTTGCGGGCAACTGACTCAACCATAAGGAACAAATGTGGGGAAAAGATAAATGACACACAGTTACGCTGTCGACATGGGTTCACTATAAGTGATGCGACAATGACTGTCTTACAAAAATGGTGAGATCAGAGAAAAAATACTTTTGATGAAGAATAATCGATGACCATGACAGTAAAATAATAAATAGTATTATATTACTTTACACGGGATGTAGGTAAGATTTACACTATCACGGACCGTTTGATGCCTGAGTGAGCGCAGCGAACAAGGGTAGCAAGGTGCGAGGTACTGTAAATCTTCCTACATCCTGTGTAAAGTACATATTTTTTTTTCACTACCAATATTTCTTTATGTAAAATAAATGGTAATAGTGTAAAATCATTACATTTTGTAAATTATAGTACCCTATTACGGAGCTTGAGGCGTTGTTAGAGTGCTGTGACGTTTTGTTTGACAGTTGTAAACGTACTTTGAAAAATGCGTGAATATGATTGCGTGTGCTGTTTTGCGAGCTTTGTGCTTGTATTCTGATTAAAAATGGATAATAGTACGAGCGATAATGGTTTTTTTTATGTTAATCAAATGGCAAACACGGCATCTCGTCAGTTATAGTAAATGCGGGATGTAAGTAATTCACTTCTCTAGGGAAGTAAGTACATTTTCATGGAAACTGTAACAATTTTTATAAATGGTTCCTACATTCTTCAAATCAGACAGTGTAAAGATTACTTGCAAGGAAGGTAGTGAAAAAAATCCTATACCATAACCAACAGCATCAATCCTTCACCTAGCATTAACAAGTGAAGTTGAAATGCAGCGTGGATGATTAAGACTTTTCTCTATACTATTAGATATATATGCCGACCTTACATATCTTCAAGACAGCAGGGATTAAAGTAAATCGAGTGCCTATAGCACTATTATATATGCGGACGACACCGTCGCATTAGTGTACAATGTGGAAGACCTGCAAGGGCTGCTAAATTTTAAATTTTTAGTCGCGTCGCTGATCTATAATCTTGAAAATCTTAGAAAATTAAATGTAACGACAGCAATTCCTCAAATTAAATTTCCACAAATAAGACATACGTACATGCAATTCGCTCGCAAAGCAAAGCGGTAGGCAGTAAGAGCTCCTAGAAATGTTTAGATTGAGCGCGACGCCGTAAAATCTAATCACGATGGAACCTGTTTGGATCGGGCTTTACCGTAAATGAGCTAAGTGAAGAAGTGAAGCCTGT
This sequence comes from Agriotes lineatus, assembly GCA_940337035.1. NCBI lineage: Eukaryota > Metazoa > Arthropoda > Insecta > Coleoptera > Elateridae > Agriotes > Agriotes lineatus. The sequence goes on from OW679200.1 coordinate 134,001,519, forward strand.
TTACATAATACCAGCGTAATCATCGCCATTCTCCCCCAGGTGCTTGATTAGATGCAGCGGCCTGAGGTCGCGGTTTCGAACGGTTACTTGACCCACGACCTACCTCGAGCCTGCATATTTACAACCGCAAACACGTTGCCATGCGTGTCGACATGGCGAATAAAACAAGCGTGCAAAATTGTCTAAACGCACCTACAAGACAGCAGAAACATTAAACTGAAGAATGGCTAGGCGCTAGAGAGAAAAATTGCACGGTCCGTCAGCTCGACGGAGCTTGGTGTGACTGTCTAGTTGTAAGAAGTTGGAAATGATCCGAGTACCACTAAATTTGCTGATAAATTCTCAGTAGCCTGCCAGGTTGTCAAATATTTCGTATTTATTGCTTAACTACCTTGTGCTTCGTAGAAGGAGATAAATTAACTCGTCACATTACTTTTGACTGGACGTAAGTATTTCTAATTCTATTTGGAGGCTTCTAAATTTTCTGTTGGAGAACTGCAAGGGTGAATCCAGTTCTTAAAGATACAAATACAAACACATTAATAATAGCAAATATATTGCACAAATAGGTACCTTTGGGTTAACGTTTAGTCACACATTTCCCATTATCTATATCAGTACTTTCTACTGACTGCAAACAAACAAAAAAGTATTCAACATTTATACTTTATCTTCACACCAACTTTACTCAGGTATTATTCCATGGCATTCTTTACGGCACATTACAAGTTAAACTGAATTGATTCGGAGCCCCGAAAGCTTTACCAAAGCAGTTTTTAAACCGATCCTTCTGGAGTACTAGATGATTCTAACTTTTCCCTTTTTTCAGTATTTATTGATGACCTCCTCTATAAATAACTCCACTTGTTTATCATTTACCGATTATTTAAGATTGTTTACGTCTATTACCCCACTGGAGGCTTGTTCAAAGTGATTTCAAAATTTTTTATTTTATAAAAAAAATACTGAATTAGAAAGAGGACATATTTTTACTACAGGCTCTTGAACTGATCCCAGTTTGGTCTTAGTGTCTACGCGACAAATGCCATCAGAGCCAGGATGCAGTTTCTGGAAATTACTCAGGCGCCATCTTATTGGTAGAACTACATCATTAGCAATAATAACCAAGGCTCATGTGTACCACCCTTTAACAAAAGGCGAGCACACCCCTGACTATCTCAGAACTCTCGGCGATTTTTTGTCATTGGTAAGGTCAGGCAATGGTTCTTAAGCTTATTCAACGAAACAAAACGAAGCAAAATACAAAACTTACACTTATCTTGTTCAGCTTTAAGGTACCAAAAAACGACAGGTATCGGTTGAATCAAATAAAACATAATACACCAGTAGTAGGAAATAATAATGGGGCTTTAATAGTTAGCTGTTTGAATGCAGTTATATAATACTTTCCAATGAAAGTCAATACTAAACCGCACTCGTCAATGCAAAGTAGGCTGCGCATAGATGGTACAATTAGTTCAATGTGCACAAAAATGTAAATCTGGATCGCTAAATTCAAAACGCCCCAGATGAGAAATACAATGAACAAAGTTACCTAACTACTGAAAAGCAATTGTTAAGATTTACCTCAAAAGTAGATTGCGCGTTTTAAATAGCAGGCAGGCCTCAAAACATTTACAAATGTGAAGCTCAGTAGCATCAGAAACCAATCAGCGAAAAGCCTATCCTAAAAGACAGCCTGTGGGCGTTAGTGGAAAAGCTAAGTAATAAAGCAAGTAAAATTCGGGCACTTCATTTCATGTAGAAAGATGTACTAGGACAAGGCGAGTCAGGGTAGCCGAAATAACTTTTTCCGAAACCCAGTCAATGTGGCACACGTTAACGGCGTACTGGATGATGTGGTTAGCATCATGCCTTCGATGACTGCCTTAATGTCTTTACTTCCACACTGTGGTTTCGGTACCTAATTTTTAAAACGACTAGGTGGGCGGCCCGCCAGTTGCCAGAGGTGGGGATTGAACCCAGTACCGTGGCACCGCAGTCTGAGCTCCCTAACCGCTCGGCCACGCTGGGGACAGCGGAAAAGCTAAGCTTTAACGTAAACCCCATGCGCGTGTGTGTAGAGACGCCGATATAATAAACGCAACCGCCTTAATCACTAAGAAAACTTTTCCTTTGCTCTATTTTTACTCTCAATTCACAAATAAATATAAAATATGTAACACAGGTCTAGGGCCCTAACGTCGCCATGGTCACCTGTCACCTGGATTTCCTATGGTAGGCCCACCGATGAAAACAACGAAAAGGGCTTTTAAGAACAATTCCAAACGCTACAAGCGAAAGCGGTTCAGGTAGCAAGGGTAAAATTCAACATGTCGGTTACAACTAATGTATGACAGGGAAACGAGGTTAGCGTCTTTTTAGCGCAACAAAGCGTTCTTTATCGCTTCCTAACATACCTATAACGAGAATCGCTTAATTGGCAACACTAAACCAGAAAGGATAAAAACCTACCTCAGGTGAAAAGCGGTCCTTAATTACGTGCAGTAAAAAATTAAATTTGCACGGTCTGCATCTCGGTGGAAATAACTGCGTCACAGCTTCATAAAGCTCGTATTATGAGGAACTTACTTACTTAACTTGTACCATTACTGGTGTCGAGGTAGGGGTTGGGATTTTGTAAATGCTCTCCACTTTTTTCTGTCCCTGGCTATTTCACTGGCCTCTTGCCAGTGTGATCCTCTTACTTGTATGTGTTTTTCTATTTCCTTGTTCCAGCTGATCCTGGGCCTTCCCCTTGGTCTTCTTGCTACTACTTTGGCGTTCCATATTCTTTTTGCACAGCTCTGGTCTTGCATCCGGATTATGTGGCCAAACCATCTCAGTTGGTTTTCTTCTGTAATTTGTTTTACAGACTTCAAGTCCAAATCTTGCCTTATTACGTCATTTCTTATCCGGTCTGCCCTTGTCACTCCTTGGATTCTTCTGAGGAATTTCATTTCCATTGCTTGTAGCCGGCTTTTTTGTTTTTCATTTATCACCCATGTTTCGCTGCTATATATAAGAGTGGGTATGTATATTGTCTTGTAGATACTCTTTTTTGTTTCTTTGGAAATTTCTTTTTTGTTAATAAAGCCATTGCTCATTGCGTAGTGCAGTCTATTGGTAGCCTTTATTCGGTTATTAATTTCTCCTTCAATCGTTCCATTGCACTTATAGTTGCCCCTAAATACTTGAAACTGCTCACCTGTTCTAATAGTCTTCCCCTCAGTACTATTTCTATTTCTTCCTGCTCTCTTGTTATTAACATAGTTTTGGTTTTCTCTGCACTGATCTCCATGTTTCTGTCCTTAAGTTCCCTATCCCATAGCTCTAGATTGTGTTGCAGATCTTCCTCAGTTTTGGCTAATATAAGCATATCATCCGCGTAGGCCAATTCTGTCAAGAAGATTGGTTCCATTTTATAATATCCTATTTGACATTTTCTCACTTCTGTCTTAACTTGTTTGATCACATCGTCCAATATTAGAATAAACAGAAGAGGGCTTAGTGTACCACCTTGTCGTACACCCAGTCCTGTCTCAAACTCCGTCGTCTCATAATTGTTCGTTCTGATGTAATTCCTGCATTTCTTGTACATACTTTGAATGCTTCCTATTAAACTGTTATCTACTTTTCGCTTTTCAAGAACTTTCCATATTTCCTCTCTCTTTATTCGGTTAAATGCTTTAACCAAGTCTATGAAACAGCAGTAACACTTTTGATCATACGCTATAGTTTTGGGATAGGATTCGTTCATAAATCTTCCCAGGTACGCTAAGTAATGATATTCCTCTATAGTTCTCAGTCTTCCTACTATCTCCCGTTTTGTAAATGGGTAGGATCACCGCTACTTCCCAATCAGCAGGAATTTTCTTCTCCGTCCACGCTTTGTTTATAATTCTAAGTAATAGTTCTTCCCCCGCTGTATCTATGTTCCTAATCATTTCTGGGGCGATTTTATCATGTCCACAGGCTCTCCCTAGCTTCATTTTTTTAATTGCTGATTGTAATTCATCTTTGGTTATTGCGTCTTCTGTTTGTTCCGTCATATTTTCTTCTCTTTTTTCGCTTAGATTTTTATTAGCTTCCGCCCTTCCTGGTTCAGTTCCTTCTAAAAGTTCCATAAAATGCTGCCTCCATCGTTTCATTATTTCTTTTGTTTCCGTTAAGATCTTTCCCTGTTTATACTCAAGTTGCACCAGCGAGTTCTTTTTCTCCTTCCTAAGGCTCTTTAAAACTATGAAAAACAGCTTTTGATTACTACTATAGCTCTCCTCGAGCTTCATTCCAAAATTTTCCCAGGAAGTCATTTTTGCGATTGCTACTTTCCTTTTCGCTATGTTTCTTTGTTGTTTGTATGAGGAACCAAATCTTAAAAATGGCTCCTACAGCGCGCACTTGAAGAGCTTCGCTGACATGCAGAAGGGAAGTGAAACAAGTGGAAAATTCAGCCGAGCGTGGCTTTTCGCAAACTACCGAATAAAGTTAACTTATCTCTCAAAGTCCATGGAGCAAGCAATAAAATAGGAAAATATGCATAAATTCGGTAGAATGTTTAAAGCTGCAAACGGCAAAATAAAAATGGTCCGTTACACCTGGAACAAGTAAAGAAACATTTTATATTTGTATGGCGTTGTTCGAAAGTGTGAAATATGTCGCTAAATATTCCTTATCGATTAAGACCGCCATCGAAGTGCGAGATACTCTATTTCGGATATTTAACGTTATGGTGGAAGTTATATGACAAATTGCTAGAGAAGAGCTTTCCGAAACTATTTGAGACAATGATTTCATAATGGAGCTAATCTCAAAGAATTCACCGTCGGATTGCTTATGCTCTGCCTCTAAATTCACATCAGTCACTATTCTTCCGTTTGTATCTTGAATGATGCATTTTATGCGTTTAAACTCTCGTGCCAAGTATATAATTTTATCAAGTAGTTCATAAGGCTTATTGCTGTTGACGTGTCGTTCTGTATCTGAGCATCTTTTGTTACTTCGTTTATTTGTGTCACGCCTCCAGCTACACCTTAGTTCCTGAGTTAATTCGTTTAGCATCTGAACTTTTTAAGCATGGTGTGTGTTATTTTTTGCATTTATGTGTTAATTTCTAGTCTTTATACCTATTTACATGTTTTATGGTTTGTTTGAAAACTACCAGTAGTTACATATCGTTTCACACATTTCTCACCATTCAGTATATGACCAGTTATTATATGATATGCTTTACTCTTTGAGTTTCATTTGATTCTTGACTTTATTTGAGTCACTTAATAGTTAGTCGTCTCAAGTATCCAGAGGTGAACGTGTCAGATAAAACCACTTGGCGCCCTTTATTTCAGTTCACCACCTTCTAAGGTAAGTGAACCCCAACTCGTTCCCCAGAACTTAGGCGAAGACATGCTTCTATTCGAAAATGGCCAAAAATCCCGTAACAATCCATCCGTCTATACGTACCTTGACTATTACACTGATTTCATATGTCTAGGTATATTCTTTATAGGGTCTCTTCTTTTTTTTAACAATGTTCCTAAGGGTTGTTAGGTTCGTTATTTCGATAACCAGTTTATTTTAAAGATAGTTGGTAATTTTCAGTAGGCTTGATTCTCCTGGTTACTACTCTGTCACATGACTGAATGAGAACCATACATTTTCTTAAATCGACCAATCCCTAACTGATTATCTGATAAACACCTTAGGCATGCTTATCAAGTGATAAGTGACCTAGTGATGATTACCGACCATGTCGCGTTAGGGCCAGCACAAATATGTATTATTCAAATTTAATTTGTGCCCATTTGTCCAGGGCTAATTTCCGTCACTATCACAAACCTGAATCAGCCTTACACTCGAAAGCGATAAGGACAACTCCACCAGCGTTGCGCCGAGTTGCATACAAATACGCACGGCGCGGTCCCTCCTAAACGTACCTGGAGCGAAGCACAGATAAGGATACGTTCCAAGTGTCTAAAAGCAACTTCCGCCGTCATTTCTAGGAACTTGAGCCCTGAGTCTTTAGACCTTAACTCCCTTCCTAATCTAAAGGCTCCTCGGAGCCTAGCCCCGCTTTCCTGGTCAACTATAACTTTAGTCCCCGGACTTTCCTCATCCTAATGTTCCTCCCTGGCACCGGTCAGCTTCGATCTTTGCTGTAATTTTCAGTACACGCCGAAAATTCCCCCTTGCACCGGTCGGCTCCGATCTTTGCTAAAAGCTCCGTTTAACACTCTGCCCCAGCCCCTTTTTATCACGACTTTTGCAACAAAATTTGATAATAAAATCGACTTACGTACGCACCAAGAAAAATCTTGATGTCAACAATATCCAGGGGCCTTCGCCGCAAGTAAATTGGTTCACCGGTCGGCACTTCAGATTGACGGCAAAATCCTCCAGCGGTTTCCGGCGTTTTCAACTGCCAAAGACGAGCTTCGCTGAAACTAACACTGCCCATCAAAACCACATCGCCACGTCACCAATTTATGCATAAAGGACGTGCCACGTCCAGCCGGGCTTGGTGCACTTTTGGTAAACATTTCCGTCACCAGGTAAAACACTGAAATTCAATTGAATCCGACTGCTTGACAAAATGATGAGAAGTCCGCGACATCTTAGTTAAGTGACGTATACTTGAATTTAGATGTCTTGACCCGTTCATTCGAGCTACCCGACACAACAACGCATACCAGTTGAGCCCGGTCCCGAGTCGAACCAACGCGTATTGTATCCCTCGGTGCTTCGCACCTCGAGATACAATCTTACTGCTGGGGCTATAATAATAGTCTTGTCAAAATTGGTGTATAGTATATCATTATCTCCCTTGGACAAATCTAGTAGTTTGTCGGCTTTTAATATAATATACTACATGAAGCTATTTGGCATAGTTTCTGAGGTCCCTCTGGACACCTTGAAAAATATATTTCACATTACATGCAGCAATGGAAATGATATCGTATAGTTTGCGTTAGATTTAAAAAAGATGTCGCAAAATTTGATAAAACCGAGTCCCAAGAACAGCAGCGTAATAAAACCAAGCTTTATTCCCATACTTAATGCACACCATTTAATCTGAAAATTAAGCATTAATACATAATGCATACAAAGTACATTAGTGTAGTACATTCCGGCATATTATGCGACAGAAAGGAGCCCCGATAAATTTAAATAATTCCATCATCATTTACTGGCGCACAGGACGAGCTTTTCTAAAGTAACTAATGGCGTCCTCAAATGCGATTCGACCTGTCATAAACCGTAACCGTATAAGAAATGGCACATTGTTGTTATTCGACGAATGTCCGAATGTGCAGTCAATCTTAAACAATACATGGGCTGGGCGCAATCAACACGTGTGGGAGGACAGTCACCCAGAGAAATATTCTTGACATAATCTTCTTTTACGCCCGGCTTATTATTAGAGGCCATGCGCGTATGTCAAGGATCTATTCTATTAAGATGTCACTGTATATCAGTGTTAATAAAGCGAGGCGATCATAAATATTCGACGTGTTGGGCGTGACCCCTATTAAAATTTATTTAGGTACCTACTTATTAATGATCGTCTTTGTTTCTGAAGTATTATATTGTTCCATAATCTGTAGTTTATATAACGAACGCTTTCACCTGAATCCACTTAAACCAAAGCTTCTGCACAACAAAATCATTGCGACTAACTTGTACGACAACGCTAACGCATCCTCAATGAAGCTTTAAACCACACGACAAGAATTATAATCAGAAAAGGGGAATGCTGGAATTTTCAAACGTTGCTTCGTCTCTGTCTGTTGTATCTCTCAAGGAAAAAGAGCATATCGCCAAGTAAAGCCACAGCTATAATTGAAATGGCCTTTTGCGAGGATTCTTAAGAATGTAATCTGGCGAAGATATGCCTGTCTATTTTGTTATCTGTAATATCATAAGATCTTGGTGTAAATAGAGAATTCGCGAACATTTTTACATAAAAAGGTGAAACGCCAGAAAATATTACCCAATCCATTCACTACTCCAAATATAACAACCTGAAAGATTTAACCAAAAGGTTTTCATTTTCAACAAAATCTAAAATGTTAACTGATATTTCAAGAGAGAGGTATTACGCTATTACACATAAGCAGCTGAATTTTTACTAAAAAGGGCCTTGAAATTGGTCATAAATCTATTATTTGTATTCGCATTATAAACACAAATACATGTGAATAAAGAAACCAACTAGTTATCTACGGATTTTAAAATTTTTAATGCAAGTACAAGTAAGAAAGTATTTAAAAACTGTTTTGATTAATGGTTAGTTTTCGACTTTTCCAGAAACAAATACTCGTAGTGCTTTTTAAATGCATAATTATTATAAAAATTGATTAGATTTCCCAATATCTATTAGCTTAAATATGAAGTAAAGTTTAAATTCACTTAAAGGTATAGAGCACATGCTATCAGCTGTTCATGTCAATAAAATTTGCAATCGAATGAAAAGGCCGTAGAAAATAAATAATTGGATAACCCAAAATACGCGGTAGATAATTATTTCCATGGTTAATGTTTACTTGAAATGCATTTCTATAGTTTTTTTTAAATAGTCTTAACAGTTCTCATTCAAAGAAAAGAAGAAGAAGAGTAGTTATAGGCGTTCCAGTGGTTACCTCTTAGGTCTACATAATCCTCAACGATGTTGTTTTGATGGCGTCATCGTGTCATACGCTTGCCTAAAATCGATAAATAGTACAGTACATGTAGCTCTATTTTGTGCTCTCGGCAAGTAGTCTGTAACTGTCTTGGTTAAAACATGGAAATGGACTTTTTCACTATTTTTATAGTTCAAATTAAATTAATTGTCATGGCCAGAGTGCTTCTTTATAACTTTCCATCTTTGAACACGGTTTAGCTAATTCCGAGGTTGCGGTGCATAATTCAAACTTCGCGCGCTCCCGTCTTAGTTGTATTTTGTCTTTATCGGTGCGTTGAAGCAATAATGGTCTCGTTCTGGTTTCTCTCCCTTTGAGCAATGGTTGCAGGCAGTTAAGCTTCCTTTGGATTTATGCAGCTCTGGCAGCTTCTTAAGAGAGTTTCATCTCACGCCAATTTTTGGATTTCCTGGTTGCGCGCTAGTCCGCTAGTTACATGTGGCCCAAAAATTTGGGGTAAGTCAATTGAATCTTCTATCGTGCCGCGTGGTTAAATGTTCTTTATTCTAGTTTGATTTCATTATAGCTAAAGGTTCGGAGCCCCCAATTAATCCCTTCGCTGTTCACGGGAGGTTTTGCAGTCCTACGTGCGGCCAATGCCGTTGACCCGGTTGCGGCAGTTCTTGGATCCTTCTGTATACTATTTGGGCGTACCCTCCGAAGCCCCGTGCTAGCTCTACGTCAATCTAGTGGGTCTAAAGTGTAAACCTAAAAGGCTCAACGAAAGGAATCTAAGTAAAACATGTTCTGTTTTCCATGAGTTAAAACCAACTGTATACTGTAGGCAGTGATCCGGTGCTTTGAGTACTTTATCTACTTATCTGCAGTTTCTGCCTGGATTCCTTCAGAATCCCGCGGGTTTTACGTTGGATTTTCACCGCCATTTGAGTTCGCTTAACGAAGGTCCGTTGGAACGAATAAACTAGAATTTTTAAATTGTTGTTCGTTGTACTTGATGTAGTTTATATTTGTACATTTTAATTTTTTGAAAATGGTAATTTCCTCGCAAGTCGAGTTTGTGTTTTGAAGTGCACCTTATTTTTGCATATATTAATAACCCTATCTTTGGCCTATTATTTAGAGAATAATTACATGTACCTTATACTGGCCTTAATGCTATTAATGTTATGATTATTATACTGCGATATTTTTATATTGTCTTGTTCATTGTTACTGCTACTTGGATTTATAAACTTTCTTTCAGAATAGTGTGCTACTTTGAGTGTACGAATTCTCGGTGTCACCTGGATACACTTGCCGCAATTAAAATATTCGTTAGCGCCCGGTTTTTACTTTTAAACCTTTGTAGTTAAAGAACTGCACGTCGTCTTCTCTCAGGTAGCTTGGCCGGAAATTGTACCCACGTAGTCATTTAAAGTTCGAGAGTATTCCCTGACGAATCAAAGCCGGTATCATAATGTTAAGTGTGTCTTAGATATACGCGAAAAACTACACTCTTTTCGGATATATATCTAGTAGTATTAAAACATTCCTTTATATTCGAGAAAACTCGTACTCTATTTAATTTTTATAATTAGGTAGTATTAATTAAGTTAATTGTAATCATTGGTTTTAATTAATTTTCCAATTGTGTGAGTTATCCTCATTGGTTCAAAACTAGTCAAGCAATTTTAATTTGACTAATTAGATTTAATGCTGCTGCTTTGCAAACTGTACAACTTTTTGATCCCATGAACAAAACATAGTGTGCCGTAATTTCCAAATAGAAATTTGTTGTGTGTATTTGTACGTGAGATGACAGTTCCTAAGTAAATTAACGGAATTTTAGCCTTTGACGATATTCAACGTTTCGACTTATCTTGTAGTTATACAAGTATAAAAAGCAGTATAGCAGCCGATTAAAATACTACGTCAAGACGAGTCTACGTTACTGCCTCCGTGCATATCTATGAAAAAGGCGGGTCAGCGAAAACAAATTGATACGAATGCTAACCTTAAAAAGTAATAGAGCAATGATAACTATCGGTCAACTGCAACTTAAGGATAGGAGTGGAAGTCTGCGGCGCTGCCGGCTCAAAAATCTATCACTCCTATATCGCCGATTCAGCAGCAATGGCGTTTTCGCATTTTTATCGTTTTACATGTTTTAAGCGGAATCGAAATGCGATCTTCGAATGTCACTACTCAAACCTTGTTAAATTATAACGGTAAGATAGATAATAAAGTACATTTTTAATTATGGAATAGTTATCTTTTTCCCATGATAGATAGGCTGTTAACGGCTGGGATGCTCCAGCCCCTAAGCCCCTAAGGAACAGCCGCCACTGGATTGAAAGCTAATTATTTTCAAATGTTTGTGTAGTAAAACAAGTCGAAACATAAAATACCATGCAGTTTGAATGCATGAAGTGAAGTTAAGAGATGTATGGAAAAGGAGATGTGAACCCTTTGTACTCCTCCCTGGTCTTAAAAAAATAGTTTTTCCAAACATTTCAAATTATACATGCCGATTCTCTGTTGCATCAGTTCGCATGTTTATTTGATTGCTTTCAATTTGTACAGTTCAAATACGTAATGTGTTTCACAGTAACTAGCAAACTCTTTTTTTATTATACCTGCATCAAAATCGCCATTTAAAGCACGCCTGAGCGTGCGAATACAGGCGATTAAAGCTCGCCGAGCTTTAAAGGTTGTCAAGGAAACGACTGAATGCAACAACGGACATGGACGCGACAAAAACGAAAATAATTCTCGTAACTATAGTAGCAATATTATTATGCCCTCTCGATTTATCACTACAAAATTTTTTTCTAAGTTTTTACTGCGTAATTTATTTCCAGTATTGGAGGTATAATAAAAAATAGCGTAAAGTATTCGTGGATAACTGGTCTTTGGAACACTTGCTCTATTTCGAGCACTCCGGCTACGCCGTCGTGCTCGAAAACTCGCGCGTGTTTTAAAGACCTTGTTATCCACTCATACTTTAATATACGATTATCGAAATTTTTCCAATTATTAATGTTCTTGACGTTAAATATAGCCTATTTAAAGCTTAAGAATATGCCAATAAAATTTCTTAATTGTTCACTATTATTCTTGTTTGCCTACACCAATTTTCGAATTGCACATTCAAATTGATCCATCGATTTTATAAGTTTTTTACTAAATTCGACTAAATTTAATCAAAAATCTACCGCCTGGCTAGGTCAAGATACGTTTTCTTGCATGCTGCGCAAATAGCGATTTGTTATGGTTTTTTGGAGTTTAATTTTATTTTATATTTCCTTAGAAATCTCTGGACTTTACGAGATAACCTCGCAATATATAACGGGCTCTTCCACTCTTTCACATATCTCCAGGAACTAATACGCTCATTAATTGCGCAGCTTAGAAAATATCAGTCGACATTCGCCCGCAAAAAAGGAACAGTAAGTAACTGCTCATCCGCACCGATTAAGACTGCAAACAGCGCAAATCGCAGTAAAAGGGCAGCGTTCACGAGAGGTTGGCGTGTAGCAAAAAGGCGTTAAATTGGGCCGGCAAAAAGCTCGACTGCTCATGCACCTCAATAAAATAATTATATCATTACCGTAATTGCTTTAATAAATAGGCGACCGTTTCAAAGGCCGTTTCCTACTTTTTCTGCACACATCAATCACAGTGGAATCTTTCAATTTACCGCGTCCAGTCGCTGTCGAAAGCATTACGTAATTCTAAAAATAAAATAATTTGGGCCGAGTTCCCACAATTACTGGCGCAATTGAGGTGTAGCGTGCTATTTGGTCTAATCTTCGCTGAATTAGCGATGCTGCATTAGAAAGGCGAGATGTGCAGTCTTTGTTGGCGCAGCCTTAATTTGTAGGTGCTATTTTGTCGATTCTCGGAGTACCATCGACTTAATTGAATTTTAACTTTTAATAGTAATGCGTTTGTGATTATATCATAGCACAGAAATTTTATATAAAACGTTGGCTATTGTATGATACTTCCATCATTCGTTTTTAACATAGAATACATACTGTTATGATCTTGGTACAGGGGTTTAAAATCAGATTAATAAGGTTAAAAGAATACAGTATTAAAAACTGCAAAGATTAATTTAAGCATGAAATGGATATCAAAATTATTAAAATGTATTTGGTAAAGAAAAGAAATAGAATTTAAAATTTAATTGAATGGAGCTATATAAGAAACAGTAGGATTTTAACATAATTTAATTTATCTGAAATGAAAAGGGGAATTAATACTTTTTCGAGATATACCATTTAACATAGTGGGTATTAGATAAATATAAGAAAGTTCTATATACTATAAAATTTATGCTAAGCTAAATCGCTAACGAGTTATTTATCACTATGTAAAAATAATTTGATACAAACACATGTAATACAATTTGTAAGCGGTTGAAATTATGAAAATAAACCCTTTATAAAAGTTTTAAAAAGCTGTTTGGAATATAAAAGAGTTATAAATTAAACTAAAATTGGCGTAGTGTAAATAAAAAGTAAACTTCAAAAGATTAAAAGATGGGAAGAAGAAGAGAATTAAAATAAATGGTTGTGGTGAGAAATCCTAAGTAATACAGTTATAATCTACAAAAGCAAATTTCTGGAAGTGGATGCTGAACTGAATTTATTGTCAAATTGAATTGCATCATATGAATTGGATAACAAAAAATGGTTTTTACTGGAAGTGGTTTACATCGAGATCATTAGCAGAGTGAGCGTTTTATGGGGTGGATAAGAGATTTTCATCTAAAGCAGTTTTAATTCGACAATCTTGTCGTTGAAGTGACATTTTCCTACGGCTACGTGGATGGTGTTTGTTGCTGGCATTGCTGCTAGAGAGGGTTGGTAGGTGCCTTGTCGTGCTTTGGCCAGGAAGTCTTTGAGGATCCAGGTGTGTTTTTGGCGGAGTTCGTGCAGGCAAATAAAAACTGAAAGAAAATATAGAAAGAGTGAAGTGAGGTAATAATAATTAAGGGAATACTTACCATTTCATATAGTTGAATGACAAAAATGTAACGAGAAAGTATTTCTAATTAATTTTGCACTAAAATTATTTGAAGTGTCAGGTCACAGAAGTACGAGTTGTCATAAAATAAAAAAAAATCAGAATAGACGCAGTCTAGATTATAAAGAATCCGACCTGTGTTTCTGTCAAGTGTTTTTCTATCAAAGTTTAATAATCTTGATAATCCATAATTCTAAAAGGTCAAGTGCGTTAATTAAAATTCAATTTAAAAAGAATTGATTGAGAATAAACTAAAGTAAAGTTTAAGTCAATTATAACATAAAATAGGCGTTACAACGTAGAGTCCTAGCAAATTGGGTGTCGTTAGAATCGACATTTCAACGACTATTGATTGCGACTCAAATCAAGTCGATAATTGATCACGCCGCTCAATTAAACGCGATAATCCGAAATACATCAAAAACGGGCAAAACATCCCTTCTACTTCGACCAATGAGCTGCGAGATCGCGTTTGACAAAGGACTGGCTCCTTTAAATAGTCAGACGCTGGCAGTAGGAAATCACTCTGCCTCGGCGGGTCAATCCAGCATCGACTCAACCCCGGAGAGTCCAACCAACAAGAAGCCTCTTCAGGACCATCCAGCCTTCCAGCAGCATCAACTCAATCCAGGAGAGCCGAACCAGCATCCACTCAACCCAGCTAGCAGCTCCAGCCTTCCAAGGATCTACCAGCCCCAGCCCTCTCCAGAGCTTATCACCTACGTGGACTTAGAGCCAATCTTCTGCATTGGACTCTGCTGCCTGCCGTCTTCGGTAAAGTTTGGGAACTCGAGCCACTTCCGCCAGCCGCCGCCTCCGCCAAAGGAGATCAGCACTGCCGCCGCCGCTGCTCACAGCCCGCCGCCCCGTCGCCAGTCGCCACCGCCGCCGCTGCAACCGCCGAAGGAAGCCGCCAGCCGCCGCCTCCGCCAAAGGAGATCAGCACTGCCGCCGACGTTGCCGCCGCCGCTGCTCACAGCCCGCCGCCCCGTCGCCAGTCGACACCGCCGCCGCTGCAACCGCAGAAGGAAGCCGCCAGCCGCCGCCTCCGCCAAAGGAGATCAGCACTGCCGCCGCCGCTGCTCACAGCCCGCCGCCCCGTCGCCAGTCGCCACCGCCGCCGCTGCAACCGCCGAAGGAAGCCGCCAGCCGCCGCCTCCGCCAAAGGAGATCAGCACTGCCGCCGACGTTGCCGCCGCCGCTGCTCACAGCCCGCCGCCCCGTCGCCAGTCGCCACCGCCGCCGCTGCAACCGCCGAAGGAAGCCGCCAGCCGCCGCCTCCGCCAAAGGAGATCAGCACTGCCGCCGACGTTGCCGCCGCCGCTGCTCACAGCCCGCCGCCTCGTCGCCAGTCGCCACCGCCGCCGCTGCAACCGCAGGAGGAAGCCGCCGGCACCGCCTCCGAAGGACCACACCAGCTTCCAACTGCGGATACCAATCCGCCATTTTCTTTTCTTTTTCTGTACATATATGTTACCTAGTTATAAGCTTATTTGTATGTTAGTTAGTGTAAATATAATAAACTTTGTTCCAATCAAATCCAGTGTCTAGCTGAGGGTAACGCCCACCCTCCTCTTCCGAAACCGACGCCATTGAAGTAACCCTACCGCTGAGCTTAGACGTAGGCTTGTTAAAGTATTTGTATTAATTATTCACCTGAATCCGAAAAACTAAGATAATCCTAATTAAAGGTGTCTCCTCAAGCATTTCAAAAAGCTAGACCCTTAAACGTAATTTACAACTGGGACGCTTGTCACAAAAACTACTGAACAACTAAGTACATAAAATCAAAGCTTCTTCAAATAAGGCAACATGGTAGCTCAATGTTACGTGCGTATGAAATTAGTCCCATATACTACTTTAATTGTACAATAATTGCCATATCAGGCAGCAAAGCTCGTTTCTTCAAAGGTAATCAAGTGGTTAGATACACTGGACGTGTCATTATAATATTGCCTATATTTTTGTACGTATTGTGTTTCACTGATTTATATGCCATGTTATTTTAAATTTGTTACTACGTACCTTTTAACTAAATATTATGCGATAACATACAATGTATAATAGCCCCACACGCTAAATAAATAAGTAAATAACATTAGAAATTTAGCGCTTACAAATATTAAGAAAGTAAAACAAGTTCTAAAAATATTACCAACACGCTCGCTGATGTCCCCTGCATTTTAAGCATCCAGTGGTTTAACTAAAGTACGCATGGTTAACCATGCGCAGATAGGGTGGTAAACCAAAAAACCTGACCTTGTGTTATCCAAATCTTAGATCGGATAGCGGCGCTGCGACCTTTAATGCCTCTCAAAGCAACCGGCTTCTTCAGGTTCATAAGACAGATGTGGAATACTTATAAGCTATCCCAGATAGTGGTTTAATCGCTGAAAAAGGTACAAAGCCCGAAGCACCGAAAAATAAAATTCCTGCAGGTAGAAAAATTCAAACAACCACGGAACCCTGCACATCACCTAATGCGAAATAACTTTAAGAATGTGCAACGCCTCAACATTAATAGATTTATATATATGCTTTGTAGACTTCGAAAAGGTCTTCGACGGAGTAAGACACGATAAGCTTGCATAAATAACAGAAAACGAAAACGCTTACATGTGTGATATTCCTATTATAACAAATGTGTACTGGAACTGGACGGAGAAAGTACCGAAAAAATAATGATCAAACGTGTGGTCAGACGCCGGTGTGATCTATCACCGTTGCTACGTAATAAATCTCGAAGAACATATTTAATAAAATACATCTGGAGTAGCAATCAACGAGAATAAACTGAACATATTACTAGCCCGAAACAATAAATCCTCAGAAAACAAAAGTGTATGTTGTTTATCAATTTAAAGGCTAACCTAATATTAAACGATAAAACAATAGAAAGAACCAATTGTTAGAACTATTTAAAGGCTTAGGTTCAGTCCATCGGAGAACATAATTATTTCTTGTAAATTTTACAAAAACACTAGCTATAGCACAAGATCACTCTTGCACTATCAAATAAATCAAATTAAAATATAAACTATCTTAGAAGTATCTATAAAATTTTCTAAACTTAAGTGGAATCGCCAAAAAACATGTCATGTAATACAAGACATACAAATTGACTGCAACAACTCACATGCCAGTTAATCATCCAAATAAATTTCTGCCTTATTTTTCCGGGTGTTTTCTGCTGCGCCACTATGCACTTCCACTTTGAAGTAAGCAGTTTATTCGCCGAGGTCTGATGGTTGCATAGGTTCTGTTTTCCTGCAAAAATCGCCAAAAAATGCCTCGCCTATGTGCTGGAACAAGATCAATTCGTCAAATATCAGCTTAAAACCCCATTTCATCAGCTACGAAGACTCTAGGTTTGTTGAAAATCACTGCTTATAACTTTAGTTTTTTATATGACAGGATTTTTTTGTAAATTCCATGTTAAAATGGAATTAGGACAGTTCGCTGCCTGGCCGTTGTAATAAATACACGTTTCTGTGCACTGGTGGCCCCAAAAAGGTCAAACACTGGTTAGCGGTTCACATAAATTTGACATCCAACTGATTTATTTTAAATGAACGGGCTGCGCGCGCTATTGCGCGCTCTATCCAATTCAATTTACCACCATTTTTAGGTCTATTACGTTGGGTCATTCCTTTCTGTTACACATTTCTCTCCTGCCTCCCTCTGCCGTCCACATGATTGAAGAAGGAAGCCCTCGGGGGTCCGCCCCTCTCCAAGGGGGCTCCGACCTTCTCCAAGGGGGCTCTCCGGATCCGCCTTTCTGCAAGGGGGTTCACGGGGCTCCGTCCCTCTCCAAGGGGCCCTCGGGGCTCGGCCCCTCTCCAAGGAAGCCCTCGAGGCTCGGCCCCTCTCCAAGGAGGCCCTCGGGGCTCCGCTTCTCTCCAAGGGGGCCCTCGAGGCTTCGCCCCTCTCCAAGGGGGCCGTCGGAGCATCGCTCCTCTCCAAAGGGACCCCCGGGGCTCCGCCCCGGTCGCGAGATGCAAACGCAAATGGGGGACATCGCGTCTGCAGTTGTTGTGACGGACACACACGTTTGAATCGTTCTCTTTTATTTATATGATGATTGTCAGTGTTCAGGTATATAAACAAAAATACAAAGCAGTTTTATTGAAAACAAAAATAACACTTAATTTAATTAGCCGTGCATAAATGGCCTGATAATCCCTTCTACAAAAAAATCTGGTGTGATACACGCACACCACTTTTAAGCATTTGTCAAAAATTTTAAAAATTACAAATTCTAATAAAACGGTGCAAAATAGAGCGTTAGGCGAAGAAACAAATTTTCTCTACAATTTTAAGCTGAATTCAAAAATGTAATAATATATCGGGTGTTCCATTTAAAATTTGAGTTAATAAAAAAAATAGAAAAAAAACAAAAGAAACCCATTTTAGAAGTAATCAACTGGAAAATCACCCATCTCACATCAATACACATTAAAAATGTAATAAAAATGAGAAGTTTGAAAAAAATCGTTAAAACAGTTTTTGAAAAAATCGAAAAAAAAAATCACAAGAGTAAACACGTACTTCCGGTTATGCGATTTTCTTCAAAAGCTTGCTGTCGCATCTACATAGTACACAAAACTTATATATGAAGTTTCAACCGCATACATCTTTTCGTTTTTTGAGATATTCTGTTCACAGACACCGACACACACACAAACACAGACAGACCAATGAAAAAAAATGTTTTTTGGGTTCAGGGGACTTTGAAACGTGAAGATCTGTTGAATTTCGAATTTTTGGGATGAATCCAATACTTCCTTTATTGTAAAAGGAAGTAAAAATACAACGTATTAAAATTGGAAATGATTAAAATCCAAAATTATTAATAACTAATTAAGCTTAACTATTCTAAAATTATAAATTGGGCCACTAACCGTTGTTGGACGATGGTTATTTCAAGATGTTACATAATATATTTTGCACAACATTTATATTAATTGCTTATAATTTTAACACTTTTGTATTTAATATAAATTAAAGAAAGAAACTGCGCAAAGTATAGCACATTTTCTGGTTCCAAAGGCAATTTCATAAAAACATAAATTAATGACAATATTGAGCCTTAATCAATAACAACAACACACTTTAATTTTGCATTTATCACTATAAAAAAGTTTCCTAAACCTAAAAACCATAATTTTTGGCTTTCACGGCACCACACGTAATTATTTTATTGATTTATTTTAGTAAGTAACCTCTAGTATTCTGATAATATATTTTTCCGCCAATCATACTAGAACTGTCACATTATTGACAAAATTTTGTTGAGCAAAGTCAAACATTCCATTACATCAGCCGTTGCTAGGTCATTTACAATACAACTGTACAGGAATAATATTCCCGGCCTAGGCAGGAAATATTCGAGAATTATTTCCAATTTTTTTTAAATTACTCGTATCGATCGGAGGAAAAATAGTATGTGTATCTTGGACAAAAAGCAACATTCCCAGACCCCTTTGTTGTTGAGCTCGGCATTCTCCTCGCCCAAAAATATTCACAGTCGTCTGGGAATGTTACGCTTTTCGTCCTAGATACACAATATACTATTATCTTACAGTAGCGCCTATTACCATACATACATTATACAACTGTTTTCAGTGACTTAATGAAGTTTTATTCACAAGTGAGTTTTCATTATTTATACTACTGCATTGTTGGTAGCACTGTCAAGCTATGTCAAATTCGTAATTTTCAGGTTAAGTTTTGCATCAGTCTATGTCAAATAACAAACAAAACCTAACCTACGAACCTCGAATTTAACATAGACTGACAATACACTTCAGTACTGTCAAACGTATATCACAAATCATAGGCGACTAATTATAAATTTATTTCACGACATATTCTGACTGCGCAAACTATTTAGGCACAAGAATTGCTAGTGTAAGATAAAACATCGTATATCACACGTGAGCGAAATGCCATTATAAGCTCTTGAGAAATTGTATCGCTCGTGCTGGGGCACTCGTTATTCAAAATTCTCACTCGCAAATACTGATGCATTTCTCTCACTTATAATATAATCTACCATTTAGCTATTTATTATTAATAGACAACGTTAAAGTTAAAGTACTTGCACATCATAATATTACCGTCTTTTATTCACAGAAACTTGATATTATGACATTTTTGGTAATTATGACTCATTGATATAAATAGGTTTGGCGAAGTCTGTTGCGAAGCCAAGGTTCTTGTTATATAAATTGAGGTTTCTCTTTATTTTTGTGGTTCTCAAGAACTCTTCTTTATTAAGACGACTAACGAATTTTATTATAATTATCCTGGGCTTTTGAGGCTGATGATGATCAGGTTTAAGCCTGTGACAAGCGTCAATCATATATTTTTCTATTTTCAAATTAATTGCTCGACCAATGCCACAGACTCTGGAACTCCCTGGACCAAAGACAGTTTAGTCGACTATATTGTTCTATGTTGGTTAATTCACTGTTTTATTTCGGTGTTTTCTTCTCGCAAAACCTTATTTTCAGTTTGTTAATTTTCCATTCAGTTCAAGCAGTCATAAATTTGCTTATGTTTTTCTTGAATTCATGTTTTTAAATATCCAAGTTGGTCAGTGGAATAGTCTAGTTTTTTGAAAATTCTCATGCTTATCCGGTAGTGCCTTATTTTCCTTCTTGATCGCTTCTTTAACTGCTGACGCTACAGACTAAAGTAATTCCGCGATCATGCTTGTAACTTTCGAAATACCTATATTACTATCAGCTGCACCCTTGCCCTTGCACTGCCGCAGCGCCAAGAGAGTTTGCTTTCAGTGCTGAGACCGCGATAGCTTGCTTCCCGCAGATTCTCACACACATAATGAAAACCATTACCACAGTTATTGCACTTTGCGAAATCCGACTCTGATGGTAAATTCTCGTTGCATACTCTGCACAGTACCATTTTGCAAAATCAAAAATAGATAACTCATAATAACTATGTTGAAAATTAAATTTATTGCGGAGCAACCTACTTGTACGTTGCACTCGCCTTACTGTATGTACTTATGTATTTTACATATTGCAATAACTTTGTAATTTCCTCAGATAAAATTTGCATGTTCGTCCACTATTCAAGCTACATGATATACAAAACCTAGAGGTACCTTATGGAATATCAAATATATGGCAAAAGGACTAGAAGTACATGAAATTTCAGCCCAATCCGATGCAATATGGCTGTGACATATTTAATCGTAATATAACTGGAAGAACGGCGTTAAATATTAACTTAAAATTTAGAAATATGCAGGTATTTCTAATGCTTAACTAACAAAAACTAACATATTCGAGTTCTATCATATCAAATACGTACAACTGTTTAAATAATCAATAAAGAAGGTCATATTGTTCAATAGTTTTGGGTTACATGGCCTTACATTGTCGTTTTACTCGTTTTAATGCAAATTTATTTTGAATTTATAATTAGATGTATGAGGTATTTACAACATACCTTAGTAAGATTGTTCTAATGCAAAATGTTCAGGCAAGACCACTCAAAAAAGCCTAAAAACCATAAATTACGCAAAAATATCTTTGAGAAGGATAAAGACCAGTGTTCAGCTTTCTTTGCCGATGAAGAGGTTTTTATCTTCAATAGACTATTGAAGTTATAGAGTACTGGTAAAAGTATTAATTTAAAAAAGAACTACTAATTGACACCATACTACATGAATAAAAAACTCGTAATTGTAGTTGTTTCCCTTTCCTCCTGTCTGAAAATGTATCAATGCCCCTAGTACATGAACAAGTTTTAGTCCACTGTCTCCATTTGACAAATCGAACAGAGATGACAATTGAAAGCCTTCGAACAAGCAGTTTACTTATTCCGGGGCTCGCCGCTACACACAAGCTGCTCCGATTTCCCAGCCCCTTACAGTGCACTAACGAACTTCCAAATTAGTTAAACAAACCGCGCGTCCGCGACCCCTCGGGGTTGAGTAACCGCGCGTGCAATCAAATCTCCCAATAACCCATCACCAAGAGGCTGCTATTAATTATCTCGTCAGAGTGCACATGACACATATCGTGCGTACTCCTAAGGTCGCGGTGCACTCGGGCTCGGTCAGGTGGGAGGGCCTGCAGTAATTAGGGGGGCCCGGGGGGCAGCCGATTCGTGGGAAAGTGAGGAGTCGTGCGGAGCATCTCCTCAGGACGGTAAATAGGGCCCGTAATGCGAAGGTTTCGCTTCGTGATCGTGGCGATCAAGGAAAACGCCATCGAAAGTGTTGCTGGAAGGCGCTTGCTCTGCTGCACCATTACTTATCTTTTTAACTGGCGGATGCGAACAGAATCGGGACGATTCCCTTGCTAGAGCGAGGGGAATATTGAGATTATCTTAAACTCAAATCGAGTCTTGCAATTAGTGCTACAGCATCTGCAAAAAGGTTCATATTTGTTATTATTATTATTATTATTAAAAAATTAAGATTTGAAAATTTCACAAAACTCAATATAATGTATATTGCGCAGGGCATCTTCCCCACAGCATTCTACGAGCTTCATTGAATACTACTGTTGGTTTTCAAAGCAAATATATGGCCTACTAGATTTCTATTACAAGTCCATATTTTTATTCCTTTAATTCGTTTAATATCCAAACAGGATCTGCATGTAGCACATTTTATGACTAATAAGTCCACTTGATTGACTTTTCTACTTCGGTAGTATTTTCCAAATGGGAATTTTATTTTATCCAACCAAATCAGATACAAGAATATTAAAAGTTTAATCACCAATTCTGGCCATGGTCATTTGTATATTCGATGTTATTACATTTGATATCTTACAATAAAGTCAATGGTTAATGTCTATAATTGTAATTTTCCTGGTCAAATCGATCCATTCTATTAATTGAACGATACAGTTGCAACCATGAAGCTTCATATAATGAAGCTGGAAGAAAAAATACAAGCAATCGATCTAGACAAAACTACTATAGTCTAACTTTTTAATATGAATCAGAGCAGGCTGTAACTTCTAATATTTTTTACAGTGTACTAACCCAACCTTAAAAATATCACTAATGTTACGTTTGACAGCTACTTGACCACTGCAATAGTATATTACTGGACGAGCGAGAAACTAAGATTTTCACTCACGCGTTGGTCGATACACGAGTGCTGTATAGCGTTTTTTTTTCAATCCTGTCGCTGAATTTTTGAATAAATATTAAATTTTATAATTTGCTTGATTTGTATCAAAAAACAAATTTTGGTTCAAAATAAAATGTGTTCGTGTTATACGTTTGGCAGTACTGAAGTGTATTGTGAATCTATGTCAAATTCGAGGTTATTAGGTTAGGTTTTGTTTGTTATTTGACACAGACTGATGCAAATCTTAACCTGGGAATCTCGAATGTGACATATTTTGTGAGTGGGAAAAATGAGTGGGCAAACAGTTTGTAACTCACTGATTTCGGCTACATTGCCATAGCAAACTACGCGAGTGAGCAAAACAAACGCTTTCTCGTTCTCGTTTCAACACTAGTTTTGAACAAGAGTTATTACAAGATTTTATAAAATATACGTTTAAAATACAAACAAAGCTAACAAAAAAATCTAAGCAAACGATTCTATGTTGCTTTCCTAAGTTTACTTGCAAATTTTTGAGAAGAAATAAACATTTTAGTTTTGAATTGCCTTGATAACTTCCTTTGTAACCAACATCAAAAGTTGGCTTTTCACTACATTTCTGTCTACACTTTTACAAAAATATATAGTCATGGCCTGGTTTGAGTCATGTTGAAAAAAGATAAACTCTAACAAAGAAACGGATAATGTGGAATATCACACTTACCCCACCGTCGCAACAATAATATGGTGTGTCCCATAAAGTGCTCTACATACGGGAAGCTTTTTAATTATCCATTTATAAAAAAAGAATTCTACATAAACATCTCTACATTGGTCAAAAACTAAAATGCGATCATAAAATTCCAGAACAATCTCAAATTATACAGGGTAGATAAAAAATAGTAATTCGGCTAAAGAGTAAAGTATTCTTATTTCTAAAGATAACACAAAATAATGCTTACAGAAGAATGCAGAATAAACGTTGAACACTCTTGTTAGTTTTTTTAATACTACCCCAAACAAATTCAATTTAGGGAAACAACAGATAGTTAGAAAATGACTTCAACTACTCAACACAGAAACGTTAGTAATTTTATTTATCTTCAGAAGTAAGGGTACTTTGCCCTCTAGGGGATTTTTTTATCGACCCTATTTGTTCGAGAATTTGGTATTTTATGAGCGAATTTTGGTTTTCGGGCAATGCAAAATTTTTTATAAATTTTTTTTTGTAAATGGATAGTTTAATTATTTGCCATATGTGGGGAGTTTTATGGGACGCATTGTATGTAGAGTAGAGAGTTCGTTACGGCGTTTCTCGCTCCTCATACGCAATTTATTTTTGTCGCCACCGTCTCCATTTGGAAGACTTCTTGTTTGCATTGCTTCCCGAACTTCCTACATCCAGCGCCTAAGGGGTCTTTCTCGTTTTATTCTTTCGTAGGGGTCCAATTCTAGATTTTTTTGGGCCATTTGTCACCATTCATACGCTGAGGATGACCGTACCACTTCTCGATGGTTTCTATGATGTCACTCTCTATCCTCATTCTTTTCCTTATAGTTGATATGGCCTATTCTTGAAACGCAGCAACTTCTGCTTCAGAAACCCATTTCAAGCTCCAAGAGTCTGCCTGCGTTTTATTTATTAAGCTCCCATGTCTCAGAGCCATAGTTACATATACTTTTTACGATGGTCTTGTAAATTGGGTTTATATTATAATGAACCTGGCTTGGTTCCGCAATTTTTCAATTTAATTTCAAATTCCTGTGAAGGGCGCTTATTTAAATTTGACCAAAATTCGATACGTTTAGTTTAAAACTGGTTATCTCAGTTAAAACTCAGATGCCCAGGGTCCATTCTACTCAAATGTATAAAAGCAGGAATAACACTGTGTATAAATAAATTGTATAATGTGTTTAAGTATATACAACATAATTCATATCGTAGTTAATAAAAATGTTATGTTCATAAATATTATAAAACAAAGTTCCTTCGGCGTTGGGTTATTTTTAGGACTTTCGGCAACCCACATTGCATGCTGGCTTGGCCCGGTTGCTGTCCCTAGGTGCTCTCAAAGAAAGTTCGAAGGCGGTAGGCGCGGGTGATCTGTAACTCTGATGTACTGAAACCAACAGGTCTAAAACAGACTGTATTTGAGCCGGCAAATATGGCGTTTGTTATTTGTGGTTGACCGTCGGACAAATTCAATAGAAAGAAAGTGTTTTACGGTGGCTGTGAGGTTTACAGCGAGTCCGTAAAGCCTGGCTGGACGTGGTACGTTCTTTGTGAATAAGTTTCGCACCATTCGGAATAATATAAACTCGACATTTTTACCTTACACAAAAGTCCGCCTTCAACAGCTCGAATCGCCACGCCAGTAAGCGCTGGAACGTTTACGTCTGTCCGAACTCACGACAGGCAGACCAATTTGCCTACGTCGAGGCACCTGGATTATGCCGGAGGCTTGAAAGTTAATCACTCCTAGTACATAGGTGACTCGTGTTTTTTAGGTTAAATTTATTAGAACGTAATGATAATAATCGCCTAGGGGAATCAGCTGTGCGGACATTAAACGGGATTTCTAGCAAGATGGGGCCGAATCCACCGGTGCTAACCAGGTCAGGAAAGGAGCTCTGTCGCGGGCCTGGTTGGTAGTCAGGATAAGGTTCAGGTTCAAGTCTCAAGTGTCTTTAACTAACTGCGGATTTATCTTTTATACTCTTCGGCGGCCTCCTTATTGGACCATTTTTAGAGAAGGTTGGAGAAGGAACTGCTTGTCGTACCGGTTGACGCTACATCCGCGCATAGCGGCTTAGATTGCCTTATGGAAAATCCGAACGCTATGGAGATGTGGGTGAAGATAGTACCCGGGATTAGCACCTTTTAAATGTTTAGCACAGTATTTTGCCCTTACGTGAATTTGATGCGGAGGCTAACGTTACAATATACACTTGGCCACTGCAAAGTAGTGCATTTATTTAATGGAATGCCTACTTGCCTTGTAGCCCCCAAATACTTGTCGTGTTATATTGTGCATGTTTCAATGTCTTAATCTCTCTTGATCTTATTTCCCAATAACATGTACCTACTCCTTTAAATAAATTTTGAATAATAGAGATGCCTCACCTCTGTGACTGTTATTAAAGGAATCTCATCTTGCAAAGTCTTGATGTCTATGTTGGTACCTTCCTTAAATTCTAGTCATTCCTTTGTGAATAGATTTTAATAGTATTCTTCCCATTGTTGTGTCTATGCTGAGTGTCTATTCTGTTTTCTCGTCCCTTTAATTATCTTCCACGCTCTATTGACTCTTGTGTTTCCCATTCAATCGCTTACTTCGATACAGGTTTTCTCCCATTATATATTCTTGGCTTTCTTCACTCCTCGCAGAAATTTTTGTCTCCTTTTTTGATATTTTAGCCTGTCATTCGCCGCAGTCCTCGCTAGCCAAGGATTATATTCGCCTTTTTTTAGGTGTATTAACTGTCTGAAATTTTCCTTCCACCAGGGCAACAATTTTCTATTTTGTGCACTTCAGTGTTCCTTTTCTAGAGTTGCTACTACCGACTTCTGAATACAGTTTCTCACATTCTCATATAATTCATGGAAATGTACGGAATAAAGTTTCCCTGTCCGCATTATCTGATAAAGGAATTTTATCGAGTTACTGAGGAAACTTCGATGATTGTTTCTTCAGTTGTGAATGCTGTTTGATAATTGTGTTATCTATTACATACTTGATATTGCGAAAGAACTGAATGCATTTATAGCCGCAGATACAGCAACAACCATAGGGAGATTTAATTGTTGTTAAAAAAAAACTAAGTTAGCTCCTGTAGTATTAGAAGGAATCCAACTTTATTACTGTAAAATTTATAATCGACTAACAAATTTATTTGAAGCATTATTGTTGTTATTATTATTATTATTTATTGAAAAAATATTGTGAAAAGTCTTAAAATAAATGTACGAAGAATGCTGGCACATAAAACTCTAATACGGAGAAATTTTACATGTTAGCGAATTAAATGTGTCTTGAAGATGTTCAGTGCTATAAAATCTACCTACAGATTTGAACTTGAAGGCATATTTGCTAATGAAATTGATTTTTGAGCATTTGGCCAACTCTGTAGCTTATATAGTGCAAATCGAAAGATTTAATTTTCGTTTCTATAACCGGGACGAAATCAAAAGTTACCTACTTGTCGTCTCGTTCTCGTTTCTCGGTATCACACGTATGAAACACCAAAATTTTAGCTTTCATGATACTAAAACCATTACTTTTTTTAAATCCACAGTATACGTCACTTTTACTCTTTTATTGAACACCTTAAATCAGCCATGGCGTCACCGCGTCCGTTAAATCGCAATCGTCAGCGGATATAATACGTGAGGTCTCGTTGCCGAGAAGTTACATCGTCTGGCTAACAATTGGAGGCCCTATCGGAGCGCCAGTTCGAATCCCACCACCTGCAGAGTTTTTTTCTATTGAAAATTGTTGTAATGCGAATTACTAAGTGTCTCCTTTTATTGTTTCAGTATTATTAGCAACGCTAACATATTTGTACCTATTGTGTGACCGCACTTGCATGAGAAGTTCCCTGTGAACCTCTTTACAGGGACAAAGTAATTTACAGTATTGTCAATCGTCACATGTGGGCAATTAGCTATAACAGTAGTAATTTATTATACAAGACGATAAAGTTAAATTTTATCCACGAGTGGATAGAAATAACTTTATCGTCGTGTATAATACAATATTTTTTTCTATAGCAAGAACTTTAACAATTTCAAAAGAAAATAAGGACAGTCAATCACATTTCAAAATGTCAGTAGCTAGATTGGGTTGCTACGATAATGCGCAGCTGTCATATTTAATTTTAATTTAAATTACTTTATCTATGCTTGATGTTAAAGTGCTACTTTATCTACCCTTGCTGTTAAAGTAAAACTTGATCTTTTGTTTTGAGTTGATAAAAGCACACTTTACAATGTGCTATAGACAAAAAGATAATTTTTTGCTAAAAGGGTAAATGACGATATAAAGTTGCCCATTTTTATTTCAGACAATGACTAACTTTTTGCAAAATGTTGTTTTCGCAAATTGCATAAAACAGCAGCCGTTAAAAATAGCAGTCTATAGATTTCGCAAATCTATTATACTAGTAGATATTTAAGCAACGCTAGTTAGTTATGTGTTACTATAAAATACTGGGGACGCACCTGGCGTTTGTGGCTGAAAAAAATTATGAACGACTTTATTTGTGGTTGCTAAGCAAAACCCTTATATACCATTATTGTAAAAAAAAAATATTCAGCTAACATAAGGAACTAAAACAATTCCAAGTGCACTCAGGGTTTTAAATTAAGTAATTTTCGTGGTCTCCCTAATTTTAGCTATATAAAGCTCTAACTGAAGCGAAAACAAATTTTGGTTTTTTGGAAATACAAATAAGTTTCTGAATTTTACAAACAGTATTTATACATTAGTAGATATGATACATCATCAAATATTAATTATGTTATTTTATTTGCAAATGAGTTTTGATATTTGCTGCTAGTTTCCGTAAAATTGTATTTGAAGTTTTACAGTAATTAAGTGGTAATAGTGCACTCCTACACAAGGCTTTTCCAGGCGCACACAAATTATTCTTTAAATTATCCAATTAAGGAATCGAGTTATAATTACCAATTTGACTAATTGATTTTCTCCTTAATTCTCATCGCTGTTTAAGTATCTACTTCTAATTTTTAATCTACATAATACAGTAGCTTACTAGCTCTTTTTGCCGTTTCGGCCTTTGCTAGTTAGATTCGCTAGAAACGTCTTCTGTCCGCCCACTCTATGTACATTCATTACTACTGCATTTCAAAAGGATGTTTCCAACCAGTCTGTTAAAATAATTAAATGCATTCATTTATGCTAATTACCTAACCACACGCAATTCTGAGCTTATTAATTAAGGCTGTTGGATTTTGGGAAGGCATAGAAAGAAGAAACATAATAATAATGATTATTATTCAAATAAACTAGAAATTGATCCACATTAGTATATCCCAATACAAGTGTGGAAAGAGCTCCATTGGAAAACGCATGTGAAACATGGAACCCCAGTACGTACTAACGAGTGTTGCATTCACATAAGTTGTGACGGTGATTCTGTTCATTGAATACAAATATGCGAAACAATGAATTTTGAAAAGCTTTTATAGAAGATAAAAATCCGGGTAAACACAATCAAAAGAATGAATTGCTCGACGACAATTTCCGACTAAACAAAAATTTAAATGTTCGACAAAATGTCTATGGGTGTGACTTCATAAAATGTAAGCATTCGTAGGCAGCCGTGATTTGGAACCCAGCGACTATTACGTATTTCTAGAGCAACGAGAAACATCTTGGCCAAAGATTTTTCTTCTGATGAGGAGCTGAAAGAAACCGACAAGTATTGTACAGGGCTACCAAATTCTTTTTAGGGGACTACCTCATTGTGAAGCTCCATTCGTTGAATTCAGGATTTACGATTGGACTACTATGTAGCATTTATTTCTTAATTCGGTATTAACCCACGAAGTTAAGCTGAAGAGTTTGACCATTATTGTAGAAAAGTAGAACTTCTAGAAACTAATAGGTGCACAAAAAAACTTCCAACTAAACGATCGTGTAGTGTACAGTCAATAACAAATTTTATTTTGAGTAAAATAAAAAGAAAATTTAAAGCTATTGCAACACAGAATTGTCAGATGGGGTATTGCTTACTTCTGCGAAAGTCAAAACAATCTACAAAAAAGTATCGGGCTGTATTTTAGAAAACTAGAAGCTATAAAAATGATAGAAAAACTCGTATAACAAAAATAGTAACCAAATAATTATTTGGAATCTAGAACAGATAAGAAGAAAGCAAACAAAAATTTTAACGTCATCATAGAACGAAACCGAAAGAAAGTCTACAAATTTAAAGAAGTTTCTAATACTACAGTTATGCTGCGGTTCGAACCCCACCGTTATGGAGTCAACTTGTAATGGGGTTGTTCTGGCCCATACACTTTTATATATTTATTTTTCCCACTTTTACTGTTAGATAGCTTAATGGCATTGATATATATTTCTCTTGCCTTATTTACTTCAGTCGTAGTTCAGGAAAGTCCTTGTTGAAATGAATCAGAAGCTGACCTGCACTTATGCTAAACTAAAAATATTATCGCCAAAAGTTTTCTCAACTAAAATGCCACTCTGTATACACGCAATTCAACAACAGCTATATTTTCCTTTAAAAAACCAAAGCTAGCTAATAATAAACCTAAATATTAACCCATGAGCTAATAGTTGTTCTTGCTCCGCATTTATTTTAACCATACAGTAAATCTACGCCAAATTGCTGTTTCCTTTAGGCATTTCTGTTAACATTGATTAATTCGCCCAGCCGTCAGCCGACTCTATGGCTTGTTGATGCTGCTAGTCCATGGCGCATACATCACCACCCTGACATCAAACCAGGCATGGATGAACGGCATAACCGTATGTACTGTCGCTATTCTATATTGGCAGCAAGCAGCGATAAGAGTAGAAGAGACCTTGTTTCAAAAACCGGAAATCTACCGAGGCGTACGTCATGGATGCTTATACGCCCACTTTCCACGAAACGGGGTTTTTAAATCTATTTTTCCGGCTGCAATAGGCTATTTTGTGTAGATAAAAAACTAGGATTTAAGATTACTTGATTAATTAGACAGATAATAGAAGAAATGTTCTATTTAGAATTATTACACCAAAGCCCTCCTTTGGTTGATCCCTCGACTCAAGCTGTGGCGTGAGCTTGCTTCATGAGATGAAGCGGAGCTAGCAGGGCCACTTCGACTGCCCTAGTTTGCTGGATCAAGCTGGGCTGCAGGTCCCCTCGGCTGGTCTACTTCGCAGGATGAATCAAGAGTGAACTTAAAAGTGTCTTGAACGAGCCGGGTATTGTCCTTTTATACCTATTCAATCCTCATTATATTTCGATCATTATCTAGAAGATGCAAGGTGGAGTTGCGCTGCAGGTGCTTGCCACTTAAACACGCTCGATGGGAGGTTTTCGTGTATCAACAAGTGCACGCGCGGCTAAAGATAAACGTCTATTGTGGATAAGATGGCAACTTGAACATTTTCACATTATTGTTTAACGTTCAAATATACTTTACCCGACTGGAAAACTCACTCCGTTACTCTTTAATATATACTACGAGGAAATCTTGGGTGAACTACTGAAAGATAAGTAGTGGAAACTGGATCTACATAAACGGATAATTAATCAACCCCAGTGGTTTTAATAGATGAGGCTGCGGAAGATCTACAGAACTATTGTTGCAAGCAAATGAGGCATGTATCAAATATGGCTTGAAAATAAATGTGAAGAAAACTGAATTCACGATGATCAGTAAAACACGGAACATCAATGGCTAAGTGATCTCGCAGAAAAAACATTATAACAGGTTCATAGCTACAATTGTTTAGCGTGGTATCTCTCACAGTATAGAACAGGTCAGATAGTGGAACGGATCATGGACAACAAACCACTTAACTCTGAATTAAAACGGCTTATTTTGAAATGCTACGTATTTCCTAACTTGCTAACCGGCATGATGTGTTAGAGTCTTTTAAATGTGAACCTACTAACGAATGCTGCGCATCTCTTGAGCGAACAGTCAGCAATGAGGAAATACTCTAGTGCTTGAGGACTCCAGCTGCATCTGATAATACAGGGAAAGATAGAAGACCTCCGTAGACCAAAGAGAAAAAAGACTTCTTGGTTTAAAAACCTCAGGGATTGTCATTATGTTACGTTCATTTTAACGTTAGTATCTATCTTTTTGCCTTATTTAATAACGTTATCCCTAGCGACTTAACTCACCTTAGATTCATCTTAAATCTTTCCTATGGAAATTTCAAGGATATAGGTGGTTTTTCCGTCACGATGTTACGTTGAGAATTGCAGGTATAAGTATTTCAGGTAGAATTTCGCATTTTTCATCCTCGTGTTATGTGATGTTTCCTGGTTGTGACAGGGCCCTCTGAAAGAGGTATGTTGGTTCATTAGCTCTGTGAGCTCGATACTTACCCTACAAATTAAGTGTTTATTTTGACGTTTTGAAGGTTAATGCCATAAGTGCCTTTTTGGTTTATTCGTCAAGCTTGAAAGCTTACAGATTGCAGTATGGAGTGATTCTTGCTCCACTTGTATCGATTTATAGACAGTTTATTCCCGCAAATGCATTCGTTGGCTTATCTAGTATAATTTGCGAGTGACATCTCGCATTGTCTTAGCTGAGCAGTCGGGTTCTGTTGGGTTTTGTCGTATTTTTTTTTTCGATTGCGAGAGTTTATCGTATTGCCACCGTGAGTGATAGCGCGGTTGCTTATAAACTTTCTTCTACAGTCAGTTGGTTATTTTAGTAATATTTCGTCCCACTGTGGTAGTAAAATCGGCTTGTTTTCTTTGTTTTCATTTCGAGCTTTCTGTTGATTTGTGTCAAAAAGGCCAACGCTGCTGTTGGAATTTCTCAGAGACCTGGCGTCTCTCCTCGATAAGGGATTTCTATATTTAGTGGTTGCTGTTATCTCCTTTATTTTTCTCAATCCTTATTGTAGGTTAATTATCTGGGAAAATCATCTTTCTGCTGAATTTAATGGAGATAATGCTCAGGTAAATTCTGTCACGAAGCTTTTGCTGGAAATTTGACCGTATGCATTTTCATCCCATTTTAGATGGTTTCTGGACTTTATCTTCGTAGGACGCTGGATAGCACAGATACGCCACAACCATGCTTTATTTTAAATAATGGTTGTCTCACTTTAAAGTGTATTAACATAAATCAGTTTAAGAACTTACGATATTGAAATGTTCTTGTTTATGCCGGACTTACTGACCTATTGATAAATTATTAATTTATGTGTATTTCCTAAGTACCTTGAGCGTTGTGTATTTATGTTTTAAGCTTATATTTGAAATTAGATACGTCATGATCTGAACGCAGCATGTATACGTCGCAGATTTAGTATGGAGTTCTCGTAAATTATGTACTTGTAAATATCATAGATTCAATATTTTACTTTGATACGAGGGACCGCCCTTTTATATTATTCACCTGCATCTATTAAAAATAAAAGGTGTGATAAGTTCTTGTGCTATTGCGTATTAGAGCGTTCAGCGGTGACAACTTCCAAAGCATGGGATTACTGTTCCGAACAATAATCAACAAGTTACGAATCACGATATTTAAACTATTTCATTCAATTACAGTTTTTCCGTGATTTTTTATTATTGGCTTGCCAAATAGTAAATTTTTTGTTGTTGGCTCTTACTCCTACTCCAAGGTCTTCCATTATGATAATTGCAATAATTTATCTAACTTTTAATATTCTTGCATACAACAAACAATTCTTTGTTAAATTCGTCATTAGAAGGCGCATATACAACACAGGGATGTTTTTCTTCTTCAAATCTGAATAGGCTTGTAGCCTGTTTTAATCAACTTTAATTGTTTTGCCATGTTAAAGTTCAACACTGTCCATCGCTTAGGCAACCTTCTCTGTGGACAGGGTGTTTCAGGTTTGTTATCTCGTGCAATTCTTGTTATTCTCTCAGATGGTATTCTGGATACGTGTTGTTTCCAGTCTCGTCTTCTTTAGCTGGTCCATCTGGCAGCATCTGGTACACTCGCTACGTATGTGATCGTTTCTGATTCGATTGTTCAATTGGATTACGTACAACTACTTTACTTTCAAGTGTCTCCTTTATAATGAATATTACTCCTCTCTAAAGATGCTGATCTTTAGAAATCCTGCAGTAGCGATCTATACCATCTTGCGTTGCTTTTCTTAGTTTCAATCAGAGTCACCACGTCCATACCTCGACATAATTTCTTCTAGTTTACATCGACTCTTTGGCGTGCTTTAAAATGTATAACACTTTTGCTTAGATTTTGTCGTTTGTATTTCGTAACTTTTTAGTAATTTTCTTTTAAGTATCATGGAGAATTAGCCTAATGCCGCAACGCTCCACTTCTTTCTTATCTAGACTGGGCACATAGCGAAGACAGTTATGTTATTTTCCTCAGTCAACTATAATAATTTTAAAATAATTTTCAGAGAAATATGCTACTTAGAATTAACTGACATCCATTAAAATGAAACAACGAAAGAAGCAACGTAAAAAGCATAATGGCATACATCAAGCAAGAAGTGTAAAAAAACTGAAAAATGGCTTTGGAAAAGCCTCTTACACAGCGGGCTCTGAAGACTGACTATTCTTACTGACATAAATGCTTGCCATGAGCTTCTTCGACTCGCATTTATTAATTTCTACGACCTCGTCGTGCGGCCAGTCGTTCTTGCTTCAGTAAATCCCGCGCTTGAGCAGGAATAATTGGTATTTTGTACCATCATCGGAGCGACAGGTCGCAGTAATACAGCTAGATAATGGACTCGATACCAACTTGTAACGACGTCAATGGGCAGCAGCGCACGTGTTGCGTTCAAGTTTTTATTCAAATGGCAGCGGAATGCCGAACCAGAAGAGACGCTGTCTGCCTCCAATTACCACTATTTACATGTGGCAACGCCGGACCTTATCATTAGCTATTGATCTTCGAATTATGTAACGCGCCCGCCGTTTAAGCGTGATTAGCGTGGCGACTTTAATGAATGGGCACGAAAGCAACCTGACAGCTCGGACCTGCGATGTAAAAGTTGCTGAAAATGGATGCGTTGAGATAACGTGCAGTGACTAACTAGGCTCTCGCTTGTAGGTTTAATCATCGTTGAAATGTTGAGGAACGTGCAACAATGGATCTGGAAATATCTATTCTGTAATTTGCCCGATATGGCGGAGTGACTCATCTGACTGCTGTTAAAAATGATGCCGATTATCTTAATGGTGCTGCTGTGTTCTTCGATGATACTTCGTTTACAGTGAAAAACTGATTCTCATTTTTGATATGATCGGTAATATATTCTTCCATGCTTTGTGTTGATGGCATATTGTTGCTTAGTAAAATAGACATTTCCCGCTGTTACCCTTTATTGTTATTTTAATACCTTCTATGTTTAAACGATCAGGTCATTTGGTGGTTTTATACAATATGGCTGTTTTTCTTTGGCAAAATCGTATATTTTTTATATAGCGCCTGAATCAATTAAACAATCCTATTTATAGAAGTTGCCGGAACCACAACCTATTAAGTTATTTTGTATAAACAGAACAAATTGTACTCTAAAATATAAAGTGGTAACAATTTTACTGCTCCCTCATTATAAAATTATGTGGTTGCGCATTATCATCCTGGCAAGAAAGTGTAAATTAATACAAGAATTTATTAAATACATACTCTACGTTCTTACGTTGTTTAATATAAATTGCAGTAGGCATTATGTTTAATTATAAAAATCAAGGGCATAATTTCATCTTCTAAAATCGAAGATATCTGCAAAGTCCTTGCAAGCTAGAGCTTATATCAAACTGTAAATCTTCCTCTCTCGTTGTACTTTTAACTATACTTAAGATGTGTGCAAGGCAGTTATAAATAAATATCTATATTCACAGTGTCAGCAAGAAGGTAAATCTTCTCAATCGAAGATATGTAACTCATTCAAACGTAACCATATCTACCTATCAACGGAGTAAAAGACTAAGAGTAATACCTACAAAGTATTCTAGTAACTAAAATAATTTAAATTTATAAGTTGTAAGTGTAAATTAGCAAATATTTTCCTAAATCCGAAATCCGTCATTGTGTGTAATAACTATAAATTTTAGAATCACAATTTAAACTGAAAGTAGAATCAAGCAATTCGTTTCCTATAGAAATGGCAGTAATGATGAATGCAGTTAAAAAATAGTAACCATGATAAGCTATTTTATTATTAAAGAATAGCAGCCAAACCTCATTCCGTACTACTGCACAAGCTGTTAAATATGCACATTATTTTTTGTTTATAACAGTTGCATATGAAATTATTATGCAATTGTTGTGGAAATAGCTGTGCGCCAGAAATACTGCAACGGATGGACGAATAATATAATGGTTTACATAAAAAATTTAAATCACAATCGATATTGAATTATTGCAGATGTCAAAAGTTAATATCGTTTAAATGAAGTTTTTCAGATTGAAAAAAACACCTAAATTTCTAAAAAAAAAATTAAATAGACATTAATGATTCTTTGAGTTATACCGTTGGGAAACCACATTCTTTGAATACTTCCTAATGACCTACTGCAAAATTATTGTAAATTAGGTAGATATTTGCAAACAACTTAGGCAATTATATTGAAATTTTGCTGCAGACATTCTGAAAATTTGATTCAAATTTACCAGAAGTTTACAACAAATTTTAAGCAAATTTATCAGAAATTTTAATAATTATGCTGGATAGGTATTAAAAAGTAATGAATGTATCGGACACAACAGATTTGATGCAAATTTACTGGAAATTTATAATCAGTTTGATAAACACCTATCGAATTAAATCTATAAAAAATATTACAAAAAATTTGATGAACCATTACGAAAACTTTCTACAAGTTTACCAGAATTTGCATGTAAAACGTATTGAAAACACTTGACGCAAATTTGCAAGAGTTTACAAACAAATGTGATGCCATTTACCAGAAATTTACAAAAACTTTGATGCAAACGTATTGAAAATTTGATATAAATTTACCACACATTTACATCAAATTTTATACAAGCTACTACAAATTTGCAACTACGTTAATGCAACTGTGTTGAAAATTTGGTGAAAATTCATCACAAATTTATAACAAATTTGATACAAACGTATTGAACGTTATTTATACGAATTTATCGGACATTTACGACAAATTTGATGCAAATTTACCAGATATTTACCAGAAAGTTAATGCAAAGGTATAGAAAAATTTGATGCAAACTACCAGACATTTACAACAAATTTCATACAAATTACTGGAAAGTTGCAACAAATTTAATGTAACCGTGTTGGAGATTTGATACAAATTTAGCAGATATTTACCACAAATCTAAGGCAACGGTATTGAAACTTTGATGCAAATTAGCAGACATTTACAAAAAATTTCATGCAAATTATTGGAAAGTTGCAACAACTTTTATGTAACCGTGTTGAACATTTGATGCAAATATACCAGAAATTGGTAACAAATTTGATGCACACGCGTTGAAGGTTATATATACGAATTTATCGAACATTTACAACAAATTTGATGAAAATTTACAACACATTTCATGGAAATTACTGGAGAGTTGCAACAACTATACTGTAACTGTGCTGAAGATTTGATGCAAATTTACCAGATATTTATATCAAATTTGATGTAAATTTATCAGAAATTGACAACAAATTTGAAGCAAACGTATTGAACGATATTTATACAAATTTATCGAACATTTACAACAAATTTGATCCAAATTTATCAAAAGTTTACAACAAATTTTATGAAAATTACTGAAGAATTGCAACAACATTACTGTAACTGTGTTGGAGATTTGACGCAAATTTACCAAATATTTATATCAAATTTGATGTAAATTTACCAGAAATTGACAACAAATTTGATGCAAACGTATTGAACGGTATTTATACGAAATTATCGAACATTTACAACAAATTTGATGCAAATTTACCAAAAATTTACAACAAAGTTAATGCAAAAGTATTGAAAATTTTATGCAAATTTACCTGACATTTACAACAATTTTGACGTAAATTTGCATCAAATCTCCAACACGGTTACATTAGAGTTTTGCAACTTCCCAGTAATTTGCATTAAATTTGTTATAGATGTCTGGTAGTTTGCATCAAATTTTCAATACCTTTGCGTTAACTTTGTGGTAAATATCTGGTAAATTTCCATCAAATCTCCAAAACGGTTACATTAAAGTTGTTGCAACTTTCCAGTAATTTGCGTTAAATCTGTTGTAAATGTCTGGTAACTTGCATAAAAGATTTTCAATATTTTTGTATTAACTTTGTGGTAAATATCTGGTAAATTTGCATTACATTTATTGTAAATTGTCGATAAATTCGTATAAATGCCGTCCAATACGTTTGCATCAAATTTGTTATCAATTTCTGGTAAATTTACATCAAATTTGATATAAATATCTGGAAACAGGGTTACAGTAAAACTGTTGTAACTCTCCAGTAATTTGCATGAAATTTATTGTAAATTGTATTTAACTTACAACAAATTTGATGCAAACTTACTAGAAATTTACAATCACTTTGATAAAAGCCTATTCACTATAAATGTAATGCAAACTTCCTAGAACTTTGTAACAAATTTGATAGAAACGTATTACAAATTTTGATGCAATTATACCAAAACTTTATTACAAATTTGCTGAAAACGTATTGAACCTTTTTACGAAAATTTCAGAAAAAATATACAAAACGTATGGAAATTTGATACAAATTTACAAGTTTATTGACGTTTTCAGAGGTTGATGGAAATTGAATATAAGCTAGCTAAATATTTCATACACATTTACTGAAAATTTAGAACGTATTTATTAAAAGTTTCATCAAGTTTGATTGCCAATTTCTGTAAACTACTATTTAATATTTTACAGAAAGTTTATGGAAACTCTATGCAAACTTGCTCAAGCTTTATTGCATATGTACTTGCAAAAAATGTGTTACTAACTTTCTTTAAAAGTTGCTGTCCTTGCAAATCGCAAGCTTACAATTTCTCTGAAAATTTAGTGGATACTGCAAATGCGGGAAGATCCTGCCGCCATGGAAATATCTAGCAACTCTTATAATAGCATAACTATTTCAATTTGTTAATATGGAATTTGGAAATCAATAGCTGGTTGAGGTTGATGGCTAAATTATTGCTCTATGCATCAACCCACTATTAATTGGACTATAAATCCATCCTTCTCGACGTTTATAGCGATGCATCATCATCAAGGATCGCCAGGAACTAAGAACAAGCATTAAAATATCATTACAATATCGCGAAGGCCGTACAGGCAGCAATAGCGCGGAGACACGAATGCAAGAGGACATAAGTGTGTCATACCATCCACATGCATAGGCCTCAAATTAGCATAATAATAACCGCTTCACGGCCTTATTTATACAAACAATGGCACTGATCGTCCCTGTAATTGCGTGTTTGCAGTCGCCCGTTGCTGCCCACGCGTTCCGATGAAGTTGGCTGTGGTTTTGCTTTTAGGGGGCGCATGTTGCCTGTCAACCTGAACCTGTTCGCAGCTTTCAAATAACATATTAATCACCTTGTACGATTTGTCTCGAGTTTGTGGTACAACACAGATATATTAAAATGCGGCGGTTTCGGTCGTAGGCGGTCCATTACATGCCGACCTGCGGAATATATTTCATGCCTTAATTGTCCACTTAAAAAAATATTCGCGAGATGTATGGACTTATCCACCTGTCTGGCTGCCCCTCAGAACGAGCTAAGTTCAGGGTTTAAATAATTTGAGGGGACACTAGTAAGAGATTGTAGTCGTTATAGTGTGTATTATTACATGCCATTCTTAAATGTGCGCTATATTCTTCTGAGTTGACAAAGCTTTTTACCAATGTGAGACTTCTGACTGCCTTTTCCCAGTGTGAAATTTTGTTTTGTTTTTCCATGTTTAAATAAGCTACATACTCAAATTAGAATCATCCCTGTTGGTGTTAAAATAACATAAAATTTTCCATGCCTCTTTTTAAGCTATAATGTATTACTACACGTCTTACAGATTCAAGGTGTTGAATTATTCAAAAAAGGATTTAGAAAAAATACATTCTGCACTGGATCGTGACTCAAGGCTGCGAAGCATGCCCCAGATGAGAAACGACGGGCATTACATGCATTACCTCTTGCAATCCGTTACGAATTCACTTTCATCCAGACTCAATAAAACGCGATTTTTCCTGCTCAGCGGGACAAACGGGTTCATGGCCTCGGCCGAACATTTCTCCGCTACATTAACGTCCGATGTAAATGGACAGATCATGAACAACATAAACATACGGTCTTGTTCGAGTTTATGGCTGTAAATCGATGCATCACTGGACAAAGTATCTTTACGATCCCAGCCAGCTTAATGCTTTAGGCGTGCACGACGCTTTTTGTTGCCAATATTAGCCACTCTGAATGCGAATTCCTCCTGCGAGCTTCGCGGAACGAGGATATCGCCATGTCAAAATTTAGGACTTGGTGTCGTTATTCAACTTTTACGATTTTCTGTGTTCGAAATAGCGAAAACCATACAGGATGCATCTTTAATGGCTGGAAAGACATACATTGTTCTTCTATATATTAGTAACGCCGCGAGACAAGAGCACAAGATTTGAGAACTTCTCGAAATTCAAGGCAAGAGATGATTTCTGTATTTCCGTAATGTAGAGAGTTAACGATGTAATGGTCCATTGC
Source organism: Agriotes lineatus (assembly GCA_940337035.1). Lineage (NCBI taxonomy): Eukaryota > Metazoa > Arthropoda > Insecta > Coleoptera > Elateridae > Agriotes > Agriotes lineatus. Next base: position 134,041,701 of record OW679200.1, read on the forward strand.
TGACAAAATTGTATTTAAAATTTTAAATTGTACATGTACAACATCGAAAAATCCTTGTTTGGTGAAAAACTGTCTTAAAATAACTTGCCTAAATGCGTAAAAAATTGAAACCAATAGAAACAATACGTGTTAGACAAGTACAAAGGACGAAAAAATATTCAAAACTATTTAGCAGTGAAGTAGGAACGTGACGAAACTAAAAAGAACTAGCTAGCTACATAGTGAGAAAAAGAGAACAACAATAGGTTGAATTAAAGGAAAAAGGTAGATACAGAAAGTTGAAGAAAATGCTACAAATGTCAATAAATATTTAAACCTTTACACGGCAAAGGTGGTAGAAAAGAAAGATAAAAGATAAAGAAGGGCAAGGAGAAGCAATAGGGAACAGATGCAGGAGCAGTAGTAGATAGACAATGAATATTTTTTGTTAAAAAACGAACTTTCAATTGATTTGACGTTTGAGACTCAGTACCTATATGCAACATTATTTAGAAGTTTTTGAACGTTGTTATTATGATGTGATTTTTAAACTATTTAAGTGATTCGTCAAAATTAGTGGCATTTGTCGGTATCATTTTCCGTCCATGTCCGTCCACATATATGCAGAAAACTCTTGGCTTACGTTTTGATCGTTATTGGTATCTTAGTCCTGAGCCTGAAAAATATGTTTCATATATATGTTAGTAGTCATTTTAAAGCATTAGAATTAAGCTTAGGCAAAAAATTGATAGATCGATATTATTCCACTGAACTCGATTCGGAAATCGAAATCGATTCATCGAATCGAATTTAATTTAATCAAAACGAGTAGAATCGAATACACCATATCAAATATAATAAAATTGAAGCTATAGCCATTATTTCCTCTGGGTTACAAATAATGACCATCTACACTGTCAAATAATAAATATTTTAATATTTATTTATTTATTCATTTATCTAATGCTACGTAATCAGTCGATCTAGCCCCACTCGTGTAATATACAATTTGATACACATACACCCTATTGATTCGTTATTCGAGTCAATTCATGTCTGGAATTTCTTTGATTCACAATTTGACTTGATTCAAGTAGCAAACCTAATTATGTCTCATGATCTAAATGTACAACGAAGCACCAAGAAAAATTAATTTCGCCACCAAATTGACTTTTGATTAGCCAAGAACCGAATCGCCAGGTCTAATTAAGATAATATATTACACAGTTAATGCTGTATGTACTACCTGTTATTATCAAATATCAACCGATCCATTGTTCGCTTTAATTCAAGTTTCGAATTGATTCACAAATTGCGATTCAAATCGATGTATCGATTAATCAAGAAAAATCGATACTCTTGCTTAATCTACTTTCGATTCGCCATCCACTGAATCACCCAAGCCTAATTAGAGTAATGTAATGCACATCGAATGCTTTGTGTAATATTTAGCCATTGAATCGATTTATGATTGGTCAAGAAGCGAATAATTTTCGCTTCGCCAAGAACCTTATATCAGAGGCTTAATTAAAATAATTTACTACTCATATAATGCACTATTTTAGTATAAGATATCATTAATCGATTCATTGTTCGATTCAGTTCACATCTCGAATCGATTCACAATTTGATTCACTTTGCAAAGCTATTTATGTCTCACGATCCAAATATATACCGATTCACAAAGAAAAAGTAATTCTCTCACTAAATCAATTTTTGATTAGCCAAGAACCGAATTGCCCAGTCTAATTAAGATAATATGCAACACAGCTAATGCTCTATGTACTACCTGCTATTATCAAATATAACGCGATCCATTGTTCGCTTTAATTAACGTTTCGAATTGATTCACAAATTGCGATTCAAATCCATGTATCGATTAATCAAGAAAAATCGATGCTCTTGCTAAATCTACTTTCGATTCGCCATCCACCGAATCGCCTAAGCCTAATTAGAGTAATGTAATGCACATCGAATGCTGTGTGTAATATTCTGCCACTGAATCGATTTGTGATTCGTCAAGAAGCGAATAATCTTCGCTTCTCCAAAAACCTGATAGCCGATGCTTAATTACAATAATGTACTGCTCCTATAATGCACTACTTTTTAGTATAAAATATCATTAATCGATTCATTATTCGATTCAGTTTACGTCTCGAATCGTTTCACAATTTGACTTGATTCACGTTGCAAAGCCATTTATGTCTCACGATCCAAATATATGCATAATCACCAAGAAACATTAATTCTTTCACTAAATCGATTTTTGATTAGCCGAGAACCGAATCGCCCAGTCTAATTAAGATAATATATTACACAGATCATGCTCTATGTAATACCTGTTATTATCAGATAGCACGCGATCCATTGTTCGCTTCAATTCACGTTTCGAATTAATTCACAAATTGCGATTCAAATCGATGTATCGATTAATTAAGAAAAATCGATGCTCTTGCTGAATCTTTTTTCGATGTGTCAACCACCAAATCGCCTAAGCCTAATTAGAGTAATGTAATGCACATCGAATGCTCTAAGCAATATTCTGCCACTGAATCGATTTATGATTCTTCAAGATGCGAATAATTTTCGCTTCGCCAAGGTTTAATTAAAATAATGTACTACTCATATAATGCACTACCTTTTAGTATAAAATATAATTCATTGATTCATTGTTCGATTCACTTCAAGTCTCGAATCGATTCACAATTTGACTTGATTCACGTTGCAAAGCTATTTATGTCTCACGATCCAAATATATACAGATTCACCATAAAACAATTAATTCCGCCACTAAATCGATTTTTGATTAGCCAAGAACCGAATTGCCCAGTCTAATTAAGATAATATATTACACAGCTAATGCTCTGTGTACTACCTGTTATTATCAAATATCACGCGATCCATTGTTCGCTTTAATTCACGTTTCGAATTGATTCACAAATTGCGATTCAAATCGATGCATCGATTAATCAAGAAAAATCGATCCTCTTGCTAAATCTACTTTCAGTTCGCCATCCACTGAATCACCCAAGCCTAATTAGAGTAATGTAATGCACATCGAATGCTTTGTGGAATATTTTGCCATTGAATCGATTTATGATTGGTCAAGAAGCGAATAATTTTCGCTTCGCCAAGAACCTGATATCAGAGGCTTAATTAAAATAATGTAATACTCATATAATGCACTACTATTTAGTATAAAATATCATTAATCGATTCATTGTTCGATTCAGTTCACGTCTCGAATCGATTCACAATTTGACTTGATTTACGTTGCAAAATTATTTATGTCTCACGATCCAAATATATACCGATTCACCAAGAAAAATTAATTCCGCCACTAAATAGATTTTTGATTAACCAAGAACCGAATCGCCCAGTCGAATTAAAATAATATATTACACAGATAATGCTCTATGTACTACCTGTTTTTATCAAATATTACGCGATCCATTGTTCGCTTTAATTCACGTTTCAAATTGATTCACAAATTGCGATTCAAATCGATGTATCGGTTAATCAAGAAAAATTGATGCCCTTGCTAAATCTATTTTCGATTTGCAAACAATCAAATCGCCCAAACCTAATTACAGTAATGTAATGCACATCGAATGTTTTATGCAATATTTTCTATTTTACAATAATATCAGTCGATTAGCTGTTTAAATTCACGATTTACTACACATCGAATGCCCCACCTTTCATAATAAAATATCACCAATCAATATACTGTTCGATTCAGGTCACGTTTCGAATCGATTCACAATTTTATTTGCGATTTTTGATTCGCCACGAAACCAATCATTTTCGATTCGCCAAGAACTGAATCGCTCAAAGCTAATTAAAATAATGTACTACACATTGATTGTACTACTTTTTATTATAAAACATCACTAATTAATCATTGTTCGATTCAGTTCACATATCACTGTACCGATTAATCAAGAAAACTCAATTCCGCCACTGAATCGAATTTTAATTCGCCAAAAACAGAATTGCCCAAATTTTATTAAAATAATATATTGCACATCGAATGCTTTATGTAATACTTATAAAATATCATCAAGCGATCCAGTGTTCGATTCAATTCACGGTTCGAATCAATTCATAATTTCATTTGGGTCATATAGATTTACAATTTGCGATTCAAATCAATAAATCAAGTAAAATCAATGTTCTAGCTAAATCGACTTCCGATTCACCAACCACCGTATCAATGTACTGCACATCGAATGCTTTGTGTAATATTTCGTATTATAGCATATTATCAATCAATTGTTCGATTAAATTGACGTTTCGAATCGATTCACAATTCGATATTCAGATCAAGAATAATCTATTGTTTTTGTGAATCGATGTTTGATTCTCTGAGAACGTAGTCGCCTAGGACTAATTAAAACAATTAATACTACACATCGAATTATTATGTAATACTGTTTATTATAAAATTATATCAATCGATCCATTATTCGTTTCACATCTGGAATCGATGCACGATTCGACTTTATTCTTTTCTGGAATCGCTTTACGATTTGTGATTAAAACCGATTAATCAAGGAAAATCAATGTTCTCGTTGAATAGACTTTCTATTTGCCAACCACAGAATCAATACACTGTACATCGAATGCTCAATATAACATTTCGTATTATAACATAATATCCCACAATTAATTTTATTGTTCAATTCGAATCGATTCACATTTTCGATTCTCAGAGAACCAAGTCACCTACAACGCTTCTTTTTATTATAAAATAATGCCAATCAATGCATTGTTCGATTCAGATTTCCAATAAATGCACAATTCGATTTTATTCGTAATTAGACTCGATTTACGATTTGTGATTAAAATCGATTAATCAAGAAAAATTGATTCTCTCAGTGAATCGATTTTGAATTCGGCGAGAACCGAATCGCCTAGGTCTAATTAAAACAAGGTACCTACACACGTCGAATGCTTTATGTAATACCTTTTATTGCAAGATATGTGTGGGTTATATTTAGCAATTTGTTTTATAAATAACACTATTAGAAATTTTAAGAAATCTCGTATGAAGAGTGACTTCATTATAGGAAATGTTCATAAATGAGACGCTCATAATTTGAGTGTTGTCAGTAATCAAATAACCGCCACAAAGATATAGCTGTTTTGACCAGTATCTGCTTCAACTAAACTTTGATTTTATCTACTATTAATGTACTAAGTATTTAGAATCGGTTTTTACATGTTTTGGTCGCGAATATGAAATGTAGGAGTTCGTGTTTATTAGTTCGATTCAGAATAAGATAACCTCTCACAAATATATAAGCTATATAAGAAACTATACATCAAACACCAAAACATCATACGTTGTTAATAAGAGCATGTGAGTTACAAAGCAGAAACAATCTTACCAGGATTATGGCTCTGCGATTTTTAAAATCTATAAAACTTTGATCGTCGCAGCTTTAGTTATAGAATTTAAATAAGTTTTTATTTAAAAAGGCACTACGTTTTTATTTCAAATAAAATACCTAAAAAATCTGATATGGAAAGGCAGACAATGTTAACAGCATTTAGTTAACCTAATTAAGTGAAAGTAATTTAAACATCTGGCTTCACAGTAGAATTTCTACTTTTATCCCATACATTGCAGGAAAGCAAATAAAAAATACACGCCAGTTAATTCGGAAAAGAAAATAATCCATACAATTCATAAAATAAAATCACTGAGGATGTCAGCGCTGTTCATAAGGAAACAATTTGGAACAAAAATAATTTCCTTGGCTTGCTATATCAAACTTGCCACATTAAGTTGAGGCGGTAAGCATTGGGAGGAATTGGAGCAAGTCGGAGACGATGTAAGCATCTGAAGCATTGGTCTTTTGTTGGAAGTTTGGCTCGTTAGCTACGTATAATTTCAAAGTTTATTGCTGCTGGCGCCTCGGTACAGCTTGAAATCGAAAATAGACACTAATAAAATGCATTTAGCTTCCGTGTAGTTTTAATTGCCACGATTCTGGCTACTAAATGGAAGTGAGTTGCTCTCGTGTCTACGAGCTGCACAAATTAAAATTGGGGAACTGCACTCATAAGTAAAATGATTACGTACTAACCCCACAAAAAGTAAGCTGAACATTTCTGAGGATAAATTTGAATTATGGTACAAGGTTAATTGAATTTGCATAGCTAAAAACATGATAACAGTAATATTCTGTCTTACACATAAGAATATTCATAAATTTACCCGAGAATAAACTAGTGGAAATGAAAAGTCAGTAATCTGGTATATACTCACACAAAATAAAAATAGATGAAACATTAAAGAACTAACAGGAAAATGGGAGTAATAGATAGTGACCACTACTTGCTGGTAGCAGAAGTCAAATTAGAATCAGAAATGTTTATGAGACTAGAAACAGTGGGAGACAGATCCGGAGGTAAGGAAAGGAGGTAAGAATACAAAACAAACGCCATGGTGGATGGAAGAAGTGGAAGCAAAAGTTACAAAGAAGAGAATGTTGTGAAAAAATATCTTAAGAACAACAATAACATAACTTAGGCAAGGTAAAAGATCAGATAACGAAAGCCAAGATTGTGGTGACAGAATCGAAGACAGATACTTGGGAAGACCTTAAAAGAAAATGGAATACAGCAGAAAGGAGAATCAAAAACTAAAGATGCTAACAAAGACACCGCCCAAAGGAATGATGGATAACTTCGAACATGCATTAACAGAGACGAAAGATGTAATGACAAGATGTCAGAAAAAATTTAAGTAACTGCAAAACGATTGCTGAAAAAGTACGTAAAACAGAAAACCAAGTTACGATAAAAGGGGTGAACATGCTATAAATAAAAGCTGAAACAATCAGGTATCAAAATAGGTAGAGCTGCCGAGTACGTCAGTATGGCACTTGAAATGCTAAATTATATGAAAAAAAGGAGAATACAATTTATATATAAGGTGTTGACACTGGCGTAGAAGTACAGGCGAGTTCTAAGAAACTGCGAAATAACTGTGATATTACCGTTATTCAAGAAGGGAGACGGTAGGAAATTGGGAACTATATGGAGAAAGGTGTTCCAGACAAACTATATAAAAGGATTTGAGAACGTCAACAGCCGTCAACCACAAAGTGGGTTTAGGCCTAGCTATGGCATGAAATACCACATTTTTGGGTTTATTCAGAACAAACTGAAAATATCTAAAAACAAGAAACATAGAGTCTGAAGAATTTAATACAATAGAATGAGCAAGGCAAAGAACAACAATTGTATCACTCTTTAAGGAAGGCATTCATAAAAAACTTCTGTAAAAGGCTTTACCCAGAACTTCCCTCGTCGACATTGTGAGACTAAATAATTTTAAAAATCAAATTAAGTTAGAAGTAAAAATATCTTCACATTTCTAATAAATGAAATACATTTTCAAATTTTAAAAAATGTATCCCGCTGGGGTTTGAACCCGCAGCATCTTCAGAGCGATCGTAACCGCACCCCTACATAAATATCGTATCTGCACCGATAAATGCAACTGCGCTACGGAGCCTCATTCAAATAAGTCCGGCGCGCGCCTCTCTTGAACAGAACGGTGTTATTGTTGAAACGTTTTCACTCATTTGTGACATTATCCTCTATCGGTTGAGTCTTATTTTCGGCAAATGTAAATCCTGACCTATGTGAACCTTATTACTTCCTTCTATTTCAAAATTACACCAAAAATAAATAAAATTTTATTGTTTTAAGGTGCTCGCCCTATATATATTTGTATGAAATTGCGAGGTAGATGTATTGCAAAATATCGTCTTTCTGCGACAAATAGTTTTTGAGCTATACTGCCAACAGACAGACAGACATACAGACAAAATTAAGAAAACCTCTTTTTCGTCATCTAGAGACCTTGAAACGTGAAGATCTGAAGAAGTCTCGGAAGGTAATTTTTTTGTGATTACAATACTTCCTTCGTCTTTTACACGAGGGAAGTAAAAAACAAATTATAGTATATAAAGCAGTGCGGGCACACACGGAAAAGATACTTGAGTTTTGACAGAAAGACACAAAACAGATTGAAATCAGTAAAAATAAGATAGATTGGAAGATTACAAAAATACAAAAACTAATAAAATTGAAAACAAAGAAATAAGGTATAGACTACAGGCAGTACCGCTGCGAAGAAAGACGAAAGGAACTAATTCAGACGTTTCGGGCACATTTGCAGAATGCATGAAGATAGACAAACAAAACATGTGTGGGAGGCTAGAACATTAGATAAAACAGAGAAGAGGAAACTAAGCAGTGGCTTAGTGCGTAAATAAGAGAGAACAGAGTTCGTAGCAAGCGAAGAAACTGGGATTGGACAGAGTGGAATAGAGAAATGTTTGCAACAGAAAACTCGAAGAAGAACAGGAAGATCAACTTCGACAACTAACTAAAAGAGTAAGTTCTTCCTTGGATACAATTTAGCGCTGATACAAAGAATCTGAACGTCAGGGAAGATTAATACCATCAATCATCTTCCATACTCGCCTAGCAGTGAGTATTAGCTATTGTTTGGATTAAAAGATTATGAGGTAGCTGATTTTCATCTGAAAATGTTGACATCACTTTTCAAATTTGATGCACAAATAAGAAAAGGACTAACTGGGAATTTCTCAAGGAAAGGTGTTATACTCAAAAATGGATTTATGACAAATAATCAAGCCAGGTGTGTATTCAGCTAGCTACACTGGGACACAGGCGCGATGCTATTCTGAAAGAGATTTTTTGTTGAAAATAATGCAAGAGAGAGGCGTAAAGTAATTAATTATTATTTGCCAGGCCCCACCGTATTATAAATTAGCGCCCAAGAGATGTGCGGCATTTCCTAGCCCAGGGGAAAACGACCTCGACAAGGAAGGTGTTGTTGAAGTTTGTTCAGCTGCATACTTACCTAGTCTCTGCCTACTAACGTTTAATTTGCTCATCTAAGATTACTTGCATATAGTTGTACAGAATGCGGACACATCATTGTTCATATAATAACGTATAGTGAACTCACAATACTACAGTGCAAAATATCCGAAGACGATGCCGATCGCTATGCAATTTGCTATTATCCAAGGAAAATGGTTCTAAGGTAATATCACGGTTGCAGCTATACGTTATCACACATGTTAGGCTGCTCGCAATCCAGCTGGTCTAATAATAATATTCGAGGCCCTCTCGAGGTAGAAGCAAAGCTCAAATTAGTGTCCCTGAAACCGACATTCGAAGAAGACACAACGATAATGCAAGCAGAAGTCAGTAAATAGTTGGAATTTCTCTTTATATTTTGATAAATAAGTATCTACGAATGGATTAAAGGTGTTACTGATTTGAAGGGTTCTAGGCGGCCTAGCGTAGCTGCTACAGATACAAATATTAAAAGAACTCGTGGTCTGATTCTGGCAGATAGACAAAGGACTATTGTCGAAATAGCGGAACCTTTAAATATAAGTCATGGTGCCGCTTGATAATTTACGATCACTTGCAATTCCGTAAAGTTTGTGCCAGGTGGGCAGTTAAACAGCTAACAGAACACCACAGACAGAAACGTTAAAAAATTTGTCGCCGAATTTTTGACATATATCGTCAGGAAGGTGAGGCACCTTTGAACTGCATTGTTCCAGGGAATGGATCTTGGTTTTACCACTATGAGCCTGAAAGAAATCTGCAGAGTATGCAGTGGAAGTACAGTTCATCTCCATCTCTTGGGATGCTTGTGGTCTAATTATCGAACACTATCAAGAAAGGATATCAACTGTGACAAGCGGGCATTATGGTGACATAAGGCGGAACCAGTTAAAACCAGCAATAAGAACCAATAGAAGAGGAAGATTGAGCGAATGAGTCGTCTTACTCCACAATAACGCACGTCCGCATACCGCAGCTCATACAGTGAAAGCTACCTGAAATTTAATATTTGAACACCGCATAGTTCTTATCTTCTTCCATCGAACTACCATATTTTCGGGGCCATAAAATCGGCTCTAAGAGCTTGTCGATTTGCTAGGGATGACGAGGTAAAAATGTGGTAATGACGATGGTGGACTGATGGAGCATGTGCATTCAAAAGCAAAGACAAATGTATTATATAATTTGCTTTTGTTGAATGTCTGTATTAGGTGTAATTAAATGATCCCTCTTCGTTACTGTAGAAGCTATCCAGAAAAAGCAGGAAATGCTTAACTTAAAGTGTTATCATAGGTTCCTAAATGTACACTTGGTATGATAGGAGCGATTTTTCTCCAGACCTAGGACACCACTGATTCACTAGAATGGCCGCCATAACGACAGAGATGCGGAACTTTAACCCGGGACACGATATACTCACGGAGATGGTCGCCGGAACGACGAAGATGCCGAATTTTGACCTAGAGGACGACTGACTCACGAAGATGGTCGCCGGCATGACAGAGATATGGGAATTTGGCGGTGAACGTTGACGCACGATGATGTTCACTCAGCGAGACCAAGAATATATTGTTTTCCATATGCAAGAATTCGATCACAGCCTTTAGTTGAACAAGACAGCGGCACTTAGCACACGATAGCGAGAGAGACCAATGTATTTCATCAGTTTTAAGCTTAATAACAATACGGTTATGAACGTTTATTGGTAGTAGTAATTAGTTTTAATGCATTCACACCGCTTATAATTCGTAAAGCAGGAGAGCGTGTGTTCATACGTCCGGCTTTATTTACTGACTCTCTCACTACACCCAAAATGTCAAAAACAATTAAATAATGCCCCCAATTTGCCCTCATGGCGAAATCCGGGCAAGGCGCGTCTGCTCTACCAAGCAGGCTGTTCCCTCTAAGGTTTATGCGGTTCAGAGGAAACGAAACGAAACGAACAAAATTATCGCCCCTGTTATCGATCATGGCACGAAAATTACGCAACAATTCAAACATTTAAAATAGCATTACACAAAATAAGAGAAACAGTAAGGTGCACTGTATCTAACGACAATTTGTTATATACATGGTGATGGTCAAATATATATCATAAATGTTATACCATAGTAAGAACCTCAGTAAGTCGTTTGTCCTCCAAAGCCTCTTAGAGCTACGAGATACGTCGTTAACACCCCAGTTCTTCGGATAAAGCTAGTTTTGGTTAGTTAATTATACACCAGCTGAGCGTCTTGTACGCTCTTTACAAAGGAAAGTAAAAATTTTTTATTGACTCCTATTGGCTGCTGCTTATTAAATTAAGGTTTAACTGCTTCTATTTTCACAAACCTTTGGCAACTTTCTTGCCCAATAATTTTCCCACTCTGCCTCTTGTCCTCTTTCTGGCTGTGCCCATTTCACTTATGTCGTTTGCTGATCTGCTCTCTTGCATCGTCGCCAAGTTTCTCAACCATCTCAGCCGCTACCATTCAATCTTATGTTGACACTTTTCTACTTTCAGCGTTTTTCTATTTCTATTTCGCTGTTTTGAACCCTGTTTAGTTTGGCCACTCACCCTATCCTTCTTGGAAATTTTACTTCTTACGTCTATATTTAATTTTTAAGTCTTTCAGCTAACCACTACAATTTACTGACATAAATTACGATAAACAATAATTCACTTAGCGACAGCAGCTTTCATTCATAGAAATATTAAATATTTCTTAATACATTTTTCCTTATTCCTTTCATAAAACATTGTACAGCTAAATCAGTCACCATTTCCTTTGAATATCAGTGATGTTCGAAACTTCTCCTATTTTTTTTTTAAATATTTGCTTACCAGTAACCCAGTACTACTGTTCAACCGGCCGAAGTTCCGGGTAGTTGACGGGATCCGCTTCTTTTACAGTAGCTACATTGGTCTAAAACAACACCGATGATCTTAGAAAAGTGACTGCAAGTGCAGACTAAAAATTGTTTAAAAAATTTTTTTTCACGCATTACAACTTTTTTTTCGACTTTTCCTCGAACTGTAAACATTTATAAACATTTATAAAATGTAATACTTTGCTCTAGCCTGAATAATTTTTATTTTACACATTACTATTAGCTTTCCCTTTATGAGAAGCCAGCAGGCAAAGAGTTCGTATTATTTTCGAGTGAAATAGATTAAGAACAGTCTAAATGGAATACGGATAATGGTCTTTATAATACATCTCAAAATTTCATAAATTAAAATTAATTGTAGAAAGCATGTACATAGAAGGGAAACAAGGAGTTTCTTCGGGTTGCCAATAGCCTCTCGAACACCTGCGGGTATAGACTACCAACCCAGCGCTGTGATCGTAGCGGCAACATCTGAAGCTGGAGCAAATAAAATGGCCGTCTGCAAAGCAAAGTGCCTAATGGACCGGTGCTTTAGTATGTGAATTAGAAGGAAATGAATACCGTTAGAAATGCTTTTTCTAGTGCTCGGGAGTGATGACAGTGGTATATGTAATGTTCCAAGTTACTCGGCTAGAGGAGCCTTGTACGAAATAGATTTTGCATCAAAAGGAGTCCGGCGGGCGGCGCGGATGCTTACCAGCTCGTCTTGCAGGACCTCAAACCGCGATTCTAAGAGTTCTGCAAGAAGTGCAGGTGCTGAAGAGGCCGCAGGACCTTTCCCTTTTGCTGAAAGAAAAGCATCTTTATCGGATGAGTCGATGTATTGCTTATTTATGGTGGTGGTGGGAAGCAAAGATCAACGCTCTCTCGTCGATAAAGGCTGTTCACTTTGGAAATTGGGGCCGCTGGTCAGAGGTCTGGGTCGGTCTGCGGCGGAAGGTTGGTAAGATAGTTGCTTTTAGGCGCCGTAGAAGACGACATGATCCCCATTTTCTCGTTGCAGGAGGCAGCAGATACACCGATATGTCAGAAAGACTTGGAAAGCTGATTCAGCAGGGTCTGTTGGCCCCCGGGGTATCGGCTAATCTCAGAGAGCAGATTCATCAGAGGTTCTTAAAGCTGGATGGGCGAGACTGGCTTTCGCAGCGGCAGATTGGAAGAGCACAGGTCTACTCTGGTTGCATTCTTCAGAACTCAATATTGCTAACTGGAGCTCAAGCGGGGTACATGTGGGGTTAAATTGTAACGGTTTACACGTGAGCTCCCGCATCGCGAAGCTTTTGCGTTTATCGCAAATCGCTGCGAATTAAAGATGCAAGCACCGATTGTGCCTAAAGTTGGCGGAATTCAACTGTAACACCCCTTTCTCTGCTTGTGGTATTTGGCTTTCGCAACCTGACCTTCATAATATATTCTTCCAGTGCAGTTTTGCATTCTTGTGCAGTACTTCTTAAATTGTTCTGACTGGAAACAGACAGGAATAGATAGCCGGCATAATAAAGCTACCTCAATTCTTGAGTGAGCGATGCCGACTGTTTCATCCATGACTACGATTTATCAGCAGTGTTTTGAGATTTGGTGTAACAGGTTAATTGTGTCTTATCTCATGCGCCTTAGCACCTTTGGTTTCATTCTATCGTGTTCGGCTGCTGCTAGTTTTAAGTTCTTTAAAACGCGTTCTTCACATAATTGTATCTACATGTCCTCGTGCGCAACTTGTATGCTGGTGAATATTCTGAATTTTCAATATTTGATTTGTGTTATTCGTTTTATCTTTATCTCTCGCACCTTTGACTATTTTCTTTAGTTTCTCCCTCTAATATTTTTACTTCTGACAACAGTGGTCTCTTCTACATAGTAGGTTTCAATATACGTTTAGTTTCCAACCACAATGTTATGTCGAACATGACATTACTCCCCCCCCCCCCCCCCCCTACAATAGATGGCCAGGTAGAATAGTACAATATTATACGAGTTTATAAGAGGGCCCATTGTAACACGAGTGGGTTTGGAGCACGACAAGCGCACAGTGTTATCATTTGTAGGTTCTAGCGGGTCAAAACTTGTCATCGATTTCATGAATTATCGGTATCCTTAAAGGTGAATAGATAAGTAACTAACAGAAGTGCAATATGGATTTTATTTTTAATGATGTATATTAGTGAATTTATGGATTAAGATTTAAGTAGTATGAATGTACATCTCACCGCACAAAATTATTTACGCGTAAACACTCTTGGTTGATAGTTTATGTGTGCCAAAAGCAGTCCAGTTTTGTGATACAGATTTCGTAAGTATATGTATGTGAAACAATTCAAAAAATGTTGCTCAAGATTTGTTAGTTTTTTAGGGGCATAATAGGCCTTCTGCGTAGAGTGAATTAAGGAGTAAAAAATATAGAATTTCGCTATGTTTACCAGAATTTAAATTATACTTTGCCAAGAGATTCCAAAGCGTAACATTTTTTAATTCAAACTCTGATCGGTCTTATTTCACGGACTTGTTGAGATTTTTGCGATTTTAAGCGATAAGCCCTTTTTACGTCCTTTTACAATAAAGGAAGTATTGGATTCACCCCAAAAATTCGAAATTGAGTTTTCAACAGATCTTCACGTTTTAGAGTCCCCTGATCACAAAAACATATTTTTTTTCATTGGGCTGTCTGTCTGTCTGTGTGTCTGGCTGTGTGTCTGTCTGCCTGTGAACAGAATGTCTCAAAAACGAAAAGAGGTATGGCGTTGAAACTTCATATATAAGTTTTGTGTGCTATGTAGATTAGACAGCAAGCTTTTGAAAAAAATTGCATAACCGAAAGTAGGTGTTTTTTCAAAAACGGCTCTAACGATTTTCTTCAAACTTCACATTTTTATTGAATTTTTAATGTGTATTGATGTGAGATAGGTGACTTTTCAGTTGAATACTTCTAAAATGGGTTTATTTTGTTTTTTTCTATTTTTTTATTAACTCCTATTTTAAATAGAACACCCAGTATATTATTACATTTTTTAATTTAGCTTAAAATTCTAGAGACAAGTTGTCTCTTGAACTAACGCTCTATTTTGTACCGTTTTTGTAGAATTTGTAATTTTTGAAAATTTTTGACAAATGCTTAAAAATGTTAAATCACATTTTTGGCTAATTATAAGATCACTGTGAAAGGAAGTTGTGTGCGTGTATCAGAACAGATTTTTTATTTTATATAAATTAGAAACTTATATATTTTTGATAGTAATTTGATAAAAGCTGCGCTAGATATATGTATTGATTATTTGCTATAATACACAATATAGATAACGTGTGTTCATAAACAGTCGTCATCCCAGTAGGTTTTGACTTCAAAAACGTATGTCTATTATAATTGAGAAAAACTGCGCTATGACAGTACTCAATGACGTTTCATTGTGTTGCACGAATTAATCAAAGATATAACATTTTCTTTTTCAAAGCAACTGGGATGACGACTGTTTATGAACACCCGTTACATAAATTTTGTATTAAAAGAGTGTGTAAAAAATAAAATCTCTTATAGTCGTCAGACTTCGAAATTATTTCACTATTATTTGTATATTCATAAATATAGTACGAGTATAATCAATAAAACTCATATTTTTTTAACAATATAATTTTTTAACCCCCACCAAAACCACCCTTTCAGTGTTTAGAATATTTTACTATTTTTGGTGTATTCGTAGGTTTAGTATTAGTATATTTACAAAGTTTCAGAATTTTTGAGCAAAGTGTACTTTCATCCCTCATAAAACCACCCTCTTATTGCTTAGAATTTTAAAACTTTTTTCCTGTTTTCTAACGAATATTTTGAGCTAGTTTAGAGATTCTCATATTTTTGTCCATCTAAAACTTGAAAATGGAACACTGTGGAGAGCAACGAGGAGTCCTCCAATGGAACAAGTGCTACAATGCCTTTTATTGAACGAGTATAGTATACTATTTTATCTAGGTTGAGTTCCTGTTTTTATAGAAATTCTAAATTTCGGCTACTAAAAATATTAGTGACTATAGCCCCTCTATTTACAAATAGTAGCGACAACCTTTGATGTTGCCGCTGGGGCAAAATCACGTTGGTATCCCTTAAGTCCCTAGCATATTTAAAAATTGCAAAGGAAGTTGCATAATTAATTAAAATGTGACATTGACATTTGTCTTGTTTTTATTCATTTTTCCCTTCGGGGGGCTAATTCGAAGTCGAGGACGTGGAAATGCCACGGTGTTGTGTCGATAAGTGTAAAAATAGTGTCATAAAACGATTTCAGGTACTCAGATCTGTTATTTTTTCACTGTTTACACTGAAATTTACCGTTTAGTAACTCTTTGTATTTTCATGTTTGCATCAGGTTTGCCCCACGATGTCGCTACTATTTGTAAATAGACTATGTAAATAGAGGGGCTATATTAGTGACATTTGACAGTCGCCATCTATTGGACAAAGTATCAATTTCTATGCTCTGAAACGTCGCCTGCGTTGATAGGTTTACAAAGCCTACCAGCTAGGCTGTTTTGAGATCTATTACAATAATTCATATTTTGTCCATGGGCGCTAGTTCACACAATTTCACGTTTAAAATTTGAAAGCTTGTGTTTGGTTAAAACATTTTGAAAATGTCTCGTTGCATTTCTTTATGTGGAAAGAAGGGTAGAAAAAACGTCTCCTATCATGGATTTCCATTTTGTGGTTGGATTAAGGCTAACACGTAAGGGGAAAATATGTGATCTGTCAGATGGTGTCAATCAGCGCCAATTTCATCAAGTGGTCATAATTTGCACATTACCGAAATTCGGCTAGCTGGCAGGCTTTGTAAAGACGAAGTTTTTGTCAATCAACGAAGACGACGCTCTGACATTTGAATTAGTTTAAATTTGGTGTAAGCTTTTTGATTCGTGTGTTGTTCAAATAGTGCCTTACGTGGAACAATAATTGTGTTTAATTAATCCGTTAAAAAGTACCTTCAGTTTAAGTTATTATGTATTAGAATAAATGTAATAAATACAGTTCAGAGATTGTGGTTAGGTATTCGACGTCTGACATTTGGCGTGTTATGAGCATGTGAAAGCAAATGTCACCAATCTTATAAAACAAATAGTTACCAAAAACAGTGTTAGAATAGACTCCATTGTAGCACTATTTTCGGTGTTATAATAACCATATTGTGACATTAAAGTAGATAATAGCTATTTGTGCAACAAGTGCATAAACGGTTTTTTCTACGACCACTACTAAAAGTAGGCACTAGCTTGTTTCACTAAAAATGACGTTTTAGAAATCAGCGTGTTGAAAGTGAAATCAGCTGTTTACTTTTAGCACATGTGCTAGAAGTAAACAGCGGGTGTTGCATTTAAAATTTTAAACAGGAAGTGAGGTTATAAAGTTATTCTAGTTACTTCTTTCTTCCGAGGTAAAGTGTTTTTTAAATACTTAAAGCATTATGTAATGAATAAAGTAAAATGTGTACTATTATAATTACCGTTGATAACCAACTTTGACAGCTACCGACTGCAGAAACAGTCACTTGCGCCGTCAAGGCCATCTCTTTACTATGACATAAATTATAACTATCATAAATGCAAACCAGTGTTTAATATACATTTATGGATTAATAACAGTAAATTTATGGCCGTAGAAAAAATGTTGTGTGCAAACTTGTGCTAAAAGTGTTTATGCACGAGACATGTCTCGTGCATAAACATCCACTTTTATCACTTGTTGCACAAATAGCTGATTTATAAAACGTAATTTTTAGTGAAACAAGCTAATGCTAAAAGGTCTACTTTAGTAATGGTCGTAGAAAAAGCTAATATAATTCTGAGAATGATCAAGTGATTTATATATAGCTGTAAAACCTTTCGGATCTTTTTAGCACTCCTTAACCTAATATCAATAACATTTAATATAAAGTTAACAATAACAGAACATATAAACCACAGCATTTAAAAGTGCCCAACATTTTAATCTCCACAATTTCCGTTTGGCCCACGTAACATATATTTTTGCAATGTAATTACGCGAATTCAAACCGGAACCGCCCTCACATATGCAATCCCAAAGTCACGACGAAGATTAAATCACATCAAAGCATTCGATCTGCAGAAATTGACTATTCCCAACGAACTAAAATTGTTGTGACAATCAATTTCATGCTGACTTGACCTAAGCCAACGGCGAACAATGGTAATATGAAGGAGCACGTCTCGTAAACTGTGAGAATCAATCAGGGAAAATCGAGTGTGGTTACCGGCAATCGAACAGTTTACCGCACTTTATTTGAAGCGTTTAACGTATGCAGCAACGCTGCGAGGAGAGCCGTGAATAAAGGATGTAAATACGTGATGCTATGTGCGAGCTCGAAGCCGAAGAAGCTCTCGGGGCACTAGTAAATGCGCTGCTACTTCGCCTAGTAAAGTTTAAATCTACAACCAGTCTTAGCGTTACGATACTTACAGCAAAATTACCATGACTGAGAAAAATTAAAATTAGATCTACTTAAAACTTTTTCAAGACGTAGGTGGTCTTCTAGGTTTAGAGATTTAAAAGAGGTAGAACATTTCAGACAAAGCGAATGAAATAATTTGCAAATCAGATCATCTAAAAACGAAAAAATGGTAAAAAATGTCGCTAAAACGTTGGCTGTTAAAGTTCGACAAAGGAAGGCACTCAGGTAGACAATGTGCTCGTGAATTATAGTTTCATGCTTTTGCTGAATGTTATAAATCAGGCTGGCTGAATCGGTTTCGAAGAAGAATGTGGAACACCAAATAGGAACTTTTAGAATACGTAACAATATTTTTATGTTTGGTTGTACACCGTTGTTTAACAAAAGTATATACTTCAACTTCATAACCTTAGTATGGCTATAATTTTGTTTAATATACTAATCTTTCCAGATATGATAGTGGATGCTTCTATTCGTTACCTTCATCGCAATTACGTAATAAGCGCAGTGCATACCAAGGTTCTGCACTATAGATGATTTAATGTTAGTTAACGACAAACTATAAAAGTGACTAGTATTTGGAAATTAATAGTAGAAGATAATGTTCAAGACACGGAAAAGAAATTTAATATACTAATATTGAATAGCCGGAGATGTTTGTTCTGTTTCTTTATATTGAACTGAACCTTCAAGTCTATTGCTATTAATCTGTTTTTTAAATTACAAATTGCCCTATTTTGTATTATAATGTTAATAATTACTATTATAGATAGCTCCTAAAAATCAGGGGTGGATTCTTTTATCTAGTTACTTGATTTCTGGAAGATTGATGTTCTAATATTTTAGATCTCATTCTCATAAGTCAATACTTATGTCAACAAACTATCAAAACTAATTTGAAATTCAATTAACGAATGCCCAATCTTTTCAATGGTACACAACAATATTAAAAACACAGTAAGTAATTACTTCTTAATTAGTCCACCTTCTTATTGTCTTTATTTGATTTCTAGTTATGATTTTTAATAAGAGATCACTCACCTTTTATTTGGTTCACACAACGTTCCAGATGGCAACCTCCCCCCGATCTGCAAATTGACCCTTTCAAGCACCTTCCTGCAATGCACTGTTCACAGACCGACAATACGTTCCAACCGTCCAAGATCAGCAAACTCCAATTTTCCTACAGCAATCAGCAAACAGATAACCTGCAGACATCCACCTGCTACAGCAAACTGCCACCTTCCTGGAATGTTTTTCTTTTCTCCGATGATACTCTTCTGGAAATCTTACTCAGCAACAAACCGCTTGACGTGATCCAATTTAATTAATGTAATATAACAAATGTAATTTTTCCAATCAAGTTGACCCAGCACATTTTCTCAATGATTCACTTGTATAGAGCAATTCTGCTATCCATTAGTTTTTATCACATACTAATAATCTTCCTTAGTATCTCATTAGGTGTTGAGCAGTTCTTGCTAGATCCATTGATTGTATCTATGTTTGTCTTTCAGCTATCGTCTTTCTCTTTTCCTCACTAGTTTTTCTATATGGCCTATCCCATGTTCTACTAGGCCTACCGCTCGATTTCCGACCTTTTGATCTTGCCGCCAGTGCTCTTTCCTGCATTTTAATCTCAGGAACTTCATCTTGGTTGCCGTTATTTTAGATTTGTACTTGTTATTAGATATAGCTTTGTTTTCTTGTTTACTGCCAATTTGCTCAAAATAGCCTTATTCATCCTATTGCTTGATAATGAACGACGGAGAAATGCTATTCGCTATTATTGCG
Source organism: Agriotes lineatus (assembly GCA_940337035.1). NCBI lineage: Eukaryota > Metazoa > Arthropoda > Insecta > Coleoptera > Elateridae > Agriotes > Agriotes lineatus. Next base: position 134,061,704 of record OW679200.1, read on the forward strand.
CTTTGGTATTCGAAGCATCGTACTTCTTCTAGTGTCTGGTTATATAGAACAACTCTACTATGTTCCTCATTTCTTTGGTTCGACATGTGCATAGCTTTTGCTTTTGGGTATGTGTATGACTGTTAATTAGTTTTCATAATATCTACATGTTATTGTACATCAGTGATGCCTTCTTGATCGAAATGTCACTGATAATAACCAAGACCGTTAAATATTAACAGCCACGGTCGTTATTTAAGGAACAACCGTTGCTACACTACCAAATTCCGTACATTGGTGTAACGTCTTCGAAAATGAATTTATTAACACCAGTTGCTACACTACAATATTATGTAGGGAACCGGTGCGTTCGTCTAAACAAAAGGAACGCCACGCGAAGCAAAGTGCGATTGAGAGTTTATGTGTGGACTTGCGTTAAGAGCAGTCGACGCCATGTTACTTGTATAATCTTCAAGCTCTAAGAAGAGACGTGCCAGCTTACGGAAGCATCCCCGAGATACAGCAACCATAGCAAAAAGCTGTCATTCGAGCTTCGAGAAAACGAGTCGACTTTTCTAACGCACGAAGTCTTTGTGAGTAGCTACCAAAGCTACGGAGCTAACCTTTTCATTATCTTGCAACGAGGTAAAGGCAAGTTTAGTTTTATAAATAAAACCCACGTTTAAATCCCGGGTCCAGGAAACTGGGAGCAGAATCTTGACAGCGAATTATGATAGGATTGCTACAAATTGCGCATCAGCTTCGACGAGCAATTAAGCGTCCGGGCGCGTACCTGCTGAATTGGCGCGTCAGTACAAAGCACTTACATCATCCTGTTGGTACATCGCATCAGCTGATTTCAAGCTACCGAAGGCTGAGCAGCAGTAAGTCAATTTGTGCGCATTGACAATCACACTTCCACTTAAGGAGTGTATTCAGGCATGTAGATTCAGCATTAACCTCGTGTACATTTCTTAGCTATTGTTGATAACGTATATAACATTTCTATATTACCATTGTATATCCTTTTTATGTATTTTCATGCGTGTATGTTCTTTTCTAGAGTATATGTATTTTCATGTAAACTGTTTGGTTTTTATTTCTGATAGGATTTGCATGTATTATTAAAGAATTATAGGTGATAACGGGAAGTCCGGAACAATATATATTGACATTTCCTTTATCTGCACTGAGATAAGAGCGAGTCTTGTGCTTCTACGACTGGGTTACCTAGCAAACCAAGGGTAATCTAAATTCATAGTAAAGTATAGCATAGTCCAGGAGAAAACGCCGCATTGTACGTGGCACACGGAAACAGATCGTAAATTTAAGACAAATGATAGAAAGGCCCAGAGAATATTATGTCCCAACTTATTTTTGTTTGGTCGATTATATAAAGGCATTCGACAACGTCAACTAGGATATTTTTTGGAAAGTGTTATTAACGATGGGAGTTTCGAAATACCTTGCGTTCTTCATTAAAGCCTAATTTTGGTTTACCTTCTTTTATTGACAAATATAAAATTGAAGATATTGGTGCAACAAAATTCTTCCAACTCAATATCTGAAGGCATAAGAAAAATGACAACATCAAGGAATATAAAATTTGATTTAGAAATTGATGTTTTAATGAATGAAAACACATTAATATTAGAGTTCAAGGCGATTAAATATTTTTTGTTATGATAATAGTAAAACTAAGCATTTATTTTTAATTTATAAAGAAGTTACTTTAATAAAATTGGTATTATGGATTATCTTTTCCTCATGTCGTCACATTCATGATAAAAAGTTGAACTTCAGTGCTTCGATATGCAAATAACTATTTTTCACACGTTAAAGCATGGTTTGCATAGCTGTTTTTGCCAAGTCAAAAATTGGCAAATTTATTCGAGCAAAGAGCATTTTAGAATTTAATCGAACACGGCAAAGCAACAATGAATATTCTGACACACATGTTTCCTAGCTGATTAACTTAACCTTGTGGTGATATTGCTTAACCGGTCAGATCTCCCGACTTAAGTGCTCCAGATTTTTTCCCATGTGATTATCTCAACACAGAGGTTTACCAACATCATTCTCGCATACTTGAAGAACTTAAAATCCAATTTTAGTTGAAATTAGGCTTGATTTATTAGGCAGAATAATGGGAAACTTTATTGAAAGGTGTCAAAAATGTTTAAATTGCAATGGCACTCGTTTGAAGTAGGTAATTAAAAAAAATAGCTTAATTAATTTCATTTTCCAAACTCGAAAACTATTTTATAGTGTTTCTCATATAAAAAATTGTCAGTTTATCACCGAGAACATTGTGAATCGGAAAAATTAAAGGAATTATCTCTTATATAAAATTTATTAAATTAACGTAAAGGTAAAGGCCAATGCTGGATGAAAAATTATAGGAGTGTTATAAGAAATTAGTTAAATTAATCTGCATTACTCTAGTAGTTTCTGTAGAAAATTGTGTATAAATGATAAATAAATTAAAATACATAACTTAAAACAATCACTCGCTAAAATCACAACCCAAAATCAACTTCAGAAATAATTTATCACTAAAGGGGAATAACTACAGATCAGCAAGATTAATATTTATTTAGTTTAATGTACTTCTGTTCTATAAGAAATATTTACCGTTAGTAGAAATGATACAACTTTGAAACATTACACAGCATTTTACCTAAAATATTTGATTTAATTAACTTTAAATCTACAGTTTTCTTTTATTTACGTGTCAGTTTTTAAAACGTTTAATAAACAATAAAATAAATAATGTAAATCAGAAGCATCTTTTTTAATGGAAATCGGCTAATTAGTCTCAATTTTTGATGTATGTGACAACTCATGGCTAACTAGTTCACCTTTTCATAAATGCCGTTTCAGTTATCTTTGATATCACTGTAAATCATTTTAGCAAATTGTTCAATTCTGTACGTGCGAATTCGTAATCGAAGCAATTTCGATTTTGTGTTACTGTTATCTTATTAAATTCTGCATAAGGCAATATTCGCCCGACAAAGGAGTAATGGAATAAAACTAGTTTCATTTATGCCTTGCTATTGCAATTAGATTGGTATGAAATTGAACTGTGTGGCGTTTATCCAGACGTAATCAAATCAGCATAATGATATTCATTACAACTGCAATTTTATCAGTACTGCACTATCACGGCGAAGATATTTTCTTAGAACCTGCAGGTGCAACATCTTTCTTCGGAAGTTCATTTTGCTCTTTAATATTAATTTTAAATACCGCAGCAACTAACAGAACATATTTAATTATTGACTAGGTCGCTCAAAAAGACAACAGACACACTCTTGTTATGTGAATAATATTCAAACAAGATAGATATAAACGTCAACAATAATGAACTGGACCATTTGCATATATTGGTGCAATTTTTAAAAGTATTTTCCAAAAGGACAGTCATGGCGTGTTTCGTAGTCTTTCAGGATTATGCCACTATAAAAACATGTCTTTTCATAATTTGCTTTAAATAAAACTCAGTCCATTAATAAAATATTATCATTTGAAAATTTTGAATTTTGTCCAAATGTAATAGTATATTGCATACAAAATATGCCAAATCGTTGCCAAAAATTTGTAAACGTTCCGAGCAGACTTAAAAAGACTATTATTTTTTTCTTCTTTCTCTTATGTTTGTGGAATATAATTTTTCTATAATTCTTTTTTTTACATTTTATTAATATCATTTTGTTAATGTTCAGTTGACATTTGAGGACAGCGCAATTAAAATTACAGAAAAATTTCAAACAGAGTAAGAAACAATATAATAAGAGACACATGTTAAGTATCAGATATAACAAAATGGAGCAGTAATCGTCGAAGAGAATAGGTGAATACAAAGAACATGTTAAAAGCAATGAAAGGCTACCCAAAATGCTGATGCATAACCGACCATCTGTTTATAGATTACTACGCATGTCTCCGAAAAGGTGGTGTGATAGTTGAACATTGAACATCAACATTCCAATCTCAAGAAGAACTACAATTGAAGAGGATTTATCTTTAAAACAGGCCACTGCTCTAGAAGCAAGTAGAAGAAGATAAATAAACAAAGATTATTAAACCCTTAAATATACACATAACACAAAAAAGAAAATTAAGAGCAAACCATACAATGAATGGACATTGCTAAACACAGCAGCGTTAACTAAAAATGTATAATCTATGCGCGATGGCTCATGGCTACTCACAGTTTCAAGTCAACTGTTACTATTATAAGTATTATAACTATTCCTGAAAAGCATTCATATTTACATAAAATTTAAAAATAACGCCGAAATAACTGCCTTTTATACGTGAACGTTAAATTGCATCGAAATCCGTCGTCGTAATTTCGTGCACTCGACTTTATAATTTATGTAAGTATATATTTGTTAATGGAGGGCATTTTTTGCGCTCATGAAAGGTTCACAACACATTCTGAAGTGAACGATTGCCGCTTGAACTGCAATAATTTTCTGTATTAGCTTACTTTAAAATCGACCCTGGGAATTTCTGTGTAGCAGATTGGGCTCTCCCTAGATTACGCCACCTCTTAAATAAGTCATATGGAAATGTCCCACGAAAAACAGCGACTGTCGCGTCGACTGCACAGCTCACACAGCAATCAGAGCGTTTAGTAAACCCCTTTGGAAGTGTCGTAATGGCGTTCTTGCTCAGTGCATGGTCATAATGGCGTTTACCTGAAGTGTAGACAGCTTATGACCTACAAACAATTATAGGCAGCAAATTTTATTTATTGCATGGTTTCAGCAGCTTCTATTGATTTCGCCGCAAGAAAAATTCGCTAGGAGTCGCTTACAGGCGTGCGACACTTACGTTCCCCGCTAACAAGATGGGTTTCTGAACACACAAATTTGAGCGATTCACGTACTAAAACGGAGCCGTACTCGCGCACTTCTAACTATGCCATTCTACATTTACTAAATTAACAGTGAAAAAGCATGCAAACACAAACTGGCTATATATGTAAATATTAAATAAAGAGTCCAAACAACGGGTGCCCGATGATTGTTTAAATCGTTATAACCTTCTGCAAGGTAAACGACGTCAGTCTTAGACTTAAAGGCTACAATCACTTTCTCTAGCCATTTTCATATTCCCACCTTTAGTTGTTTTGCATATATTTTCTAACTTTGGTATAAACAGCTTAGAAGAAGGTACTGCCCATTTTAGGGCTATACGTTTTGTATTTCCATCAATTCGCGTGTTTGTGAATGTACTAATTCTGTCTCAAAGGCTTTGGTGTAAACATATATAGGTAGGTAGCGGTAGTTATTTTTATTGTACAATTAGGAGAACGAAGTAGGAAATGAATTTTAGTAATAAAATATTGTACAGCTTTGCAGGGATAAGGCAATATAATGGTGGAATCAACTTAGGTAATTGCTGATGGACCAGTGAAGGGTTTTCTTTATCTACTTTTCCTTGGAAGTAGTATTTAAAATTCAGTTGTTAGAATTATTAGGTTCTATAGCAACAATACAAATTCAAAGGAATCCTATATCTAAAATTGTATTGCGACAGAATGAAAGTAAAAGTAGAAGAATATAATTATCAACGCTAGAAAAAAATATAAAGGAGATAGAGCTAGGGAAGAAGATAAGGCCTAGGAGCTGTTATTACTGCTACCAGGTAAAACACTGAAAACCTGGAATTAGAAGATATTCATTTTGTTAAACCCAATGTTGCTATACCAAGAAACGATTAAAAATGTAAACTTTCCACCCATTGCGGACACACCTCGAGCTCCTTATGAGCGCAGAAACGTAAATCTGATTTACAGCGGCGTAATGAGGGAGTTTGGCCCAAAAGGCCCGAGCATATTTTAGCGAAATTATACGCCGTTTAAGCCCAAATGTTAATAATTATACCATTACTGACCCACATCAAAGTCAGTCAGTTGCGTACGTCTGTAGGCCGCACAAAAATTATCGGCTGGAAAACTATCAGATGCATACATCAAAAGGGCTGACACTCTAAGTTATAGTTTACACGAGGTCTGATTGGAAGATTACAGGCTGGCAGGGCTGATCTACGAATATTTATTACGCCAATTAGACAATTACACCTAGCTATTATGGGAGTCGGTGCAGCGTCTGCAATTAGACGAAGAACGTCGACGTTGATTGATTGCCACTGAGTCAAACGCGTTCAAATTCCTGAAAAGGGTAGCCGACCATGCTGGGGCCATTCGGCATCCAGATGCAAATTCCTGTGAGCATTTAAATATCGGGAACCCAAATCTAGCCTTGCGTTTTTGCAAATTTCCTTTGTTCTAGCTAGGTATAAATTGGGGACACAATATGGATGGCAACCTGCGTTCAACTTGCGACAAAGGTATATTTATGCGGTCACTTTGGATTAATTCTGAAATTTTTAAAATGACGATTCCCAGGCGCATTCATTATAGGGATACAGGGTGTCTCGCTTTCCATGCAGTTAAATAAAAATGTATTATGATTATTGTGGCGGGTTCGCCGAACATAAGAGCATACACAAAAATTGAGTTTTTAGGGCAGATACTTTGATGTACTTTACTGGGAAATATAGATGCAGATGCATAAAGAAGCACTCGAGTACGAAAACTTTGTTTCACTAAACAAAAAAATTCACGTTTTGTAACGAATATTGAAGATCTTATGAATCAACTAAAGAAATTACTTCGTTTTGTTGCTACACAGAAGTACTCCATATTTTAAAAAATCGAGGTGCATTATAGTACAAAAGAGCAATTGTTTTGCATGTGCCTATGTTCGCATTAGCCTCCACCAATCTGTATATTAGGTATATTCAGGATGTATTTGTATATCAACCGACAAACGAACCGTGGGAATACTATATTCAAAAGTATGACTAACAGTCTTATCATTTCTATCAATGCTGTTTCCAACATGACTTAAGGGTGTGAATAGTCATTGATTTGGAGCATTTCATTGATTTTGCTTCTAGGATATAGTATAATTGAAATACCACATAGAGTAACTCTAATTTCATATAAGGTTCTTTAATTTTGAAGAGCTTTCTTTATGTTTATTCATTAGTCGAGTATGCACTTTCAAAAATAATAAAACTTCAGTAGCTTACAGCTTCAAACTCTTATTATTTAAGATAGACGAAGGTATTCTTTGTTTAATTCTATGTAATAGTTAGAGACGTTAGAGTGTAGCATTCCAAAGTTAAGCTACTAAAATATAATAAATCTGAATGATCACAAAACCTGATAGGCAACTTAAAGTACTTAAGGAGAAATACAGGTTGCATAATATTCATCTAGTTCTTTTTAATTTCAAATAGAAGGCTAATTTGAGAATTTTTGAATTAATAATAAAAGAGGAAACCACTTACTGTTTTGAATAAGAAAACAAATTGGGGCTTGATAGCGTCTAGCAGCAAATAAATTAGGAGCTGATCCCCAGCTTAAAAGGATACAAAATTGGAAACTTTTCATCTGTAAGGTTGTAATTAATCTAAGTCTACATTATATTAAGAAGTAATGATTTTTCAAGCAAATAGAATTAATTCATTGGGCAGTTTCTTAATAGAAAAAGCAGTTACGAATTAACTGGTAGATAAATACATTGGGCGATCCGTACATATCCTAATAGAAAATGTCTTTGGTTTAGCTTTTTGCTTTCCCTGTTATTCTTTGCTATCTTTGAGCACGGGACGTCATGATTCAGTGGGATAGAGTTATTCGGAGTATCGGTAAAATCTTTTTGAAGGGCCTAACAGACATGGACGACAATGTTAGACCAACATTAGTTCCCGTTTAAGAGCTCCTCACCCGAAAAGCCGCTTCATTGGTTTGGCGATGGGGTCGTTTCTTGTTAAGTAGAGTTCAACTCGATGAGCAAGGCAACAGTTCCTAGTAGCATAGGATCGCCTCCTTCTTTTAGCTAGTTTAGTTCTAAAACCGCAGGAAAATTATATAAACTATTCAGTTCATTCGTAACCCAAAATATGTCAAGTTACCAGTTTAAAATGTGCATATGAAATTCAATCTACCGTCAATAACTTCATAATAATGTAATAAGAAGATTTAATTACCTTTTCAGTAACGAGGTTGTAAAACCAGGTTATATATGTAAATGTCAAAAAGGGGTTTAATGTTATACCGCAGATATCTGTCAAATAATCGGCATTTCTTATACTTTAGAAATTTGAATTGAGTTAGCCGGTAAATCGTTTAACAGCCTTCATTAAAGATATAAATAGGTTAAGACGGTATAGGAAGCTCTTTAAATTTATCTTACCTAAAGGTGCGGAATTTCCGAAAAAGAAAGAAAACATTTGTGTATAACTCTTAATTGATTAATCAATGTAAATCAAACTGATACGAACTCTAATTCGATATTTCCGTATAAAGTATCATATAGAAACCGCCATAGTAGATAAAATTTATTATATTATACTCATAATTAACCATTAACATGACCCATGAATTGTATGATTGAATGTACATAAATATTATAAAGAAAAAAAATTACAATTTCAATAAAGTTGTAGGCGCCCAATACGTCTGTCTTAGTGAACCTAAAGCCTTTATGCGAAAGTGAAGTAAACAAAAATCCCACATTTATCATACCCATATCGTAGCCGAAGATTGAGCTAGTCGGAGTTATATGAGCCTTCTAAGGTAGGTTGCAGTAGTTGGTACAAGAGGCGGCAGCTAAGTTACAAATTATGCTAAGTGGAAATGAAAAAATTAAATCATGTGATCAACTATGATTTACTTTCTGATCACATACATTGTCTTATGCGCAGACAAAAAATCTACAAAGATATTTTTGTGAACCTCCGCTTTCTTTATTATGAATAATAATTGTATTTATTGCCGAAACACATTCCCTTGCACCTACAATTTATTTTTGCTACTTACCTTTGTATAAAAATTAATTATTATGAGCACACGTAGCAAGTTTTCCACAAACACAAATTATACGAGACCCTTGTTTTACACACGTTGCAACTTAGTGTTATAAATGACAACATACAACGGCACACAATTCGTGGGTTCATGCAGGTAAACGATAATAAATTTTCTGAAGATTGAGAAAAAACTTTGTTCTATTACTGACCTTCTCAAACATCCATTTTTGCCATTTTAATAGCACGCAACATTACAGTAAAGTACGCGAACTAAAAAATTAACACTAGCACAGAATATTTTGAAAACCTGTTTTTCCAGGCCACTGTCGACACCCCTCTGAAATCTGCAACAGCGCGACGCTGCATCGTACACGGCTCCATGATGGCTGCTGGTTCCTACACGCAACAACCCAAGTTCTGTCGAAGTAGTTGTACTACTGCACCAAAAAGGAATAGATCAAGCACTAATTTGAATCAAAAGGCCGTTCACAAATGGCTGCTATTTATTTTTAAGTAAATAAACCTTTTAAAACAAATTACATAGATACGTCAGGTCAAAACACAAAACTTTCCCTCTAAAATGACCGAAAAAAGGGCGCCGTAACCTGTCAGATAAAATACATGAAGTCCGGGCTTTCTCGACGCTCCACTCTTTTATACCTGCTGAATAGCAAAAAGGAATGCTTAAGTCTACACCTTAATTGGCTTAATTTTTACAAACAAATGCTAATCGCTAATTACCAAAATGCTTATACTAATTGTACAAAAGTCTTACATCTAAACGCAAAACTAATAACATAATTCAAACCATTTCGACGTAAAAAATGTCCCAAATATCACAAAGATCTATGCTGGTCTCCTGTCGAACACTTTTTAGCATGAGTCGGACACACACACAACCCGGCTGTAATGTTTGAAAGGTAATTCTACAGACCTACTGCACGTGTGTGAACGTTATCTACAGGGGAAAAATAAAATTAATGAAGATCTGCCCACACTGGTCAATGTGATATGTGTATCTTCCAATCTCGCACTAAACCGCGGAGCCCCATAGCTCTGTTAGTGGTTGAACCCCCCAATATGTCCAACAGCACTTCCTTCAAGTATGTGTATGCCTTATACACTGAATGGACTCCTCTGGAGAACGTTTGGTGTGATAAATTGGTTCCTAATAGCTCTAACGTCACTGGTACGTACGTTCATATCTTTAATGTGCATAATATGCAATTTTCTCTTATTGTAGGCTCCAATTTTGAACATACACATAATATTCAGCTACAGCACTCGACTCTTCCATCCACGGTCTTAAATTTGTGATTCCGAAAGCACTCGGCTTCCATCCGATCTCAGACCAACTCCAATACACATCACGGCCCAATCTGCTTCGCCAATGCACCGACTGTTTAAATTTCTGGTGTTCTGACCAGAAAAGATGCATTTTTCTATAAGGTCAGGTAGACTTGAGGACGTCTCTCCATGCTCTGATAACAACTGTTGGATTATGACTATGGAATCGGGATTAGGAACTTTAGTAAAATGGAAATGACATCGAAACTCACAAGTAAATCCTCAGGTTCAACACTTATATTGGATATAAGTTCAACGAATTGGGCTGAATTGCGAACATACGAGGGAGACTTGCAAATGAATTTTCTGAGGATAGTGGTTATATATTTAGCTAATGAGTAAGTAGGGGAATCTATGGTACTGACAATAGGCCTGAGCTTATTTAATTCGGCTATCCGTGAGCTAATTTTATGACGGCCTAGCTTTCGGTATGGTTTATGAGCCTGCCTACGTCTTGTAAAAACTAGGTTGAGGGTTTCTTGCTAATTTAAGGAATGTTTGCTTTTATCAGGGGCCTGGTAATTTTGCGCTGCTCGCGACCGCTTCGTAAAATTTTTAATTTTCAAATTGTGCGCCTGTTCGTGTTGAGATGTTTGAGAGTATTGTTTACTCCTGCCCACTTGCTTGCATTTTCCTCTTTCCAAAAAACTTTGCGCGAGGTAGTTGTGTGCACGGATACGTTTTTTAGTGGGTTGTGTCAAAGGAGTTTATTTCCTAACTCCGTCTTTCGGCGTCGCGCAGGCCATGCGATTTCGCTATTAGTTGACTTTCGAGGTTGCTAATTTTTATAACTTGCTCGCCCTGGCCGAACTACTTTGCTTGCAAGTTTCATGCCGATACTTTTAACTGCTGGCTTTTATGTGCGGTAGATTCCCGGCGGAGCAGTGCAAGCACATATCTTTGTTTTATCGACTAGTCGGCTCGTATCAAGTTCTTGAGTTAAAGCAAAAATAGGAAGGTGCTCACTCTATATATGTTTTACCGAAATGTTTTCGGTTTGATGCCACACGCCTACGCATTTTCTGAGTTGTACAATTACCACCATTTACAATAATGGTCTTGTGTGTTTTTATAGGTAGTTTGAAACATTGAATACCTCGTTTTTGCTATACTCTCTGAAATAAATACACAGATTGTATTAACATTAAGCTCTACGCTATTGCAAAGCTAACAAGCCCAACTATTATACCGGGTGTCTTAAAGAGAATTTCATCGAGTATGGTTTGGATTTCCCATAATGCAATACCAATAATGATCTAGCGTCACATAAAAATGTACATGCAAACAAAATCAAAACCTATTGGATGTAATTCTTTTTAAGGCACCCGGTATCACTTTCTATGTTATTCCCTAGCTCGCCAAAACTAGAATACACTCATTAACTACAGTAATTTTAGTTCAATTTCGGGTTATTAGAAGCTAGAAAGCGAGGACGAACATTTTTAACGTAATTAAATGAGTCAGACAATTAGTCGAAAGCAATGCAACGGTCAAACTATTTAAAGCCTGTTAGAAATCTTCTAAATTTACAAGCTCCATACCAAGATAGTTTTTTCACTGTACATTAGTTACTGCTTTATCTAGGCAAGTACCATTTCATTTTTTTTTCTGATAGTATAAGTGTACTTCAATTTTTGTAGTTTTAATCATAAGCTGTCTTAAAAATGGTGCCGTTCCAAAACCCAAAAAAATACATTGTCATGCTGCCATCCGGTTGCGACCACAAAAGAACGCCTCATCTCCCAAAGATATGAATAGCCGATAAAAGGGATTCGGCATACAATGGGCAATAGTACAGGCAATAAAAATGACTTAGAACCAATAAACTTCAAATCACATTTCAGCGAAATATTATTAATCGTGCTCTGTGATCAGTATAAAATAATAAAGTCCGACCGCAGCACAAACGTCTATGATAATTTTATGGTTCTAGTTCTGCGAAATGCGGACGCATTCGGTTGATTGAGATCTAGAGAAAAAGACGTATCTCCCGACATACTTTGTTGCAGGCAGTCCTGTTTTTTTTACTTCTGATATGTATAGATCGAGAAATGCTTGTGTTTACATTGTACGGCAATTTGGCTTCCTAACAATAATTAGATTTTGTTGAACCATGCACTACACGTGTTCCTATGATTACCACTAATAAATGCTCTTATGGTAGACCAATTTCAGTTACAGTAGATTTTTTAGTACTTTCACAGAAGAGATAGCATATTTTCACTTATTAGCTAGAGCTCAAACCTCAAAGTGGACCAATATTTCTACTAAAAAGTTCAATATACAAACTGCATAGGTACCCAGTTTTTACTAACAATACACGTAAGCATTTCTAAAGCTTCGAGATTTATTGATAATTCTCGTATGTATACGTAAGTAACAAATAAATACAAAAACGTACTAAAGTAATTGTCTTAGTCGTCTTGCATTAGTTTACAGACCTATAAATAATTAATTTGTAAATTTAACACTGTTCAAATGCAAAAAAGTTCTGATCGCACACTATATTGTCCTCAGTGGCATTTGTGTGTAAATATTAACATTACTGAAGAGTTTATATATTATTATATTAGAAAACCTTACCTCTCGCAGTCAATTTATGAATGCTATAAGTATAAATATGTAGAAGGATGCATGATGCAGTAATTGAGCTCTGTGGACTAGTGGTTACCACGTCTGCTTAGCATTCGGGAGATCGTGGGTTCGATTCTCGTGAGCGTCTGCTCTGATTAGGTTTTTAGATGGTTTTCCTGAGTACCTTCTCTAAGGCGAATTCAGGTGCAGTACTTCTCCACCTTTCCTGGCCACTCTTCCATTCTCTACCCCACCTTTCTCTCACCCATCCTGAAATTCCCACTATTGGCTGAAGTGGGACTCAAGGTCCTTATAGCAGCCCGCCCCAGTTAGAGGAATTGAAATGACCCCTGAACCTTTTTACCCTGATGCAGTACTTACCTTACCGTTCGGCCAATTTTTTTTTGAAAGCCGGTGGTGTGCTAGGTATAGCTGTACAGGAGATGCGCCGGCTGCTTATCTAATAACATAAAGTATTTACTGAGCATTGAGTAAAATACACCCTGTCTCTGTATTTAAGTGGCTTAAAAAGTATTTGCAAGTCTTAAATCGCCAATTGATAAAAATGCATTACGAATTTCGTCGAACATTTTCAGACAGAGATTTCGCCTTATTGTCTGGTTCATCTTCGAGTTGCAATTTTTGTAAATTTATAATTTTATAATGTAATATACTGTTGTGATACGTAAAGAACAGTTTTGAATGAAAATTAATGTAAATATAAAATTTGGGAGATTAATACAATTAACTTAGAAAAGTTTTAAAAAAGGATTGGCTATTTATATGAAAGTCAGTAATGGAAGTTGAATTTGATACAATTTATTTTGAAAGGTAATAGCACTTGAGTATTCTATAATGGTTTTGAAAATTAGAAGGGAAATACAAGCTCATGTTGCATGTGACAAATATAATTTCCATTAGAAATTAGAATATAGTAGGTAGAAATCAAATAGTTAATTTTGTAGAAGGCATGAATAATGTAAATGTACTTTGGATATATTTTTCGAATTCAATAAAAACATGGAAATTTTACCCTAATTTGTATATGTAATTTGGTAAAAATACAATAGAAAAGGGTTCTAACAAATCTACGAGGTAAAAACAAAGTAAAAATGAAATATTGAGGAGTTCAAGAAACAGTTATTGAAGAGAATATGGAATATGGTTAAACTAGATACAAGCAAGAATAGAATAATTAGTGAATGGAATTGGTTTATTTTAAAGACTACAATTAATAAGAAGTTATATTGATGACTGCATTTGTTGATGTAGTACTGAGGACGTGTAGATCGGTAGACAGGAATTGACGGAGGAACTGCTGGATTCGGGCGATTCTGTTGGTTACTGACAACAGCGTAGGAGCTAAGGAAATAGCAAACATAATTTGGGATCATCTGTAAGAGTGAACGTGCCGTGAAGCTATTGGAACGAGGGAAGCTGTTGGGTTGACAGTGGCGTTGGTGCAAGGAACGGGGCCATTTCTGCAAGCAGCCAGGAGAGTTGGAGGTTGTTTGTCAGTTGGCAGTGCATCATAGCTAATCTATCTGGGATCCGAGCTGTGGACGTCAGGTAACTTTGAAGCAGTGAAAGTGACAAGAGTTCAGGTGGGTTTTTAATTAGTCCTATTGAAGCAGTAATAAATAAAAGACAATTAGAAAAGTGTGATTAACTATAGTCAAATACTTATCATAGAATATTGAGTCACTAAGAGGTGAATAGAATTTATATTTGTCATAGTTGATTGAAAGTGCAAGGTGACAGTTCATGTCATTAAACAATTTAAAGTCATTATTACAATAAAATAGCAATTAATAAGCAACTAGATTATCGAACCACCCTTGAAGAGTCTCAATGCGCTACCGTTATTAAAAATAATAGAATTTGAAATTAAAATTAAATAAATCAATTTAAAGAAAGATAGTAGAGCCAATACTACATAATTAAATAGGCGCCGCAACGTGAAGCCACCTATAATACATATTGGGTTTTTCCATCTAATTTAAATTTGCAAGTACTTCAAAATTAGCTAGAGTTTGCGCTACCAAGCAAGGATTTTTCCTATTGATTATTTGGAGAAAATTGTTGAAGGACTTGAATTTGACTATATATTGGTATGAGCAAGGGAATACAAAATTAGTGTAGATTACTTAACAGAAGAATAAGCTAGAACTATCTGCTACAAAAATAAAATAATACACTGTAATAGGTGTAGAAAATCTGGCAGCCATAAAATGCATTGGTGCAACACAAAAAACTAGAAAACACTGAAAAATAAATGTGTCTTCTAATTCGCTGAATTTGGATAGAAATTCATTATATAAAAAATAAAAGCAAGCAATCTTCTATTAAAACTTGACGATTAAATACCCAGTTCTGCTAATACAAAATGCTTACTAAACGTTCATTTGAATGGTGCAAAGAAAAAATTATATAGTTACATAATTACGTTTGCGAAAATAAGATTGAAAATCTAATATAGCAAATTCCAAAATTGTCATGCAGATATTTTCAAGTTCCCGTCGAAGCTATCATTAAAGTACATCTTCTTTTTGACTTATTATTGTTACAATCTTCATGTGTTTCACTATTTTTTATCATACTTTTAAAATCATTTAGTATGAACGAGCTCCAAATGTACCTATTGGAGTCTTGAGGATACCTTTCAAGAAATGTGTCGACTTTTTTATTATGTGCCTCAATGTTTTTGAAGAAAACTGGTAAACACCTTTTTACTTCCATCACCTAAAGAAACGAAGAAGTATTGTAATCGTGAAAAAATCACTTTCCGAGATTTCTTCAGATCTTTACGTTTCAGGTTCCTAAATGACGAAAAAGAGGTTTTCTCAATTTCGTCGGTCTGTCTACCCGTCTGCTGGCAGTGTAGCTCACAAATTATTTCTTAGAGGAAGACAAAACTTTGAATGCAGATTAGATGTCTACCTGGCTCAAAACCGAATATACTTTCTGTCAAATATACAGGGTAAGTAATAATTAGGTGTAAAATTTAACCAAAGCTTCTTTAGGTCAAAATAAAACAATTAATCTAATACACCTTAGTACCAAAATGCTCCCTTAAAAAGATACAGGGTGTTAATGAAAAAAATGTATTTCTACTTGTGACTATAATTTGGGCAGTAGTTATCCGATTAATTTGAAAAAGTATATTATAGGAAACACAAAATTAACAAGAAAATTGACTAAAAAATAGCAAACGTTCAAAATGCTTCTCCAGCCGCAATACCTTTCGAAATAAAATAGTTTTTTTAAATACAGTAGAGTAGTTCAAACAAATAATGGCTGTTTATGACAGCCGACGTATTAATATTGTTTCAAAATTATAATTGACTATCAAAATCAGGTTACTTGACTATAAAAATTGAAATGTTTACTTGCCAAATGTAGAAATTCATTTTTTTTTTCATTAACACCCTGTACCTTTCTAAGAGAGCATTTTGGTACTAATGTGTATTAGGTTAATTGCTTTGTTTTTGCCTAAAGAAGCTTTGGTTAAATTTAGTAAACCCAATTATGACTCATCCTGTATAGCTGTGAAGAAGTAAAGGAAGTGAATGTTTTTCAGTCTAATATCATACACGAATTTAACAAAAAAAATGTGGAGGCCCCTCTTTGTAAACCTCGTCGATAGTACAACAGCAAACGCGTGAAGAGTATATCGACTAGCAAGTGAAAGTGAAATCAGTCAGTTACCATTTTGTCCACATTAGACTACGGCACCCATAAAATCCGATTTTTTTAATGTTATGAAAAATTAGAAAACAGCATAAATATTGAAATTTTTTCCTCAATATATCTTGGAAGGCCATCGCGGTCCTATAGAACAGTTTACCTTATGATATTAAACGGGGTGAAGATGTAGGCACTGCTTGATCCAGACTGTCTTTTTATGTAAAAAGTGCAATGTTGCCTTGCATGCTGATTATTTTGCGGAGTTTCAGAAAAAAAAGAAAAACATCTAAATCGTGCTTTACACAATTTCAGCCAAAGTTCTTTAAACGAGGCATTTTGTTTCCAGGACTCTGGATATCTAATTGTTTCGACGAATGTATCTTAATTTATTGCATTATTACCTTTACATGTTTAGAAAAAAGTTATGCCGTCTATTTAATGTTGCTCGGTCGCAGGTCACCAATCGTGTGGTTTGCACTTTAGGAACTGTTATGATGTTCTTACCGGGTTCACTCCTTTGGAATTATTTTGATTCAATAAGATACAACCGATTGTGGGAAACAATAACAACCCTTTTCATTTACATTAGAATACAAATTACAAACACATACAAATACGTCGATATGTATAACAAAACAAATAGCGAATTATATATAAGCGAACGCGGGAATCTAATTTGGAAATTAGGCTAAGGAATCTGACCAAAGCCGTCGTCTAGGTTAAATTAACTCAAGACGGCTGGATATGCAATGTGATGATGTCAGACTGCCTACCCTTATATATAGGTTGATTGTGCAAGGCGAAAGGATTCGCTTTTTTTTAGTACAATAGGTATTGACGGCCAGGCACAGGCTACATTGTAGCACAAGGATTGATCTTACTATCGCTTCAAAAAGGAATTCAATTTAACTTCTCTTGGCTCGGGTATATGATCCATTGTTCGCCGAGTCAGATGACCGGCCGTTTATTGCGCTTTGCGATGGCCCTGTCGCATTACGCCGAGGATATTCTGACAACCCTATCTGGAGTGTCTTTGTTGCCCAAGACCTTCAAGCTGTGACGAGATGGCAATAACGCGGTTTTGTAGAAATTTTAGCGCGAGGAAAGTTCGTTTACATTCATGGTCCAACGACATTACTCAAATTTTACTTTAAAAAGATTTCTGCACCCACAATTATTGGGATAGACACACACCGGTTTCTCTCGAACCGCTGCACCCCGAATTTTACTTTTATTAGTTTATTTTGTAGAACAACACACACAATTGACTTCGGCACTTACTGATTCACGAGCTCCGCCACAATTGTTATAAAAAGAAAAATTACTACATCGTCTTTTTAATTCGTGGCCATTAATGGATTAGCAGCACATCTATAATTTTTGCTATTTAAATTAGAATTAGCCTTGCTCGATTGGAAAGCGTCTATTTTTTACATTAAATCAGCTCCAAAACACCAATAAAAAAGTATAAATTCTAAAGGGTTTAAGCGCCAAATTTGATAATATTGAGATAGATACGAAAAATTGGTCTGTGTGCTATGACTAATATCATACATAAGCTTCTATGTACCATTCGCTCTAGTGGGGGAAATGCATATCTTCGTGTGTCAAAAAGGTCTAAGTGCCATGCAAAACGTATCGAATATATAGAAAATTGAATTCGAGACAGCGCATGTTGTCCTTATTACAAATATTGAAGAAATAAAGTTGAAGTTCTTAATCAGCGGATATCCCTATTTGCACAGTGATATGAACTTTGCTCACAGAGAATTCTTGCAACGGATGTTTAAAATTTTTAATTGCAAAAACTAAACAATCGTGTAGTGATTATGAGGAGTGGGCAAAATGCTATGCATTGAAAAACAAGAAAAATATTGGCAGATATTGTTCTCTCCGTTACCATTGTTGAATTGTGCGAGTAGGATGACTGATGAAAAGCGCCAGAGTTGTCAAGACTTACTATACTACACTTGAACTCGTATCCAAATTTTTTGAATTTCTACTGAAAATATTGCAGTTTTCTACTTTTCAGGAGATCGATCCCATAAGATCACATTAATTTTTTAAGCAATTGGAATATTTTTGTTACAGGTTTTTCCCTACT
Source organism: Agriotes lineatus (assembly GCA_940337035.1). Taxonomy (NCBI): domain Eukaryota; kingdom Metazoa; phylum Arthropoda; class Insecta; order Coleoptera; family Elateridae; genus Agriotes; species Agriotes lineatus. The sequence goes on from OW679200.1 coordinate 134,080,293, forward strand.
GTAAATTTGTACAACTGTCGAAACAGAATTGTAATGATAACGATATATTCTTGTATTTAAAAAAGTATTATCTTGGATATTAAACTGTAATTTCACAAGGTTGTTCGAACGACACTGCAACAATTAATTTAGTAAATCGAACTTAATTCAAAAATCGAACAATTACAGAATTAGAAACCTAACTTTTTCCAAATCGACGATCGTTTACCGCAGCTTTGCGCAACTGTCATTTATGCTCAGCGCAACAATGGAAATGCAAACTAGATCTCAGTGTGCGAACCTGCGAACCCTTTGTTGCCCAGAAAAATGGTTTCACATAAATTTTCTTGAGCAGTGGTATATCGGAGAGAAAATCTCGATCTTTTCGGCTCGACCATAGCCTACCGCAATTAGACCCAGACATCAATCATGGCCAGACTTGATTTGCTGTGATATAATTTGTCTGTCAGCGTCCTATTGTTTAACCGCTCGCAGGCGGCTGTTGCAAGTTCACCCGGGCCGAACTCGAATCATAGTTATTATGACGATTCCCAGATTTGGATCTTATAACCTGCAGCAACGTAAGAATTTTATATCCTTTCTAGGACTAATATTCGAGAGTTGGCAATTTTAAATGCACTTAGCTGGTGTTATAGCAGTAATTTTAGAAAATATACGATTAATTTTGTAAATTTTCAAACTATTGACTGGATTTTATATGTTGACACGTATTATACAAGGCACATATTGGTTTGAAGTGTATTAAGCGCAGGTTCTCAAAAGTATCATTAAATTTTTTCCATTGTTTTTTATTGAGTTTTGATTATTGCGTTTCACACATAACGCGCTTTTTTTAGCCTCACAAACGTGGGTTATTTGCTAGGGTTGGAATTTATATGTACGATTTGATTTCTATAGCCCAGTAAGGTTTCATTGTTGTGGCTAAAATCTCTTCCGATTATACCCTTCGTTCTTTTGTGCGATTGGTGGATTAAAATTCCTACTCATAATACATTTAATTTTTTTAAAATTTCAAACTATGGCGGTTTTACAAAATTAATTTAAGAGGCAGCTAACTCATTTCAACCCTTCACATTCAGCCACTTTCCTTGCTTCATTAACTCCAGCTTGTGCATTTTCTAAGACGACTTCTCAAGAATAGAACGTCTCTATTTCAACTACGGCTGTTTCGATAGTATCGTCTTACCTGAAGTTTGCCAAACAGCGACTACCAGACCCAGCTAATGGATGAAGCAGCGTGGAAAGGCTAAATCACACAAATACATCTCGAAAGTGTTGTGTTACAGAAAAAAACTGCATTGTGACAGCGACGTACCTGGAATGGTCATGGGAATTCTGTTTTATGACTTTATCGGGGTGAAAAGGGTAACCGAATCTGTCCCATGATTTATGAAGCGTTCGAGCGGGGGTGTTTATGTTTTGCTTATGAGAAGCTGAACGGACGGTTCTCACAAATTCAAAAGGTTTGGGGTAAAACTGATAAAAGCGTGAATTGTGAATTCTCCTCCACAGGTGCAAAGTGGTATAAAGGTAACAATTAAAATAACAGATTTGCAAATTTACTCTAAATGTATAGGTAAATCTTCAATTGATCGATTGTCTATATTTTAGTAGAAAAATTTTAATAAGTAATAGTTGTGGAATATCGTCAATGTACTTCAAGCTTTATAGAAAATATATTTGTCTTCTACACTAGGCCATCCTCAATTTTGTTTGTTTATTAAATTAATTGTAAAAAATTGCAAAATTACACTAGCTCAGTAAATATTTTCATTAAACATGAAACTTTTTTACCCAGGTTGGGTCATGCGTTTATACGAGCAATTGTAGTAGATTTATAATAACTCTTTCCGTTCAAACTAATAATTAGGCATTAAACGGTTTAATTTATTTATTATAAACCTTGTCTTTCCGAAGAATTTTAATCCACTTCTCCATATACAATATTTGTTTGACCTTTTTCTGATTATCTCTACTATAGCTAAGGGATCAACTTCTACAGGTCCTGTAAAACTCCTTCCGTTATTTGCATGATACACTTCCATGATCAGGTACATGTTGCTTATTAAAATTTACTTTATTAGGCACTTATTCAATCCTTTATACTTGAATACAATATAATTTATTGGAACTTATCAAAAGTGTGTACTTCCATTACTTGTCGAATATACACTGGTTTTTATTTTTAAATAATCCCTTTCCCAAATGCCCAGACTATACCTTTTCAACTTCAAATTGAGACTAATAATTATCAAATTGAGAATAAACATACTCAAATCAATATTAAGCAATTTAAAAATGATTAAACACTTTCACATCAAGAGTTAACACTTTAAATTAATAATAAATACATTAAAATTGAGACTAAATACCTTCAACAGGGAAATAAGAACTAAAAATTTAAATTTATCTACATTAATGTAAAAAATCAACAATAGAGTATGTTAGTCTGTTGCCTTACACTTACATAAATCAAAGAAAAGCAGACAACATCAGAAAGCAATTATGCTGTCGTCAATAGTAATGGAGATTGGAGAAGACCAGCGGATACACTTGGCGTAACAAAAGAAACAGCTTATCGAAGGGTAAAAAATCAAGACAAGATAGGTACAAACAAAACGTGAGGGAAAGAAGAGGACAAAAATTACGGAAGAACATTGCGACTTCATAGTTGAGTATATACACAGAGAAGAATTCAAGAGTTACATTGAAATAATTTAAACGTAGATTTGGAGAAGACCATGAAGTTGTTGTCTCTACCGAGTGCTGTGTAAATGTGTTATGTGAGTTATGTCTTTTATAGATAAGTGTTCCATCTGTTACATAGTTAACTTTGTTTGCTGTTAACTTTTGCATTTCGCGCAATAAACTGAATTGCTTCCCAATATGAAATTGTTTATTCTCTCTTTGAAAATGATTACCCCCAACTTGAAGTTGGAATGATATAGTTGACATCACTTAAATTAAATTAACATAATTAATAGTTATTTAACAAACAAGTGTGTTAATGAGAGCGATTAATAGTCGAGATATTTTAACGCTAGCACTTACATGTTAATTGTTGAGATTATTAACCGCCGATTAACAGACAAGTTAAATACAATATTTTTCGTTGACCGTATCTTATTAAATTGGAGAAAATTTTATTTTATTGCATGACAAAAAATTGACACTTAAAAGCTTTGATATTCATGGCAACTTTGATTTGCTATACTAAAATCGTTTATTAATAGAAATTAATTGGAGTCATTAATAAACGATTTTAGAAAATACAAAAATCAGGTATTAATAACAGCTATTAATGAACCATTTTGTATGCATTAACGAAACCCACAAATAAACGGAAAACGAAAAATACTAAATTAACTTAAGTACTAAATATTAAAATATAATTTTCTTTTTAGAATTTCGAATTCTATTTCTGATCCAAACCAAATATATTTGTCTCCCAATTTCAAACGTAGCACCTTGTAATACCATATACAAATCTGCATTCTTGTTCACTTTCGCACATTAAAAGTCCACGTACCATAGCTGCACCATTTTTTATATTCGTTACTATCTTTTCCAGCTAAATTACACTTTAACATCGTCCGTTCTTAATATTATTAATCCTTATTCATGCCACTAATATAAAATAGAGTGGTGCATCGCCACTCTCCAATGAACAAAAATTGAGTAACTCAATCCATTCTGAATTACGATTGCTAGTATTACCTCTATTTATTAATCATAAAACAAATAACAGCACCTAATAAAAATGTATGATATTGAGATAGTAGATCTCAAAAAGGGCGGCTGTCCACAACTGTTAATATAATTATTCAATTAATATTAGCTTCAGGAACACAAAATCATCTCAATAAATTAAGTTAATTATTTTTTCTTTGCATATTAACCCTTTCTAGACTATAGTGCACGGTTTACCATAAATACCATTGAACAGTTATGCTGAAATCGGTAATAATAACACTAATATACAATAAACGATCCGGTCCTGGACAAAAGTAGAGTTTATTTTTGTGAAAATGTATAATTTATGAGTAAAAACACCACATCGTACACCTAATTTGAGTATGAAACCATACAAAATCCGAATATGAGATACTACAAAATATACGTAGCGATTGCAACTACATAAATATTAAGAGAATTCCATTATAGGCTACATATACGACAGCACAAAACTTTAAAGTCATTTTCATACATGTGTACTTGAAAACAGAAATATAGTATTTAATTGTTAGAAAAAGACTGTGAAATATAGATTGATGACCTTGAAATATTATGTATTTTTTTATAATATTTATAACATTCAAAATGGCTTCGTTGCTATAAAATAAATGGAAAAATTTTACTCTCTTTATCTACGATTGCATCCAACTCTAAATATATAAAGCGGTTAATATTACACTAGTGCAATATCAAATTTCATATTCCTCAGCAGTTTTGTTCAATAAGCAGGGTACATTCTCAATAAATGACATTAACGTCAATTTAATAAAAGTACAATTTGTTTTATTGAAACGTGCAAGTTTGTTTAAGAATGAGTATTCAAAGTTTGAAGCAATGGGAACAGAAGAATCAACCTATCTAGAAAATATTGTATTTGAGTCGCATATAATGGCTGCATTACACTTGGACGATTACAACACTCCCTTCGACTCGATGTTGTAAATTTCATCCCAAAGGTACAGTTTTAAAATATATTTACTCTAAAAACTGCCAAATATTAAAAAAGAGAAAAGTACAATTTATATTCATTAGATTAGATAATTGAGAACAGCACAATAATGATTTTATTATTATTGCTAAAGTCCAAGTCACGTCGCCATTTAATAATCACCTTGCTAGATTTAAGTCTAAATCATGCAACATGAGCGTAAACCAGGTGATTCAGTCGTTGCGGCTCTTAATAGAATGAAAACAAGTGGTGCTCGAACGAAAGCGGGGGGAGTCAGTCGCTTGGTAATAGGCAACCGATGCGTTCGTCCAAACAAAAGGGACGTCACTCGAAGTGTAGTAAAAAGCGATTGAGAATTTTGTGTGTGGGCCTGTGTTAACAGCAGTCTACGCTTCGATGCTCTTGAGCCAAAATACAGGATCGAGAGCCTAGAACTAACCTTGGCATCAACACCGGGATTCCGATAATAGACGGAGGAAGCAGCCGATTTTGTCAATGTACGAGACGATCTGAAGCAACTATAACGCAATGTTAGTCCCTATAAATAATTCCCACGCTTGAATACCCGGTCTGGGAAACAGGGAAAACTAGATGCGTGATTAGTAAGTTACGCCACATTGCATCACCCTTGGTTCCCGCCAGTACGAAGCGATGACATCACCCTGCTGACACATCGCGTCAGCCTGATTTCAAACTACCGAAGACAGAATCGTACTAAGTGAATTTGTGCGCGAGAGTACGTGTTCACACGATTTGTTTATTGACTTAGCTTTGCGCATTGACAATCACACTTCCACTTAAGGAGTGTATTGAGGCATGCAGATTCAGCGTTAAGGTCGTGGAGATTTCTTAGCTATTGTTGATAGCCTATATAACATTTATATATTACCATTGTGTGTCCTTTTTATGGATTTTCATGCATGCATGTTCTTCTCTAGAGTATATGTAAACTGTTTGGTTTTTATTTCTGGCAAGATTTGCGTGGATGATTATAGAATTATAAGTGATAACGCGAAGGCCGGAACAATCTGTATTGACATTTGCCTTGGCAGCACTGAGAGCCGCTCTTAGTCTTTTGCTTCTATGACTGGCTTAACTAACCAACAAAGGGTAACCTAACTGCATAGTAAAGTAAAGTATAAGGCTAAATAAAAGTACCATTACACAATCCACACGCAACATGGAGTATTATAAATATGCATTAGAAGATGTAAAAAATTTACAGTATTTATTCTCTTTACCATATATGACTTTGGAATATTTTGCTCCTAACAACTGATTGTCCATTGAGTGACACGAAAACTCAATTTTGATTAGTTGAGCTTGAATAGTTTAGAAGTTATGGGAGTAATGGTTGTGTGAAGATTTTGAGAAATAGGAAAAAGTGAGCTTTAATCACTCACGAAATCCCTACAAAAGAAAGGTTTAACGCCAAAATACATTAATACAGATATGGTTGGCCTGCTTGGGAATTTTGCTTCTTCCAACTGAGTGGTAAAGCATTAGTATCGGGAGTTCAAATGTGGCAGAAGAAGAAGCAAACATGCAAAAAGTGCTGATTGGCCGGATTCTGAGTGTACACATGAAAACATTGATAGTGTGAATAGAATAGTCAGAACAGATCGTAGGGTGGTCAATATCGCGCAATATCAGTTACAAAACTGCGTTACGCTGTTAACGGTCTAATAGGAAACAAAATGTCACAAGGAATTCTCCTTCATCACGATAACGCTCCCGTGCATAAGATCTTTATTTCGATAAAACGCAATTCGTATATCAAGACTCCACTTTCCAAGAACGGCACAGCTATGTTTAAACATTGGTGGAATAACTGTTTTCAGGAATTGGGTACATCGCTAGTATATGAATAAACAATAGAATTTGATTATTATATGCAAACCACTTTATTTTTTTTCAACCTCATATTGTAATAATTATGTTTCCATATGTAATTGTTTTGCAATTATTTCGCACGCTTATAAGTAAAAACCTTCAATAGACAATTTTTTGCATAGTGATCATAAAAGTCGTTACGAAACTATTTTTAGTGACAAAATAACGTCTTATTTACGCGTGTGCAATAGATGTTTTTTATAAGTTATCTCATAAATTCAATATTAACTCATTCTAATTCGTTGCCCTATTCTCTATCTTCTTATTTGTATGTTCTACTTTTCTAGCCGCCTTGTAGTTATGCACTGTATGTATGTGCCTACCAATGCATCCTAAAATAAAATACATTTTATGAACTATTTTTAAATACACAAATATAATGGGAAATACTATTAGTACCTACTTATATTGAATATAGTCCATTTTCTAAACGCTAAAAATTCGCCAAAGTTATAACTTCGTTGACTCAAAACCGATTTTGAATATTTTTTTTTATTATTTCGGAAAAATTTTATAGAAAAATTCCCCATAGGTGAGAAAGTGTGCTTTTTATTTTTTCAATTGTTATTAACAGACAAGTGTTTTTTAATATACTCTTAATTAAAAAAATTGTAACTATTTTATTTATTTAAACAATTGCCTGAAATTTGATAACATAAGCTTTTTGGGGGAGCAGATTACGAATCTGCCCTCAAAATGAGTCTAAAAACAAAATGGCGTCGAAGGTCTAATTTTTTATTTAATTTTTTTTAAAATTTTTATTAGATGTCTGGGGGTTTTGGGGTCGCGGATTACGAATTTGATCTTAAAACTCAACTAAAATAAAAAAAGCGGACCAAAATGGCGGAAAGGGGTCAATTTTTTTAAAATTTCTGATACCTATATCTAGGGGTTTTTTGGGTCGCTCATCCCAAATTTTATGTTAAAATTTATCAAAAATAGAAAACGGTGTCTGAAAAATGGTGGAAACAAGTGATAGAAAAGTTAAATGAGTATTAAAGATATTATATTTTAATTGATTTATTAAAATTAACTCAAGATTCATTTAAAAACAAGAAAAAAATTATTTAACTTTAGTTTCTTTTTCCTCTACTTCTTCCATTGACACTGCCGGTCGTGAATTAAGGCAACTATTTCCGCCACATTCACAGCAAGCCGCCGGGCATAAAGGCCACTTTTCCTACACCCACAAGCTGGCCCGCAACTGGTTTTGTAGTTGCAAAAAAATAATTTTTAAGATGTTTTGTATAGCTGGTTCTTGTGCCATTAGGATTGGAAAACACTTTCCTGTATCATATTTCGAACCCCAATCTTCCCTTGAAATATCTTGGTTTTCCAGCCACAATTGTGTTTGCAAATACACGCGTTTTAAATGTTGTTCTGCTGAATCCATCGTAGGGCATAACGATGCTAAATTAACGCTACTTTTTTTAGTAGACGCCTTAATAAAAAAGTCAAACCTAAAATTCAAAATGTTTTTATTTAAAAATATATGTATTGTATTGTCTGTAACCTCATTTACTTTGCGGTGTATGAAAAATAAAAAACTTTCAATCAATTAAACATTCCTGTAAGAGTTTAAGCAGTTACCTTTCTTTGCACCATACATTGCAAGCATACATTTTTTACCAACATTTTTTTATCTAAATTTTTTCAGTCTCTTGTAAATCACTGCTATTTTCAAATATTTTGGCAAATTTATTCTCTCCTGAACATAGCCATTGCATCATTTACTAGGACTTATCCATGTGGATCTTTAATAAGGTGCCGGTCATATTCGTCTTCCTCATCCTTATATGTCTTCAATATATTAAACTAGATTCAAAAGCCATAATCTGCACCTTGACACCAAAACTGGAATGCCAAGATGCTACAATTTTCCCATCTTGCTCTATTGGGTCGCGTCCTGGACATTTAACGAAACAATCACAAAAAAAATCTAAGCCTTTAAAATGTGGCTATACCGGAGAATATTGCGGATATTATGGAAAGACCGTGTAATAAATATTGAAGTTCTGGAAAGAATGAAAAAAAAAGTAAAGAGATCACGGACAACATCAAAATACGCAAACTCCAATACCTCGGACGTATAATGAGGAATGAGAATAAGTACACCCTACTACAATCTATTATACAAAGTAAGATATATGACAGGACCAGGACGCAGAAGAGTATTTTGGTTGCAAAACCTACGGGCGTGGTATGGGAAATCATCCAATGAGTTATCTAGAATTGCAATCAGTAAAGTGATGATAACCGTGTTGATCTCAAACATACGAAATCGGATAAGCACCTGAACAAGAAGAAGAAGAAGATTCTTTCTTCTGTTAAAACATGCTGAAGTTGTGTCACATGCAGTTAAAGCATGTACAGAAAGAACATGCTCACTACAATTGGGATGCGCAAATTGCAGGCTTTTAGAAGAAGATGTTTTATTATTTTCTTTATTTTTGGCAGGTTTGAAAAAATATATATCTTTATCAGAAGAACTAACGCTGCAGTAAAGTAATAGGTCTATATTCTCTGATACTACGACTATGTTTTTATTTGATGCATCGAGAGTTGTTGTAACTATTAACCGATCAGCATCACTTTCAGCTTGAGAGCAGGGATATTATTTGCAGCTAAAGTTTCTTTTAAAAAATCAATAAAACGACATGAAAGACATTTGCCAGATTTTTTTCTTGATACAACTTTAAAAACCTGTCTCTTTCAAATCGAATATCTGGTGCAGTTTTCGTTTTTAGACGTCGGTCTCTTTCAGCAGATTTTATTTTATGTTTCTGATAATCGACAAAAACATTTGCTTTTTTCCATAATTACGTACAATAAAATTAATATATCTAAAATTGCACCATACTGTTGAACAAGTTGTCATTTGTTTTTATGTAATAACATTCCTCCGTCCGTCACAAACAGAAAAATCTATTAATTCAGTAATATCTTTTGGAAATTCTAGAAAGAGGTCGTAGAAAACACATTGTTAGGAGTTGAAATTTATACGTATGTATTCGTATGTTATATTTAAATCTATTTAATCTATTTAAATTTGAGTTAATTTAACAATTTAGAATTTTATTTGTATATAATGTTTATTAAATAATAATAATAATAATAATAATAATCGTACAGAATAAAAATTAACTTTTTAATGCTATATTTATAATTACTGAGTAATTCAAAAATGAAGCTATTTTGCCGCTTTAAAGACGTTATTTTTCATTTTTGATAATTTTTAACATAAAATTTGAGATCAGCTACCCAAAAAACCCTATATAGATAAGAAATAAAGTTCGAATAAAAAAATACGCTTTTTCGCCATCTTGGATCCGCCATTTTGTGTTTTAGTTGAGTTTTAATGTCAAATTCGTAATCAGCGACCCCAAAAACCCCTAGACATCTAATAAAAATTAAAAAAAGGAAATAAAAAATTAGACCCTTGACGCCATTTTGTAGACGCTATTTTGTAGACGCCATTTTTATTTTTAGACCAATTTTGAGGCCAGATTCGTAATCTGTGAACCCCAAAACCTTATGTTATCAAATGTCAGGCAATGGTTTAAATAAATAAAGAAGTTATAATTTTTTTTAGTTAAGAATATATTAAAAAACACTTATTTGTTAATAACAATTGAAAAAATAAAAAGCACACCTTCTCACCTATGGGGAACTTTTCTATAAACTTTTTCCGAAATAATAATAAAAAAAAATCAAAATCGGTTTTGAGTCAACGAAGTTAGAACTTTTTTTCCTTTAGTAAATGGACTAATAATAAATAATCGAGGAAAAAACAGCGCATGCGAATTCGAGCACGATCGTTTTTAACAGTAGGACTAACTCTAATTATAGGAATTTATAAATTCTACATTATCAGAAGCTGTACTAAAAGTAGTTAATTTTAATACAGCTGCTTTTATCGCTGCATTGCAATTACACTTTATTAACAATAATTGAATCACTAGTGTGTCGCTATTGTTAATTATCTAATTAATGTAAACAGCACTCTCCTCTTTCTCAATTTTTGACAGTTCCTGAAGTAGATATAATTTAAAACTGCACATTTAAGTAAATAATATTGTAATACAAGTGTGGAAAGAATGCCATCGAAAAACGCATGTGCAATATGGACCAGAAGCTCTCTAACGAATATTCCATTAACATAATTTGTTCAATGGCCTTTCCACATGTGTGCTACATACTATTTTTCCTACGACTTCGCATTCTGCAAGAAATTTTAATTTTTCAATTTTGACGTTTGTTAAAAAAGACTTATATTTGTCAAAAAACATTGACATTTCTGAATTTTAGCCAATCAGATAATTACTACTTGATATTAGAGTGTTGACATTAAAGTGCAGAAAATGTTGACATAAGAGTGCAGAAAGTGGCCATCTTCTGCACCCAAATGGGTGTGCAAAGTGGGTACTTCCTGCACCAAAGTAGGACAAATAGTTAATTATGTATAGGTATCATTTTTTTATTGAACACTAAAGGCGAAAGGGCTTTGCATTGCACTACGGTCGTAGTGTTTGTAAAAATGCTATTATATATAATTTTTAATTACCCATAAATTTAATTACGCATCGACTATAAATATTTTCACCCATTTTTTAACCTTATAACGTCGTTGGCTATTCACAGAAAATGTACATACTTTATACGTTAAAACTTAGTTTTATTACCGTTTTAGTTAAGTGCTAACGTTATAAACGCGTTACGTTTTAACCACAATTCAACTTGTTTTTTACGTTGAAACAACGTTCTGTTTGATACACAATTGACATTTTATTTATATGGAGTTGATAAATGAAATCTCACAACAGATGGAGTAACTGTTTTAACAATGAGTAGTTCCACCCAAAGTCGACAGCCGTTTTATCTTACATGGGACGGAAATTAAGCTTAGTGAAACATAGGACATACTACCTACCATTTATTCTTCTGATGCAACATATTTTGCTAGTCTTATGTCAAACTGGAATAATAAACACAACGTTCTAACCCATAGATTTTCAAATTTTATCAGCGACACAAATGGCGACCTAAACGGTGAATTCACATCGCCAGACAAAGATAAAGAGCGGCTTCTGACCCACTGCATAACGCGTTTCAATTGGTCGGCACTATCATGTAAGAAATGACGTTAGGCGTGATAGGCACGCTGAACAAACGAGTTAAAAAGGATACAATTTACGTGTGTTTGGGAACGCCATATCAATGTTTAATATTAACTGCTGGTCTAAAATTCACTTCAACTACATCAGAACGTAATGCAAAAACATAATTATCGCATTGTTGTATAAAATTAATATCGACGTTAAGAGTTGACTACTGCTCTAAAAGGCGTTTTATATTAACGTTATTTTAACATAATATGAAAAATGTTAAGTTTTCATGATTTCATAAACGTCATATTTACGTTCAACGTTAACTGCGGGTCTAAAATGCACTTAAAATCAAAGACATCAAAACGTTATGCTAAAACATTGTTATAACGTTGTTGTAACAACGTTATATCGACGTCAAGAGTCAACTACTAATCTAAAAAGTGTTTTATATTAACTCTATTTTAATGCAATATGGAAAATATAAAATGTTCCTGTATTTATAAACGTAATATTTACGTTTTACATTAACTGTTGGTCTACAAAGCTCTTAAAATCGAAGACATATCGACGTCATATAAACACGCTTAATACACGTTATAACTAACACGTTTAATTAACCAAATAATTAGTTAACAGTAAATGTCAAAGTCTAATTCAGAATATTAGATTGATTGAAAAAAATTCAACATTTAATTTTCAACGAATAACGTCGTTTCAACTATTCCAATGTACTTTCGACGTAATATTTTAAACGTACGTGTACCTGTTCGGATACCACCATGTTTTTAATCATTCGTATTCTGGCGTTACCTAATTTTTGAATTTATGACCGTTTTGCTAATAGAAAATTAATTTGTATCGGAATCTTTGGTTAGCAACTAGTGTTACATTTCCATATCAAAGGAATATTTACTCTAATACAAACAATATCAACACATATTTTACAATACTTAAAAGTCCCCAATTAAATGTCTGTTTACTTTTTCAGGCAAATAAATATCATAGTCTGTTTTCAAGTAGACATGTGTTTTTGTAGGTGTAACGTATAATGACATTCTATTGATCGTTACGTAGTTAGAATGACTACATGCTCTGTTTAATTCATTTAAATTCAATTTCTTAAGTATTTATTCTCGACTAAGTACAATCTTTGGCGCTTCTGTTAAAAAATTACACATTTAAACAAAAATAAACTCCTTGTGTCTATTGCATCCGTTTTTTATATTAGATGCATTACTAATGGTATCTATCAGAAGCCCTAAATTATAATCTAGAAAACTGTTCTCTATACATTTAAATTTAATGCGCTCGGATATGGAAATCCAGTTTTTTTAATAAAAAAGCCAACAGTAACAAAATATATTCGTCCACTGTTATATAATTTTTAGCTTATTGCCGTAAAAATGTTAGTCCAATGAATTAAACTGAATTTTGTTTGCTATTATTCTCTTTCCTTGGCAACTGGTACGAATTTCAGAAAATTAATAAACAATTGTCTATTATTCAGCCACGTCAAAAGTCCCATGAGCTTTGTGTTGTTATTTACAAGAGTCAAAAGTCCTTCCTATGTTAAAAATGATTTTGACTTTATTTCGTTTGTGGTGTTCTAACATAGGCTCGAAGTCTAATGCGATAAACACTCATTCGAAATATTTAAAAAAAATGTTTTAGTGATATACAGGTGTTATGGAAGTCCACGTAATAAATTTAACCATACAGAGATGTCATGACACCGAACAGCTGTTTCATATATTCTTTTTTCGAAAACACCCCTAAAACTGAGTTAAAAGTCAAAATAATTTTACTCTAAAAGTGTATAGCTTATGGAATAATAGTTTAATTTAATGGCTTAAACACAGAAAACATTTCTTTGATATGTAACCCAACAAAGACTACATAAGTAGGTACTGATAAAACCTGTAGTTAACATCTAGTCATTAACGTACCTTATTACTTCAGATAGGTAAGTTATTGGCCGCATGTTTTTGTGCGATAAGAGCCCTGCAGTTTTAGTATAGTTGTGTCGTTCACCTTTAATTTAAATTTGCTTGCTGAATGGCTCGTTAGTTGAATAAATATACCTACGGTTAAAAGATAAATTATAAATAGAAGAGTCGTTCAGTTTGGTGAGCGCTATCGCTGGTTAAAATTATTACGTGGACTTCCATAACACCCTGTATACATATTTTTAATCAAGTTTTTTTACACATATTTTAGTGCCTATTTGTCTCTGAATTAGTTTTCATTATTCTCCACTCTAATTATTGTTAAACATCATTTTGACTCGAACGTTGGGTGTACCAAATATATGAACAGACTTAAAAATTTAAATCCCCCATTTGTAATGTTTGACACTAACAAATCTCTGTATACCAAATGCATTAACTTTTATTCCTTAATCAATTAAATTTGAAACATTTAAAAAATGGACATTAGTCTTACAAAACTTACATTTTCCCTTTCAAACGAGGCTCTACAATGATTGCATTCCTTTCTGCCATGCGTCCTTTGTGCACTCCACCCCAGGGCTTAATGCGTCGTTTCGACCATAGAAATTCGACCATTAGTCTACAAAGTTTTACACTTCATAAAACGTCTATTAGGAGAGCCTTTTTAGAAGCTATTTGTGACTTTTAGCACTCTTAATAATGAAGATCTGACAGTGATCGAGGAATCTGAAGGGCGCTGTAAATTCTAGAACCCCTGCGTAAATCATCCACTTTTACGGCTTTATGCAAAATTTGTATTTTGCGCGCTTCTGGATGCTTGTTTTGTTGTATTTCCCTTGAGAACGTTTCAAGGCGCTTCCGCACTTTGAGTTATAATAATAATTAGGAACAAATCAGAGCTGAGTAATGGAATTCGTGAAAACTTACATTTATAGAAGCGCGGCTGTAACACGAACTGGCTGTTATTAATTGCCATAATTAAGCAGCTAATTGAAATTAAAGACGGATAATAATTTTACACCTTAGAGAAATAAGTCGAGTCGGAGGAACAGACCTCTGTCCATAAAGTCAAAATAGCTGCGGTTGGACTATGGCGGCTTCTTTGTGCTCAAAGGCTCATCTTGATCAAGCTAAGATTTCTAAACATTTGGCTTGTGATCTCCGAAAGGCGACAAAAGAGTAACGCACTGGTTTTGTCGGAATTTACGAATTAAGATCCTAAGGGAGATTGTGAACACTTGCACGTTTTATCAAATTCGTGAGCTTCATACTTGAATGTTTAGAACCTTTTGAATAACACTAACAACTATTTTTTAACTGACGAAATGTTAGTAGTATTTTAGTAGTTAATCGATACGCGGGAAAATTTTGATGGAAAACTTTAAAATGTCCTCTGCGTCTAAGAAGGGAAGAGAAGGGGGTGCCGATTATAAAAACATATTCCAAGTATACATTGAGATGGACCCTTATTTGCTTATTAATTCGCTTTTGGGGTTGTTTATAAAATTAATTTAGACTGATTAAAATATGCTGTCTTGTATTTTCTATTTACTTGATCCAAAATAAATGGTAGTATGCCCTTTAAGTATTTTATTTATCTGCAATTTATTATCAAAACGCTAGCTCAGTAGAACAATTAACTCAGTTCCCAGGGGTGAATTCCTAATAGATTCTAATTTTTACTTGATCTGGTGCGCCACTGTACACCTGAATTACTTCCAATACACAGTAATTATTGTATGCAATATGTCAAAACTTACAAAATGGTTCGTATCGTGCAGTCAGCGTTGTTGACTTTAAAATAATCAAAATTGTGAACATTCGAAGAGGTATTTATTCAAATCGTAACGCTTTGGCATTAATTTGTTATATGACGTCAGAAGGGACGCCGACTAAATCTCGCAATTGTTTTTACCTTCGCCTAACCTCAAATTTGGGTAAATGCTTATAATTTGAATTGCATCTTCGCTGGATGCTAGGATATGCATGAATCTTGATAAGCAAAGTCTGGTCTCGTATGCACATACATTTCCCGATCCTAATACTGATACTTTTAGGTTAACACAGTACCTTAAAATTTGGTGTGTTCTTCGCAATGTTCGGAAAGGGGCCCCAGCTGGTATCTTCCTTTAGAACGGTTTCCTCCAGTGTTTTTGCCTGATGCGTCGCAGTAGAAATCTCTGGCTTTGGACCCTATTTCTGGCCGGAATTCAATATCGGAATCCTGATGTGTTCGTCTTGCAATGATCGTCTGAGGTGCTCTCGGTGAAAATTTAATTTTATGTTACGGAAAATCCCACACACGTTTCCACATAAACTTCAACACTTGGTCAACACAATAATACACTTTTTAGCTCGAAATATTTTAATTTATTACATAAAAACCTTAGTTGAAGTGAACCACAACACTACATGCCAAGATTAATTTATTATTCATTTGTTCTCTCTTATTTCCGTTATTAAAAACAAAATCTAATCTATTACTATGAATACCAAGGGAGCGGAAATTGGTTTTGATCAAATTAAATACATTATGGAAATGAATTTGACTACAAATTATATTTACAAATTTCTTATAACTAATATATTGTCCATTTCTTAATTTTAAAAGGTCTCTTTGCGCCACAAACACTTTTTATTAGTTACTCTGCTCTATTTCACTCGCGTTAATTGCACTGATTATTTTATAGAGTGAATTTAATAATAATAATACTAATAATAATACCACATTTATTTACAGAATATAGATACATATGATACAAAAACAAAATGTATATATAAATTTGTAAATAGGACATAGTTCAGTTAGCAAGTAAAAAAAAAGAACAAGCTAACTGGTCTACCACTATGCCCATCCAGGATACGATGTCTATATACACGGACAAGTGTAAAAGTGTACAAAATAAATAATTAGAAATTAGATGATCAATATAGGTAAACAAAATATATTGCAAGAGAAAGGAGAGCACCTCATTGGCTTAGAGCGAGTTTACTTTTAAAATGACGTTTAAATTTGGCTAGTGGTGCGTCTATCAAATTATTGGGAATTATGTGATTATAGTAATAAACTATATTGTAAGAAAATGACCTCTTGAAGAAAGACGTTTTGTGGTAAGGAATAGTCAAATCATGCTTCGATCGAATATTAATATGATGTTCGTTTCTATAGGATAGTTTATCATATAGGTAAGGAGGTACTTTGTTGTTAATAATTTTGAAATAAAAGATCGCCGTATGGAATATGCGCCTATTGGACATGTTAAGCCATTTTGCTTCATTTATTTTTTGCGAAACGTGATGCTGCTTACGCAAACCAAAGATGAATCGCAGACAAGAATTTTGTGTTCGTTGGATACGCAAACGTGTAAGAACGGTGATACATGAGTCATACAGGGAATCGCAGAAATTAAAATGAGATAAGACTAATGTATCACACAATAAAATTTTCATGTCCCTTGTTAGGCAGTACCTGTTTGCGTATAGCAGTTTTAGATTATAATACGCTTTTTGAATGCAACGAGAAACATGGTAATCAAAGCGGAGATCATTATCAACATAGACTCCTAGATTTTTGCAAACAACTTTGTATGGTAAAATATCATCGCCCACCTTTATTTGGAACAGAGGTGCATTTATATCTCTATCCTTCTTCTTACCAAATAGCATGACAGAAGATTTGGAAGAATTTATTAGCAGCGAGTGTTTCTTGCTGAATTCGACAAGGTTTAACAAATCCTCATTCACTAACGACACCGCGTCCTCTAATAAATGCGGAAAAAAAGAGTAATACAGTTGTGTATCGTCCGCATACATGTGAAATTTACAGTGCTTTAAGCAAGAGTCTATGTTGTTAGTGTATATAGAAAACAAAAGAGGTCCCAATATCGAACCTTGTGGAACCCCCGATAAAACCACTCTGGGGTCAGATATTTTCGACTGATATTTTACCCTTTGAACTCTGTTGGCTAGATAATTATTTATTAAATTAATTGCTGTGTTACTAAAACCGATGAAATTTAAAATAGACAAAAGAATTTTATGATTAATGGTGTCAAACGCTTTTGAGAAATCTAAAAGTACAAGTACCGTGAGTTTGTTGTTATCAGCCGCGCTAATACAGTCATCTGTTACGTCCATTAATGTTGTGTTGCAACTATATCCAGCCCGAAAGCCCGATTGAGTTTTAGGAAGAATATCATTGATATTAAGGTGGTCGCGAATTTGCTTTTCTATAATTTTTTCAAAAACCTTGGATAATGTACACAAGATACTTATAGGTCGAAGGTGTTTCAGCTCAGTAGGAGGATTAATTTTGGGTAACGGAGTAACAAGGGCAGTTTTCTATACGTCTGGATAGACGCTCTCAGTTATGCAAAAATTTAATATATGAGTAAAATAAGGTAATAGATACGGACAGCACAAACGTAAGAGCTGAATGTTAATATTGTCCCATCCAGAACCTCGTGTCTTAATAGAGAAAATAAGATTTTGAACTTCCAACTCAGTTGTCTTATGAAAATGTAAGAGATTAGGAAATTCATTTTTTTTATGGGTAGCGTAGTAATTAATTAATTCACTGTTTGTAAAATGGGTAGCATTAGAAGAATTTTGAAAAAAGTCAGTAATTAAATTTAAGTTTTGCATATTAAAGGGCAATTCTTGAGTATTGTGTTTATTAGTAATATTCAATTTACGAAATTCATTCCAAATAGACTTAGGACTATTATTGTTAGTAAATTTTGATTGCAAATACGCTTTCTTTTCTCTAGAAACTGTGGCGGTAACAAGATTTCTTAGAGATTTATAATAATCCCAATGTATGGGATTTCTTGTTTTTTTAAATTTACATAGAGCTCGATCTCTTAAACGCATCATAAATTTTAAATTGTCGGTTAGCCAAGGTTTGCTGACCTTAAAAGATCTAGATTCTTTGATGGGAGCATGCAGGTCAAAAACATTGCATATGTTATCATTTAGAAAATTTATTTTGTCGTTAACATTCTGCATATCAAACATCATGAACCATGGGACAGCGTATAAATCCCGAATAAAAAGATCATGATCAAACATTGAGAAATCTCTAAAACTACGAGTAGTAGGTGGAACTGCTTTTACCGAAAGAGATAAAGTGCAGGTTACTTTACAATGATCTGCGATATTACACTCCGAGACATTTTTTTCTAATATTTGTAGATTGTTACAAGAAACGACTATCAAGTCAAGTAAAGTTATTGAACTTTTGGTAATTCTTGTAGGCTCGTCGATTATTTGCACTAGGCCCAACGTGTCCAAGAGAGCATTAAATTTTGTTACAGAGTCATTAATTTTTAATAAATCGAAATTTAGATCACCCAAACATACGATAGAATCGCAAGTGGGTATTAAGTTAGATATTGTATCTTCAAAAATATTTAAAAAATCAGATGAAGGAAAATTAGGAGGTCGATAAACAGTACCTACCGCAATCTTCTTTTTGTTGACGTTAATGTATACCCAAATTTGTTCAAGATTAGAATTAAAAGTAATAACAGAATAGTTGATATTATTGTTGATATACATACCAACTCCACCACCTCTAGTTTGCCTGTCTTTCCTGATAAAGTTATAGCCTTCAATTTTTACAGAGCTGGACGGTGTGTTGGCAGATAACCACGTTTCACTTAAACCAAACAACATTCCTGAAATCATTAAATTTAGAAATTAACGACCTAACATTTAGATGACATAACTTTATTTTCCCCATTGCATTGTAGCAAAAAAGAAACAGTTGTAAAATTATTAACAAATTCTTAAAGCTAGATTTAAATTACCTTGGAATAAAATAAAAATCAAATGCAAAAATTTAATTCTGCACAGGCATTGTTGCTCTCGGCAGCAATTACCTAAGAAATTAAAATTAACATCATATACACCCGAAAACAAACAAATATGATAGAACACCAATAAAAAAAGCAAAATTAAGAAAGTTTATTGCAAACGGTCCAGATCAGAAATGTTCATTGCAGATACAATTCTGTTGTCTTTTTTAATCTTTACAACACCATCTGCTGACCACACATTTGTAGCACCATAATTTTTAGCTGCAGCTTTAAGAACTAGCAAGCGTTGCTTTGAGAGATCTTCTCTGATAACCACCTTAGTATTTTTGAAATGCTTCTTATTTCTAAAAATAAGGTTTCGGTATCTGTAGCTAGTGAACTTGAGTATTATGGCACGCGGTTTATCACCCACACGCTGACCAACCCTGTGACAACGATCAATCCAATCGATGCTGATAGGGATATCAGTTTTTTCCTTCACTAAATTGATGACCTTTTCCTCCACATTCTCACCTGCAGATTCACTAATGCCAAATATGCGCACATTAGTTCGTCGAGAGTACTGCTGTAGATGGTCCACTTCTCTAATCAATGACTCATTTTCCTGTCGCAGGGTGCTGATACTGGAGTCAAAGTTTTTGATGATGTCAATGATTTTGGATTCCATTTTCTTCCACACTTTCTTTGATAATGCTGTGAATTTCCGCCTTTTGCTCGCGAGTGAAGGGCATCTTGAATACAATGTTGTAAACCACGGACACAATTCTTAAATGCGAATTTATTTGCTTGTACGGGAATACTGCCAGAGCAACAACAAGTACGTCTACACTGTCGGAGCGACGAACATCGAATCTTAATAATTGCTTTTCCATGTCCTTCTGTCTGCTTTTCACTTGCTTTTTTCATGTCCATCTGTCTGCTTTTCACTTGCTTTTTTGTCTTTCGCTGCCTAACTTCTTATTTGCTCTTTGCAACGTACTATTATTTTCTTCTGGCTTCCTATACCTTGTTTAGATTGCTCACAATTTCCCTGCTTAGCTATATTGAAATCTACGCTTCATTGACATGCACTTCGCAAACCTTTTTGTGAGAATTCATTTCTTTCGGCTCGGCCATTCATTCTGCACAAACCTAATATTTAATAAATGTGACCGTCAACTTCAACCCTGTGAAAAACAAGCTTTGCCCTTTGCTTTCTTTACTCAATTCAATTATTAATACTGGCATCTCTTTTCCAATGCATTTACTGATTGAAATTTAAGCTTAGTATTGCAGTTAAAACACCCCAACTCTGTGCTTATTGACTTTTTTCTTAAGTTGTACTGCTAGCAGAATCGGGTCGTGGGCCTAAAACCATCACAATGTATGTAATTGGAAATGAATATGGAAAGAACAGTAGCATACTCGTTGGGGCAAAAGACAAAGATAGACAAAAGGCTTATTCAATTCTTACAATTTTTCTGCACTGCTTTTAGTTCCACAAAGCTTGTTTTGTGCCTTCTATAATTTCCTGTTTCTTTGGCGCGAGTTATCGTTATCTGCACACTTTTCCTTGGCATAGCTTGACCGGCAAACGCGCCCGGAGCGCTTTCGATTGTAGCATTCCTTCGTCTGGCGGAACGCCGAGGAGGTGTTTGGTGCTTGCATTGTTGGCCTCTGTCCTGTCGCTGGACGGACCTTTAGTTTTATATTTATGGAAGTTTGAGGCCCCACTGCAGAGCGGAGTATTTTGTGGTTTCAACAAAATTTTGGAGAGACTATTTCGTAGACCTTGCTGCATCTACCCTTCGATGTTCGTTGCCCAGATGACCAAACTTGTCAAAGAAATAAACGAAAGATACAGAATGAAACAAAAAGCGATAAAAAATACTATGCTCTGCTGCTGACGACACAATACTGATTACAGCAAATGAAAACGATAACTATGTAAACTCAAAATAACAGAAAAGTGTAAGATATTAATATGAACGAAAAAGACTGGAGCAATAGACATGTGAAAATCTCTTAGACGAAAATTAACTGTAAGCTATCAACCCATCAAAGAAAAATATGCGTTGTACGTCAGTGGGGATCGAAATATCGTGTAACAAAAACGTACTGCTACGTCTCTCTGACAGCTAACCAAAAACAGCAAAGAAAACCGACCTCCCAGCCGAAGCTGGCTATAGGTAAAACTAGCTACTCTAAATATAATAATAGCAAAATACGGACGCGGACGCCAAGTAGCAACTAACCCAAGCGATTTGCTAAGAGAAAAAGGTACACTGCAAAACAAATTCCTGAAAAATAAAGAGGACGACAACGATAAGTAAATAAAATTCTGATATACAGGTTAGCGGCAGTAGAATTTCGTCGTTAAAAGATCCGTAGTAAAAATAAAAATACAGATATATCCAATCGAGTCCACCGATAGCACACAGGACACCGATATAAAAGTACCAATATCACAATGCACTTTAAACCATGCAGAAAGGTAAACGGCGTTCAAAGCCAAATATCAAATTTGGGGTGGGTATAGTAATGGAAAGTTATGAATGTCAAGGAAAACTAAATGGTAGGTACAGATTGACAGAAGTATCAGCAATTAGCATTTGTGAAATGTTAATCGGTATATAATGTTTGAGGCTTTTGCGGTTACTCGAATTGTCAAAACTAACGTTAGTCAGTCTATATGGGCACACAAACAGTAAAAAGGCCAAATATGCCTAAGTATTTTTGTTCACAAGGTACTCTAATAGCACGGACCAAATCACGGGTGGCTATAAGAGTTCCAAAGCCACCAAAGAACATACCCGTTACATAAACCCTTGCTTGAGTTCACAAAGTGTTAGGCACATTTAGCCAACAAATGCTGGGTGTTTATCTACAAAGACGACGCGGTCTAAGCCGAAATGTAATTCTAATATTGATAATATTAATCGCTATATCACAATATTTCAGGTAGCAGATTAAAGCGCAAAAAATTGAGTTACTTACTAAAGAATAAATTTTGGGTTCAGACTAAATTTGTCCCAAAATCCTCAAATGCTGACTCCCATGTTAAAATTATTAATAATTAACAAAAGTTTCTTAGACGCCAAGTACTTAGTTCAGACTCGGTACCACAATTAAACTCGGAAAAGTTTGGTAAATAATTAAAATCGTAATCAAGTCAACGGGTAAGAAGAATTGTTTATGCAATATCTTGCAATAGGAGAACAATTAGGCTCAATTCAACCAACTAATCAGTCACTAAGTTGATGTAAAAGTTCACACGTTAAATTTTGAAAAGCACTTAAAGCTTGCGGAATTGCTTCAGAAAAGTCCAATTATAATATACTTACATGGGTTAAAAGTACGGTTATGGTACGTAAGCCGCATTCAATTCAATAGCCCTCAAAAATAATTTGATAGATTCTTCATCGCTGTAAATACTGCATGAAGTAATTTAGAATCATTGCTCCACATTGGTAAGTTACCATAATAACTATATTTATTTAAATACAAAATAAATCTAATACTTGAAGGATTGGCATTAATACGAACTGTTACAGATGACAAATAATTCGATTTTGTAAGTTATGTCGATGTATCCCGGAAAATTTTTAAAGACAAACCTTTTGTTTCTAGACCCTGCAGTGGATGCCTCGGAAGGCGGTCGAACCCCAAAATATCTACAACGCCTAGCTTTCGGGAAGCCAAAAATGGGGATCCGTAGATGGTATATCTAATTCTTAACAATACTATACAGCCTGTTTTAAACGAAGTGTGCACTATTGCTAACTTCTTTATTATTGGACGTACGATATCGGTTAAATTAGCAAACTAGTAGCATTTTTTCTGTTGATTAGAATGGCGAAAACAGAAAAACAATTGAACATCGCCTTCTCGAGAAATTTGGAAAAGTTTACTTTTGTTAAATGGAACACCCTGTATATTTTTATATAAAACGATTGAGAATCGCAATCTAAACATAAAAGTTCATATAAGGTGCGGGCCTAAAACTAACAATAACCGAGTTATTACAACTTCTTACTTTTAGACGAGGTGGCTGTGTGTTTGAACATTTGTTATAAAATAATTTTTTTAGTAATAGGTTTTTTCTTTTAGTAAGTTGTTTTTTAATTGTCTAATAAATGATGTTATTTAGATTTATTTACAATGTTTATTTAAACATAAATTTTATTTTATGGATACACAGCCACCTCGTCTAAAAGTAATTAATTGGAATAACTCGGTCATTTTCAGTTTTAGGCCTGCACCTTATATGAACTTTTATGTTTAGATCACGAATTTCAATCATTTTATATAAAAATATACAGGGTGTTTCATTTAACAAAAGTAAACTTTTCCAAATTTCTTGAGAAGACGATGTTCAATTGTTTTTCTGTTTTCACCATTCTAATCAACAGAAAAAATGCCACTAGTTTGCTAATTTAACCGATATCGTACGTCCAATAATAAAGAAGTTAGCAATAGTGCACACTTCGTTTAAAACAGGCTGTATATAACATAAATGTTTTTTGATCTGGCAAATAATAGCTATTTGTGATAAAAGTGAATGTTTATAGCACGAGACGATCACATGTCAAGTGCAACAACACTTATAGTACGAGTTTGGATACGATATTTTTTATACCTCCTTAAATTTACTCTTATTAATCCATAAATGTCTAGTTAACAAAGGTGAACATTTTTGACAGTTATATTTTTTTACAAAAACGGCAGTGGATAGGCACCAGGTACTAGTGACTATTTCTGCAGCCAGTAATTGTCAAAGTTAGTTGTCAAAAGTAATTAACATAAATTTTACTATATTTATTACACGATGCTTTAATTATTTATAACACTTTATATGCTCCAACGAAAGACGTAGAATAATTTTATAACCTCACTTTCACTTTCAAATACGTAAATTGAATATTCTATTTTTAGCACGCTATCTATAATATATCACCTTTAGTTCGACAAGCTATTGCTAAAAGCTTACTTTTAGTAGGGGTAGTATAAACAATATATTAAAACATATATGTACAGGGTGGCCAGATAAGAATGCAAAGTGCTGTATCTCGGAAACTATTTGTCGTAGAGACTTTCGGTAAAAAATTTTGTGACTAAAGTGGCTAAAAGAAGACCGTGGAAAATATTTTCAGATTTCCAAAATGGTTACCAGGGGGCGTAACCGCCATCTTAAACCTTTAAAGTGATTTTTCACTGAAATCCACCTAGTAAATGTTACCAAAAGATATATGCTTATTAAAGCTAAGCTTTACTTGAGCAATTTTTGTTTAACACTTTTTGACTTATCTATTAAAATAAAGTGGTGGGGGGTAATTCAATGTTTTTTTAAATAAACAGCTGTAACTCCTAAACCACTGAACGGATTTTAACAAACTTGGTCTCGTTGGAAAAAGCATTTATTGTTCCATGAAACCCATCTTACCTGTGATATGTCTAATTCTTAGTGATGCCGCTAGAGCGCGTTTTTTGATATAATAACAGAAAATTGCAAAATTCTCTAAAAAATTAAATGCAATAATATGACTTTTTTTCATAAAAATGTAGTGAAATTATACCTAAAGAGGCTAGTGAAAACCGTATCTCGATATCTTATTCGTAGCCTGAAATATCGAAGAAAGAAAATTTAGTTATCATATAATTTTAAAAAGACGTTATTACACCGATATTTATTGTTATTTATTTGTCTTTTTCAAGATTCAATAATAAAATTTCATAATTTAATAATTTTTAAATAATAAAAGTATTCTTAGTTCAAATAATTAAAAATAACGTGTAGGAGCATAATAAGAAAAAAGGGCCGATTTTGAAATAAAACTAATGCCTCCTTAAATGCTCGAACTGTCTTCCATCACACTCAATGCATTGTTGGAGCCGCTCATGCGTGGACATTACAGCAGCTTCAATTTCTGCTCTTGAAAGGCTACGAATGGCCTCCTGTATTCGGATTTTCATGTCGTCTCTCGTTGTTGGTGGAATTTAATAAACAATATCTTTCAACCGACCCCATAGATAGAAGTCCAAACAGGTGAGGTCTGGGGATCGGGGTGGCCAAGGAAATAGACTTCCTCGCCCAATCCACTGCTGGTGATATGTTGGATCTAAATGTTCTCGCACATTTCTTGAGAAATGTGCTGGGCAACCGTCTAGTTGCAAAAACATATTTTGCCGTAATTGCAAGGGCACATCTTCTAATAAAATAAGCAATTGGTTTACCAGAAAATCAAGGAACACGGCACCATTTAGTGGTTGATCAAAGAAATAGGGACCTATAATAGTTCCGCCCAGGATGCCACACCACACATTGAGACTCCGATGGCCTTGATGTTGGACCTCGCGTAACCAGTGAGGATTGTTGTCAGACCAATAATGCATATTATGCAAATTAATGTTTCCATCACTTCTAAAAATGGCCTCATCCGTCCAAAGAATTTCGGATAAAAATTCTCTATTTTCCCTAATCATGCCCAACATCCAATGACAATAATCTATCCGTCGGTCAAAGTCTTCGTGATCTAAGGCTTGATGTAAAACCATATGATATGGGTGCAGTCTAAAAATTTGAAATAACAAACACATTGTGAAACATGTAAGGTAGTATTTTTAGTGACATAAAAACTTACCTGTGATCGTTTAAAATGTTTAGAATAGTAGTACGTGATATACCCATCGCGCGAGACATTGCTCTCGTACTAACGTGGGGATTCAATTCCACGTCTGCTAAGACATTAACAATATTGTCTTCCGTTGTTCTAGCAGAGTGTCTTCGCAACTGAGGTCGAAAGCTGCCAGTATTACGCAAATTTTGCACTAAACGCGGAAAAATTCTCGCATCGCGTAAACGCCGATTTGGATATCGAGCTCTGTATACTCTTTGAGCCAATGCCGCATTTTGAAGACATTCAAAATATACCGCAATCATATCGACAGCTTCATCATTTGTAAAAGGCATTTTAATAGTTTCAAGGCCTTACTTGTGTGTGCAACAAACACAAATTACACTGTCTCTATAAGTATAATTTTAATATTTGTTGACAAGTTGATTTTAGGCATTTATTTTTCCTCCATGGCCTACTCTTCATATTCTGCCAGCTTGCACTTGCATACTAGCTGCATTGATTATTATGCCCCTACACGTTTTTTTTTTTTGAACTAAGAATACTTTTATTATTTAAAAATTATTAAATTATGAAATTTTATCATTGAATCTTGAAAAAAGACAAATAAATCACAATAAATGCCGGTGTAATAGCGTCTTTTTAAAATTAGATGATAACTAAATTTTCTGTCTTCGATATTTCAGGCTACGAATAAGATATCGAGATATGGTTTTTACTAGCCTATTTAGGTATCATTTCACTACATTTTTATGAAAAAAGGTCATATTATTGCATTTAATTTTTTAGAGAATTTTGCAATTTTCTGTTATTATATCAAAAAACGCGCTCTAGCGGCATCACTAAGAATTAGACATATCACAGGTAAGATGGGTTTCATGGAACAATAAATGCTTTTTCCAACGAGACCAAGTTTGTTAAAATCCGTTCAGTGGTTTAGGAGTTACAGCTGTTTATTTAAAAAAACATTGAATTACCCCCCACCACTTTATTTTAATAGATACATCAAAAAGTGTTAAACAACAATTACTCGAGTAAAGCTTAGCTTTAGAAACCATATATTTTTTGGTAACATTTACTAGGTGGATTTCAGTGAAAAATCACTTTAAAGGTTTAAGATGGCGGTTACGCCTCCTGGCGACCATCTTGGAAATCTGAAAATATTTTCCACGGTCTTCTTTTGGCCACTTTGGTCATAATTTTGTTTACCGAAAGTCGTTACGACGAATAGTTTCCGAGATACAGCACTTTGCATTCTTATCTGGCCACTCGCAGGGCTTAAAACGCTCGCTCACTCACGTTTTAGCTCTACCCCACTCGTGCCTAAAGAGTAGCTTTACGCACTTGCATCGTAAATTACTATTAGTGAATTTTCCTTGGTCACTTTAGCTGGCGATTGTTTTTTCGAACGCCGTGAGAGAAACCGTTTCCGAGATACAGCCGGTGGCCGACCTTACTGAGACACCCAGTATATCTACATAAATTGGTAAAAACACATGCTACTTTACGGAGCCAACGTTTTAGGTCGTAACTCTAAAACTGTAAGCGTCATATTAATTTCGACTAGATAGAAAACTCGGAAACCAAAAGATATATTCGAATTCTATTCACCATCGTGTTACCCTCGAAAAGTAGGCAAAATAATGGGCAAAATATTTTTAATTAAGCTCTAATAATAACAGAGATTTCTATTTAATCCCATGAGCTGGTACACATTGAATATTTGGAATTGTAAAGCGCAAACAGCCATACAGTTGATATTTTCCAGAGTTCAAATTATAGGGAGTTGAAATTACCGCGTTTGTACTGTAATTGTTCTGAAAGAAAGCATCGTATTAATTTACTAGGTATTCCAAAACGATGCTGTAACACCTATTCCTGTACTTTACGGCCTAAAACATCAGAGGCTATTCTCATTATTTATACAGTATGTCCCCAGATTGGGATACAAAGGGGTGAAAAAAGTTTATTTTTGACTTCTCAAAAAAAATTGCTGTTTGTAAAAAACCCTGTCTGTTCTCAAACTAAAAATTTAAATATCTTTTTTCGTATACGGAGGGGTTCGAAAATATGAAAATGGCTCAAGTATAAAGCACCCTTATTTTTCAAAATAGACTAAAATGTTATTTGAAAAAGTTGCTTAGAATTAAAAGTAGGTGTCAAATATAAAGTCACAGCAACCTGCTCTAAAAAACAATTTTTACTGGTTTTTCTTATTCTTCCACTACCCTGCGAAATAATTTATTGACGGATACGATAAGGTAAGTGTATTGTCGAATTTCAGTTTCGTTCACTTAACCTCAAATTTATGTGACCCGAAGTTGATGCTAAAAATCTCATATTTGTGTCAACAAAAACACAGGTATCTTAAAAAAATAATAATACGCGAACCAAACATCAATAGCAATTCAAAGCAATTATAATTTTTAACAGAAATGTTATAACTTATAACAAACATTTCCAATTAACATTATTGTATATTTTAAAAAATAAGGGTACTTTATTCTTGAGCCATTTTCATATTTTCGAACCTCCCCCGTATACGAAAGGGGATATTTAAATTTTGGCAAGTGTATTTTTAGTTTGAGGACAACCAGTGTTTTTTATAAAGTGATTGTTTTTGAGGCGTCAAAAATAAACTTTTTTCCCCTTATCGTAACCGAATCAGGGGACATAGGTACCTTTTCATCATCCAGTTAATTCATATGAAGAAACATGTTAGTAAGTATTTATTGTAATGTTTGTTCAATTAAACTTTAAAGTAGCACAAATTTACATTAAGAAGTAAATCCGGAGATTTAAAAATATGCCTGTCAATTATGTCGAGAGGAATACTTTCGCTGTTTCTGTTGCTTTCACTATGTAATTGCAATTACTCAGAGTCGATATTAAGAAGCACCAAAACATGTTATTTTTTATAACTGCATATTTCTTTATTTTTTTTATATGCACGTGTTTCCTACCACAATCTATACGATATTTATGTTATTACAAAAATACATAAAATTCATTGCTTTGAAGCTAGTACCAATTGCTCGTTACGTTAGAAAATGCGCGTTTTTATAACTCATAAGAATATTATCATTGCTCTTTCAAACTCAACCTCCGATACATTATACGTTGTGTAAGAAGACTATCTTAGCATTTGTTTTCTTTATGGGGCAATCAAAACATAACTAATTGCTTGCTAGAGAGAATTTCTTGTTACACTGGATCACGATTAGTTTCACTTTCATGTTATTCTTTTTAAGCTGGAAGACACTTTATGTCGCAACGCGCATTTAACACACTCTTATCTCCTATTTCATACCAATCAACAGCATGTAACGCTTTCAAGCAACGTGTAACATCACCTTTCCGATAACATTCTATGTAGAAACACCCAAGTTTTACTTTTATTTACTCGCTCTTACACGACTCTCAAATTCCAGTCTTTACCCATCAGCACCTGTTTGGATTTATAGTTCTGAATCCGAAACAAATTAGAGGCTTTCATTTGCGCCGCCGAGGCGATTAAAAAGCGATTTCGAAAAATTCTCTTGCAGGACAAATCCTCCAATATATTAGGCTAAACGCCCGGCGTAAAATCGAGGCATTTTATCGCTTGTAGGAATCTGAGTGAATTTCTGTAATCCTGAAGAGCAATTTGTAGTGCTCGGGAGTCCTTGACTTTCTAGAAGTTGAATTGCTGGATTTTGTTCCCAGAAGGCTAGCACAAGCTTGTACATCGCGATGCCTCAAAACACATTTTGGCGGTGTTAAAAGTAAGAGTTTATCGCGATAAGCAAATCGTGTCTCCATATTTCACCCGAATCTACTAAATATTCGACGTGAAGCCGTTCCCTAATCAATTTCTGCCATCAGTTAGTTTTTGTCACGGTTATGCTTCGCATTTTGGAGTGGAAATGACCGGCGACAATCTGTTCCATCTCTATCATGTGGGAGTTGCTGTTAGAATACAAAACAGTTTGTATGTAGCTTTACACCTCGATAAATGGCAATTCTAGTTAATTTAAAGGATTGTGTGAATTGAAAGAAAAAATACAGGGATGTCTAGCAGCATATATGGCATAATATTTTTGTAGTTTTTAATATTTGATTTTTTTCTTGAAAAACAACTCTACTAGACATGGACAGTAACAAATGTTAGTACCATTTTTATTTAAAATTCAAGTATAATTTTTCCTTCTGTTTCATTTTTCTTCTGAGTCTTTTCCATATATGTGTTAAATACAGTTAAGGGAGAATTTATTAATGGACGATCTCATCTGGAATTTTATAATTACATGGAGCAAGAAATGCTTCGAAGAAAATGTAACAGCTTTTTTTTACGGGGAGCGAAATATAAATAAATACTACATTTCTTTAAAAAAATTATACCTGGAAAAACAAAAAAATAAGAAAAGGTATCTCTAACAATTTATTGTAGTAGCACCTCGCCTTCATAAATTGGGTTTTAAATAAAATACTAATTATGGCAAGGGATACTACACTTTACGAATTAAATAGTTGCAATAAAGAATTACCTCTCAAACTCAGGGAAAATTAAAAGAATATTTATTACCAAAGATAAATGCTTTATTGCTTTTATTTATCTGCAATAAATTAGGGCGGTCGGTTCATACAATTAGATAAAAAACTTTGCATGACAAATAATTTGTTGTATGACAATTACTCTCAATTATTAGGGCAAATGCACCATTCTCAACTAAAGTTAAAATAACCTAAATTTAGTGCCTGTAAACAAGATGATCTGTCCGTGCAAAATAGCGTAAAATTGAATTTTAAACGCCAAAATAGCAAGGATGCATCAGATAGGTACGATTAATTCTGTGACGTAGCAACGACTAACCGCCTTTGTTTCAGGATGACGTCAAACCCACGCACGATTGCTTTTTGTTCTACTTCCTGCAAAACCTGAAAATTCAGCAAAGCTGGACGAACCTGGGATTCTGGAATATGCCTCTCCACCTCGTACACAGTTTAATCTTGATCAGACCCAAAAGTAATAGACCTACACCAACGCTTTCCCTCTGAAATTACCTTGAAAAGGGCTGCTTCGTAGGCGGAAAACGTTTTCTAGGGACGCTACGTTAATGGTAACTCTCGTAGTGGCTTCCTGCTCCAAAACTCTGAACACAGTCACTCAGGAGAAACTGCTCTACACGTTGGACATAAAATTCTTGCTGGCCAATACTTCCAACTAATCGTAAAAGGACCTCGATGTTGACCTCACTTGAACGAATCGTGCAGCCTTCTTTCCCTCTTCACCAGAAACACGTATAAAGACGAAATTTACACTCGCAGGTGCTCTGTAGACTGGTGAATATGAAAGCATACTTTTGGGTTCACAGATAAAACTTTTTAGTTAGATAATGTATTTTAAAAAACTGAGAGCAGACTTGCCCCCAGCACAAATTTTTCAAGCTTGTTTGGTAATATTGACAATTGACTGTCTCATAACTTAGCAACTAGATTTTCATATGTTTAAAAGGCATTAGGATTGATAATATGTTTCAACTTACGGACTGCAGTATTGATGTCAAGTCTTTGCCTAACTACTAAAATTGTCTTTTTCTTGGAATAAATGTCACTAAACTTTGCTCTGCTTTTAAATCACTTTGGTTTATAAGGCACTGATACACTTGAGTTCTTTTATCATCTCACTGAATTGTCTTTCGATCGGTTGCCTTACATTTTTCATTGCTCTTTACAACAATTGGTTTGCTAGCACTCTTTCGTTTACCTTTCAGCTAATTTGCCGTTTGATGGCTTAAACTTTTAATACATAACGCTAATATCATTCTTGTACTTAACAAATCATTCTGTATCATTTTATTCACATTATGTTTGACGTTACTAACCCCAAATCTGTCAGTTACAAATTAAATTGCATTAGCCCTTCCGAACATTTATCATATCTAAAACTCTAAATGTAATCCTTCTGAAACCTGCCTTATCTCATGCTAACTTTTATCCTTCAAATTATTAGTTACAGCTGCTCACATCAAGTGCATTTATGAATGTAAAATACTGATTATCTTGCAATAAATAAAATATTTAATTCTGTGCTCATTTTAACCTTATTCGTTTAGTTAAGTAGGCAATCAGAATTGCTGTGAAAGTTACTTAAATCCAGTTTTACTTTAAATGTATACACCTAAATATCTTCTACATTTTAAAGTATATATTTGAAATGTTGGTGGTTTGTACAAACCTTTAAGGGGACGTAAACTAATTATTTGAACTATTTCCACCTTTTAATACTCGTTCACCATGATCGATTAAAAATGCGAATTTTCAGAAACCTACCCTAGTGATCAAGGTAGGTTGAATTTGGTTTCAAAATATTTTTTAGCATCTCGCAAAAACCCCCAGAATTTGTTTCGTTTAATTAAATTTTTGATTTTGTCACTTTATTTTGACCATACCGCGATTATTATTGCTTCTAAAAAAATATTTTTTACAACAAAAATTAGTATCT
The DNA here is from genome assembly GCA_940337035.1 of Agriotes lineatus. Taxonomy (NCBI): domain Eukaryota; kingdom Metazoa; phylum Arthropoda; class Insecta; order Coleoptera; family Elateridae; genus Agriotes; species Agriotes lineatus. The sequence goes on from OW679200.1 coordinate 134,112,844, forward strand.
GATGGTTTTTGGGGATGATAAAAAAGATTTTGAAATCAAATTCTACCTACCTTCATGGTAAGTTTCTTAAAATACAAATTTCTAATGAATCATAGGGTTAAGTCCTCCTACAGGTTTGTACAAACCACCAAAGCAATACACTAAATAAATAAATAACTAAAGCTTCGAATTGTTATGCTTAAGAACATAGAAGATATGTAGGTGTATTCGTTTCAAGTGAAACCCACTGTTTATGTAGGTACCGAAAGCATATACACAAACTCAAAGTGACAAGAAACCATGGATTAGGAATTAAATTCAATGTAGAATATTTGACTACAGAAATTATGAAGTATTCACACAGGAAGAAACAAGGAACAAAACCCATATGAGATAAATAGCAGCTGGATATAGGTAAATGAAAGCACAATAGCTTGCAAGGAAAGTAGTTGGGCAAAGAGAAAATTATGACCACAATAGACGGTAGAAACGACGTTGCATCTAAGATAAGAAAGATAAAATGGAAGTATGGAAAAGAAGTTGAACAAGTCTTTTTTGTAAAATTATTAGAAGCCAGGAAATCGGAGTTCTTCGAAATCTAATCAAGTAATCATGAAGTATAAATGTTCAACTTGTTGATTTTTTTTAAAATGCTCGGCTAAAAAATGATTTCCAGATTCGTATAGTTGAGTGATCTGGATATGGGAAAACATCTATAGTACGACTGATTTGCTATGAGACCAGCGTTGTTTTAGGGTAAGGTGTTCACTCGAGTTGGCGAATGTACCATTGTGGTCATATTTTAGTTACAACTCGTCGAGTAATTAGCCGTGGGACGAGATAGCGTTTGTGTCGAGTTTGTGTCGTAGGTTTATCATATTTGGGGACTATATAGAACAATTGGCGGATAATAACTGAAGATACTCAAATATAGTTAATCGTGCATAAGCTAATCTTGAAAAAGTATAATGAGCAATGATACACCACAAATTTATGAGTATTTCTAAAGTGTATTAATTTGTTAATTAGTCAAAACGTAAACTAGTGATTACGTCATGTATATTGGACTTACCTTCACCCCTTTATCTTTAGATATTATAACAGAATTAAACTTTTACATTAATCAAAAATATTATAATATTATAATGCTGCCAGTGTAAACACACCATTACGGATTACTTAATTATTTAGCCATTTGTATCGATGTAAATAAATATCACTTGGATTATGTCGCACTTGCGTTTTGTTATTGCTATAGTTTATTTGAGAGTCGTCAACTGTTAAGGGTGATTTTCATTGTAAGTCACAATAGTCAAGATCAGAACCGAACGTCTCAATTCATGTATGTGAGGTGATGTAATAAATAAATTGGTGGCGCCTTTTGAAATTAGCATAAGATTATCTAACCCATCCCTGCCTTCTCGGATTAGCCAGTGGGCTCCATTGAACGCAAAAGGATATTTTCAACTCACGGTTTGATTTACACTGAAATGCCGTATGAAGATCTTTCGTTTTAGTTAGATTAGTAATTTGCTATTGAGTATTGGAGCCTTCAACGGTTAAATCAATTAGAGATTTCTTATGTCGGCCGGCCTTCTACCAATATTTATATAAATTAACAGTAAAAAATTATCACATATAATCTCATAAGAGCATTAATTCTTTCCGGAAATGTTTTGAGTGCATTCCAACAACGTTGTATTAATTTGGACGTTGTTGGAATGCACGAAAAATAATTTCCGGATATGAATTAATGCTCGAATGCAGATTCGGTAAGAAAATCGTAACGACACAAACCCTAAAAAGAAGTAATGTCTACCTATAAAAAATTTCCAAGAAATTTTGTTGTTGTCTTGGTTATGGCTTGAGAACTAATTTTTCTATTGGTCATTTATGAGTGTCGTACGATTTTCTATGTAATTCAAGAGTAAAATGACGAAATATATGATTACGTATAACAAGTTATAAACTTGAATTTCCAATAATACTAACAGCAAATAGAGATAAAAATATAATTGTTTATGTTATTTATGAGTAGACAATAATGTGCAATGTTTTTAGACTCAAGGTAAAATTGGAAATTTAATATCGCTTGGCAGCAAGAAAAATACAAATCGCACTGGAAATGAAGCGCTGTCTATGTATAATATGGTATAATTGTTAATAACCTAAGTTGATGAGTAGGATACACTTCCAAAAGTAATCACCTCGAATGTCACGCTTTTATAGCACCATAATACACTTTCTCGTCAGAAACTCATTTTCCACTCTATGAAAAAAAATCAACTCCAATATAAAACAAAATATCATCAGCATCCACAATCAAACCAATTTTGATAAGCAAAACTATCGCGATGAAGCTACTTGCGCTGCTGCTAGTTTCCGCGGCCGTGTTCAAAGTCAAAGGACAAAAGGAGTGTGACATTAAGGTACGTTAATCTAAACGTTAAGACTTTACAAACCTACACGAGGTTTTCTAGTTTCAGCAAATTGACTACAATGCCACGTTGGAACGAATGGAAGTGGTTCATTTTAACAAAAAATTTATGAATCGCTTCGAACTCACCACCTTCAAGTAAGTATAATCGAACTTGCACCGCTTTCAACTCAACGTTTAACTTTATCTGCGATGCAGGAAAATTGGAGGTAGGAAAGTCTTGTTGTTGGAGGGTCTCTATTATAAGGGAGTTTATTAGGTTCTTGTACAAGCATAGAGGTTTGTCAACAATGAATACCGGGTGTTTCCAATACATGCGCAATATAACTTATACAAAGTCATTCGCCAAAATTTTGCTGGCGCTGGAAAATTGTCGTGTGGAAATTTTAACGGGCGCCCTTTGGTAAAGGTACGTAAAACTGACGCTACAGTTTCCAAAGCAACATTTCTATACGTTAAGTTAAAGTAAACATGTGATTAATGAAGAGAACAAGAAGCAGACTTATTATTTTATTTAGAAATCGTATATATAAGAAAATATGTGTCTATACAGAAATCTATATAATTGTCATCAACAGCACGATTTTCGCCTATGTATACATATAGTTAATTACTACTGATTATACTTACCAGGGTCGCACTTATAGCATCTGTAATTGGACCCTTGACCAACAAAAACTGCCTCCTTATATACCTCTTGGAAAGTATAAAATCGAATGTCGCTATATTTACGATTTCAACGTTGATGTAGCCATGTTTGAGGTGTATGGAAGTGTCACTCGGCCAGAAGTTTAGCAAATAACTATTATTACAATTCTGAGACCGAAGAAAATATAAAGGTCTCAACATGATGTGCATTAAAAAATCTCAATATACTATTTCAAAACCGTTATTTTTATGTGACTAGAATCTTAAAAAATAAATATAATTAAAGTAGCTTGGTCTGTAATGTGTATTTATTAAAATTTCCATTTTCTCCGTATCCCTCTTCAGTTTCTGGCTTTATCAGGTTGAGAATTAGCATGTTCTATATTTTTAGGTCCACTTAAGCGACACAAGAGCTAGTTTGAAAATTGGGAAAAATGATTTTGAATATGGAATATGTTAGGAGCGTTTAAAAAATCAACGCCACTACTGTCTTTGGCGCACACAAAGAATATAAAACTGTTTCCGTTTCGTTGAGTAGTAGACAGATCTTTAGTTGGCTAGGGGCCACAAACAAAGAGGATTGGTGTGTTTTTTATTACTTAAATGTAGCTATATGAGAAGCCCCTTATGGTGCTGATTTGGAAACTTTACGAAGATTGCCTGATATTGTTATAATAGACGAATCTATGGGTATAGGTAAAGCCCTTATATTCAGGACTGATTTAATAAAAAAATTACGTAACATAAAAATATTAAGTGGTTTCAATAATGAATTAACTATGTCGAGCCGGGTCTAATTAAAAATATTGTAATTATTTTGACTTGCCAAAAGAATGGTTTATTGCCCCTTTACATTCTATTTATTTGCAAATTAAATATGGCTAAGCTCCGGTGCAGCATGCAACGACTTTTAACCTCAGGTTAGGTTCACCACATCTGTAGCACAATTGCCACTCTCTATAATTATTAACAAGTTTGACAGATCCATGACTGTATGACAAACAGGTTTATAAGCTACAATTTAATCCAACCTCAAAATGGCTTGCTCTCACAAAAAACAGCGCAAATTGAATTCAAAACAGATCAAAACAGCAAAACTACATCAGGTAAATTATTTAAATCACTGTGACGCCATTTCCGGAAAATTTCGTTTGTTTTATAACGTCAAATGATGCGGTGGCTTTCATTAGTTTGATTTCCACTTTAATGCTCCGAACTACATTTTCGAAGGACGCTGAAAAGCCTGCTCTTGATGAAGCCTTTGAGATCAAAGGCTTGCGGCAATTGGAAGCTGTGGTAAATACCTGACAACTGGAGGCTTTCAAGTCGGGAAACGGTTTGAGGTGACGCCACCTCAATTATCGGCTTGCTGATGGCTTCCTGCTGCTAATTTCTGCACCCTGGCTATCCTGAGGGACTGCTCTAAAGGCTGCACCTGGATTTCTGGCTGGCCGATGTGGTACCTCCTCGTACAAGGCCTCCGAAGTGGAACGCACTATGGCAATTCTTGCTGATGGATTTCCCTTTTCACCGGGATTCACTATCTGGACAAATTATACACCCACATATGCACAACGACTTAGAGAACCATTAAAACACTCTTTGGGTAACAAAGTGTAACTTTTTATTGATAAAAACTGTTAATTTCTGGGAGCCCAATAAACCCCAGCTAACTAAATTAATGCTTGTTAATTCTTTTTTAACAATTGACAATCACATTACCTAACAACTATAAATAACATTTTTTATGAAATATAGTTTTGATGTACAATTTTTACTTATAGACTAAAGTTTCGATGAACTGTTCTTTTCTTAAATTCTAAACTATCTTTTCTTAAATGCTAAAAATTGTCTTTTCTTGTAAACGTTCAACGCAACACAACTTGTTATGCTCTGCGTTTTATACATGAGCTTTTAAATGCACCGACACTTGAGTTGTTTAAATGCACTGCACGAATCTGTGTTCTTTGTTAAATAACGTAATTGCTTTACTTCGTCGTACTGTTGTGCCTAACTTATTTGCCCTTCAGTCATCTTACCGTGCATTGATACAATAACCTTTAATTACCACAACACACTCATAATTTTTGTACTTCGCACACTATTTCTGTATGATATTAAAATTCATATCATAGTATTGACTTCACACAACTTAAACCTTTCAGCTACATAATTCAGTCTGCATTTGCCATTTCAATCATTTATTATAATTAAAACCATGTACATAATTCTTTAGAATTCTGTCAATTTAATGCCAACCTTTCTCTCTCAAATTACATTTACTGCTGCTCATATCGAGTACATTTATTACTGCAAAATTACTGGATTCATTGCAACCAATAAAACCTTTAATTCAGTGCTTATTTTGAATATTCCGAATTACTTTAAGCATTAAACCATTGCAATATATCCAGCTTCCCAAAACGCACTCTACACATCCGAGATTCCAAATCTTGTTTCTTTTTTCAGTTTCGCAGAATTTCATAACGACCTACGATCAAATACCTTCAAAGAACCCCAGAGTTCCAGAAAAATATTTCATTGTCGGCGGTTAGGTTTACACTAACTATTCATTGGTAATCCTGAACTTACCGTTGCCAACTCTTTCGATGAAGCTCTGGAAACCTTCTTTTACGTCTCGTGTAGAATCGACGCTTGTTACCGTGGACACTCTTAGAGCTGTCCATGTTGGTTCCATTTGCAAGCGAGCGTATCTCTTTCAATTTTGACCGTGAACAAATTACTAGCCCCGGCCGAGATTTCTCTCAACGCCTGGGGTCTGTAACTTTCCAGCTGTGTTATTTATGGTTTAATAACTCCTATTGCATGTGTGACTTACCTCCAATTTCAAGTTAGTGTACTTGCATGTAAAAGTCACCGTCAATGTTGTATTTGTAAGTAAATTTGTCGTTGTGAAATAAGTTTTGGGAGGTATGCACGTTAGCAGTGCAGTAATGCCTTCAGTGGTCTGCGTCAAGTTTATCAATATTGCTCCCCTTTGCAGATGAACATCTGTTAGGATTTTGGTTATCTTGAGACATAATGTCAAAAGCAGCTAAAAATTCCTTCTAACTTACTTTGAAACCAAATGTATTATTACGAATATTATCTTAATAGAGTTCTCAAATTTGTTGTATGATTTTAATTTGTACAAAGCAATACAGTTTCGAGTATTCTGAAGAGAAATTAGCTATTTAAGAGATCGCACAAGATAAGTCCTAGCTGGAGTTGAGCACCATATCTCCTATCGCCGAAGAGGTTCTCTTGGTGGAACCTCAAGTACGTAAAATAACAAGAATTTAGCTCTGTACCTTCCAATGTACAATTATTTGCATTATCGCAAACGAGCTTCCTTTTATTTCAGTTTACAACCCCCGCTTCCATTGAGCAACCAAACCCTTCTAAGCTTGCTATTTGTCATCAACGAGAATTTGCCGGGAACAAATATCCAAAAAGGGTATATTTCTAATATTCCCAACGAAAGGTCGAAATTAGTAAAGCTCGCTAATAAACTAGCGCAAACATTTCAGCACCGATAAAACGAATTACCGAAGTGTGGTTGAACCCCAACAATTGCATGAATTCGAATTGTATAATATTAGACTGAGCTGATAATATTCTCGAACAATACTGTAGCTAGATACATTGATAAGGTCTCAAACGAATAGGGGTACAAACAGAAGAAAAGCCTTTATAACGACGTTCAAGATACATTAGAAAGTTCACACTTATGAGAAGCGACATTAACTAGGCAAACATCTTCAATACGCAATGTAGGGCATAGATAAATCTAACATTGAGAATACCATACGCCGCTTAGAGAAAAATGGACACATTAGGTATCAATCACTCTCGATTTCGATAGTTTGTCAATAATATTTTTAAAACAGGTTGTTAGACATTAAGATCTTACAGTTGCTTAAGTCAGATTCCAGATTGAGGAATCACAGTGGCTCGTCGCTCGATATTTTTTGTAGCTTCGATGGCCTATTCTGTGGAAATCAAACCGGCATATTCTCGACTAGGACCAGAGATTTTACCTATGAGCCAGTGTACTGCGTTTCTCTGTCAAGTAGTGTGTCATAACTATCGTTAGGGGAAACCCATAACGTTAATATATTGATCACGTGATTAACTTGGGCATTAACGAGTTGCAACTGCCTCATATACTAAATTCAAGAATCGAAATTCTCGCGTTTGAGATCGAAAATAGCCATTCAACAATTTTCGAACTCGAGATCGAGAATCAACTTTTGATCAAATTTTCGAGATCGAGATCAAGATGGAGAAAATTTCCTCTCGACTCGGAGCAACATTCTTCCTAACCACACATGTAAAACACAATGGACAACCTACATGCATTTTAACTTAGGGCTACTAGCATTTATATTTTAAACGTAAAATCATATTAAAATAGAACGTCAACCAAACTGTCTTGAAAAACGCTCTACTCGCCGAGTAAACTCTGAAAACAGTGTTTGATAGACACGCAAGCGCTGGCTTGTGTCCAGGATTAATTTAAGAAGTATTTAATGGCCACAAACACCTACAAGCAGCAACTATTGACTGCAAGGTTTCTAACAGCTTTTAATTATCTCGCTTTAAGCGATTTCGCACAATAAACTAGGAGCGGTTGCGCATTCGGACCAGCCCGCTAGCGAATGACTTGTTCCCTGCGACCCCGCTTTGAAGTTTCGTTTATCGCTGAACCCACGAAATCAAACTGCACTGCACAGCAGCGTTGGACTCGCACTTCTCGTTAAGCTAGTGACTAGTACAAACTGGATATGAAAGTTAACATAAAAAAAACCATACAGGGAAAGAAGCCAGATTCCCGTTTCAACGTCCGTGTAGGAATGTTCATTTCACGTATGACGTTTACAGGTGCCAGAGGCCCTTGTTACGTTTCACAATTCAATATGGAAAAACCTTTCCTTGTAAATCACCATGACTTTACTACTGTGCTGCTCGACAACAACACTCTCGTCTAAAAGACGGAGGAAGTATTGTAATCGTGAAAAAACACTTTCTGATATATCTTCAAATCTTCAGGTTTCAGGGACCCTAAATGAGGAAAACAGGTTTTATCACTTTAGTCTGCTCGTCTGTCTGCCTGTCTGGCTGTCTGTTGGCGGTATAACTCAAAAACTATTTGTTTCTGGCATAAAACCGAGACAATTTCGGAGAAATATATACAGGGTAAACACTTTAAAATAGCAAAATTTTGTTTATTTTTGCTTTAACTGAGAAATGGATAAATATAATGATTTGCACATAGCCCAGGCTTTATCATTGACGAAAATGAGACCTAACAGATACATGGTAAGCATAACAAAACGGACAGAATAACATGGTGTCTTTATAATGCAATAGAAACTCGTACAATTCGAACACGGTCGTGGCTCAGTTATTCAAGCGACCGCAAGCGGCGGACTCGAGCGGCTGGGCTCGAAATATAAATCTCATTCGCCCGGGAACCCCAAGTTTAAATCATAGCGAACTACATTCCTTTTATTTGCAAATTGATGTAATTCGCACGCGGAAATTCAGTGTATACCCCTTTGCAGATTTTTTTAAATATATACAACTAAAATCTGGCTCATGACTTTCTCACATTATATTTCTTGTCGAATCATTTCCATAAGTAAAATGGCAAACTTTTCTAATGCCTTGTTTATTAGATATTGCAATAGACAGCAATATTAGTAGATGATATTGCCTGAACAGAGCAGTAGAGCAGAATGGGTTGGAGTCCTTACGTGTGCATAAACCTCTTCCTTGCAGATAGTGTTTGTTAAAGAGAGAACATGCTTGTTACAGAATCTATGTATTTGTTTACTTTCTCAGGTAATACTAACTTGCTATATTATACCATGGTAGACGGGCACGATTTTCTTGAAATAGAAGAAAATGTCAGCGATCAGGGAGTAGATGGCCTCGCTAACCGCTAAGAGAATATATTTGACAGGAAGTAAAGCAAAACCTAACAAAAGAAGCAAGAACACACTTTCACGGAATTGTAATGTGAGTTATTCGAAATCCCTTATTGGGTACTTGATTAAATCAGTTGAGCTTCTAAATCCATTATTTAAATCTAATTTATGTCAAAGTGTGGGAAACTGTCTAATGAGCTCGAGTTAATTAGAATCTTATCTAAGCTATAAAACGCTAATGTCGAAAATAAACAATATTTATATCGATAACGGTGTACGGTGATATCAGAAATTTCCAAGCCGTTACTGTTTTAATAAAAACAACAAACAATAAAGCGTGATTATGATATCCGGTAACGGTTGGTGTACCTAATGCGACAGTAAATATTTTATTGCAGCAGCGTCAGTGAAGAGAAATATTTTTGTAAAATATAATTGGCACAAATCCTAGTACAAGTTGCCTTAGATGAACTATATAAACATCTAAATTAGAAAACTGAGCCTTTAGCACCAAGGGTTTGAAGAACCGTGGATCAGATTTTTCGGATTTTATCACAGAGCAATAAGAAACTAATTGTACTGCCGAAACTGACTCTTATCGAGTATAGCACTTTATATCTTGATGCTTTATTAAATATTTCAACACAAAGTGTTCGGTAAAAAACTTTAGTACGTAGAGTGACAAAAACCTCTGCTTTGATGGCTCACATCACCTTACCTTCTTCTGTTTTTATAAGCGTTTTCATAGCTAGAAGATGATGAATTTGTCAGATGTATTTTGAACACTAAGACAAAGTGAGAGGAACAAAAGAATTTCTGAACTGCTGCTATAACAGCGCCATCGCGTCTAAACTTTGACTTCTGAAGATTCTCTTTGGGTAGGGAAGTAGAGTGGATGTTCCATAATTTCAAAGCAAATACTACATTGCGCTCATAGAAATAAGCCTCCTGTGAACCGGAGCGTTATCGTATTAAAGGATAATTCCTTGTGACAATTTTACTCTTCTACTTTCTTTAACACAATAACGAAATTTTGTAACTAATATTGCATCACATTGACCAGGTTGTCAATCTAAGATCTTCTCTTTGTTATTCAGACGGTCAATAAGTATCTTTTGCATGCTCGCAGCTTCTCCTGCCGCAATTTGAACTCCCGAGACTAATTTCTTACTACTTGATAGAAGGTAACAGAATCGTCAAGCACGCTAACCATATCTACATTAATTTGTCCTGGCGTTAAACTATTCTTTTGTATGTATTTAGTCAGTGCTAAAAGCTCACTTTTTTACAAATGTCAAAATCCTTGCGAAACCATAATTTCAACTTGTACAACTTTCAAACTGCTAACACTCGCTTAATCAAATTTAACAGTTTTCTTGTCAAGAAAATAGAAAAACAAGTACGGTTGCTAGGGGCAACATATTCCAAAGCGTTAAACGTATGGTAAAGCGAGAAATTAGCTAAATTTTATATATTGTTCTAGAGAATACGCCACTGATAGTTAACTTAGTAAATGTAAATAAGATTTATTATGAAACTAAAAATAATTACTACAAGGTATCGCCTAAATTAGCGGAATTTATGACTTAAAATGGCTTCTATTAATCAATAACTATGTAGCACACATCGCTGGAACAAGGAAGCCTTATGGCTATAAGAGTAAGGCAAACATTTGGTTTTTGGTGCTCTCCGAGCTCGAATTTTATGTTCGAAACGCTTCTCGTATTCTTTACAAATCAATTTAAGTGGCTTTATCCATAAAATTTTGTATTTTAAGCAACCCGACTATGGAGGGTTTGGTACACCGTAGCAAGTATTACGATTTGTTAAGGATCAAAATACATTTCACTCGAACTAGCGTTAATGAACAAGTGAGGTTATGGTGTGACACAAAAATTTACGCAAGACCGTGTATGAAGTGAAAGAAAACGAGGGCACAATAGCACTTAATTGGGTTGAATTTACATTACACCAATTGTTATTGGTTATACACTAGAAGTATATGTCTATGTGCTAAACTTAATTTTATGTGTTTCCAATCTTAGAATTATCACCAAATATATTCACCACACAACTCTTATAAGTCTAATGCGGCTTAAAATTCACACTTGTAGCAAATTGTAGTAGATTTGAGTTTTGATGAGACTTTTCTTAAATGATGTATAAGATCAGGCAAGACATGCAATATAATGTTTTTACAGTTTGAAAATGAGTCGTAACACTGCAAATTGTAAAACTAAACCAGAATGGTATGTCAAATCAATTTAAGCTTATTTTATAAGTAATCTAGCTTAGATGCATGTGTAATTAGAGCTATAGGCACATAGTGGGGTGATTTTTATGTTCATAATATTTAATTAGTATTATAAAATCAAATTTAGGATATATCAACAAAGATAATGCCAAATGTTGGATATAGGTCAAATAAAATGTCAATTTAAAGGTTAAAACGAGCACATTTTGAATTTCAGTACAGATTTTACATAGAAGATACGTGTTAAGAATTATATAGTAATTTAGAAAATGTGTACATCTTAATAATAGTTAAGGGAAAGAGTTTAAGAGAAATGGTCGCTTTATTTAGGCCAATTCAATCTAATATATAATACTAGCAACCAGTGAGACAAATGTCTCATTTAATAACTTTTTTCTCTATCTCTTACGGTTTGGCTGCTGAAACAGCGTCCCGGACAGACAAAACAGCGTCCCGGACAGACAAGTCTATTAGATAAAGGATTTTTCATATTGCTCAGCAACAGAATTGTGCAATTTGAAATATGAAGGAAGCTGCTAAAAAGTTCTTCGATGGCAGTCGCTATGTAAACTGCCATTTTAATTTGGAGAGTTAATAAAAACAGCTTTTAGCTGGCAGTTGGTATGATTGCTGCACAATTTGCTTTAGTTAAAATTATTGTTACCAATTGAATGTTTCCATGTGATGAAATTACAATAAAAGTTTGTTACTGTGAAAGTTATTTACCTGTGTTGTTACTGAGTGAAGTAGCGATCACCATTAATGAAACGCAGGTTTGAAGTGATTCATTCAGAGGAATCTGGGTTATGTCCCGGCGACAATCTAGAAAATAAATAAAGTTCAACTACATCGAAGTACAAAATTGTGCTGTGAGTCTTACCATTTTTTCGAGAAAGCAGAGCCAAACAGCTGAGGTGTAGGTTGGAGTTGCGAAAAGGCAGAATTACAGAACGAAAGGACGAGCAATAGGTGGCAGGTAGCCATTGTGGGGCCCTTTGAGCTGAAATTAGCTGATGTTCTGACACGATGGTGTTTGTAAATTAACTTTTTTTTTAGTTCATATAGTTCATAATTACAAATGGGAGAAAGCCATAATACACTGTATATTGTCAAACCTTGGGAGAAATTGTAAAGTCTTTATTTATGTTTGTTGGTGCAAAGATCTACTTGTCCAAACTTTGCTAGTAAAAAATCAATTCCATAGAGTCTCATGCATAAAAATAATAATAGTTGCTGTTTCCCTTCAAACCATTATTCATTTTAGTCGTCATTAATTTTTCAATGTATTGCAATTCATCAAACTCTATATTTGGTTCTATAAGATTCTTTATACAAAGAACTACTGGCTTACATTTGTGCACCTATCTTCTTGGTTTTAATTTTGAATTGATACAACATTTATACAATACCACACCTACAATCGAATGGCATGCCACATAGGAATTTTGAAGTAAAAATCAAACGTTCAGTTAATTTGGGAAGACGGTGTACAGCTTTAATAAATAAACCTTCTCGATTTAGATTTTAATTTCTTTAAATAGCTTTCAAGTAAATCGCATCCTTCTGACTAACATTTAAATTATAATAACCTGGAGCAAATATAAGATAATATCCAGAAAGGACGCCTAGAAACAGATAACAGCAACGGCTGCGTTCCGGTTTTCTAACATAATAAAATTTCTTCACCTTCGTTTTCAAGTGCTTTGCCACACATTACCAACGAGTGGATTTATTTAGTCTTCCAGACCTACCCGAAGAACGAAGATTTTGAGTCACTTGTTACATCTTTCAACCAGTTTTTAAAACCGCTAGAACATTTTTAGACAACTTCTAACATAATAATATAAACAGAATGCGATAAGACACTCATATTTTACGATTTTAATCTTCCTAATTTGCTGACATGAGATTTACACTTTAACAGCAACAGAGAATATCCACCAACCCCGTTCAATGCTGCAATGATCTGTATTTTCAAATATGAGAACGGCTGTTAATTATTAATTAATAAAAATTACTCCAAGGCAAATACCTAATACATTTTGCTAGAATGATTAATGTAAAAAATGTCTATTCGAGAAATATTACCTTTCAATTACAAGATCACAATAACAACATTTTTGCAATAAATGTATGTAGTATGATTTGAGGAAACCGATGCTTTGGTCAGTTAGTCTTTCAGACTCGATTGAAGTCAATGGAATCGTATTGAGGGCATATAGCAGCAAAGGTTTCCTTGAAGATATCCAGTTCCATTTTCAATTAAGGACAATGGTTTTCCATAATTTAATGTTGCCAATGACATACACTCCGATACGGTATGAATATTAAAATGATCTTAACACAAAATCAGTAAAAAAATCTGGTGTGATACACCACACAACTTCCTTTTACAGTGATCTTATAATTAGCCAAAAATTTGATTTTAAATTTTTAAGCATTTGCCAAAAATTTTCAAAAATTACAAATTTTACAAAAATGGTACAAAATAGAGTGTTAATTCAAGAGACAAATTTTCTCTAGAATTTTAAGCTAAATTCAAAAATGTAATAATATACCGGATGTTCTATTTAAAATAGGAGTTAATAAATAAAATAGAAAAAAAACAGAAGAAACCCATTTTAGAAGTATTCAACTAGAAAATCACCTATCTCACATCAATACACATTAAAAAATGTAATCAAAATGTAATAAAAATGTAAAGTTTAAAAAATCGTTAAAGCCGTTTTTGAAAAAATCGATAAAACTGAATAATCACAAGAGTAAACACCTACTTCCGGTTATGGGATTTTCTTCAAAAGCATGCTGTCGTATCTACATAGTACACAAAACTTATATATGAAGTTTCAACGCCATACCTCTTTCCGTTTTTTGAGATATTCTGTTCACAGGCAGACCAATGAAAAAAAATATGTTTTTTGGGATCAGGGGACTCTAAAACGTGAAGATTTGTTGAAAACTCAATTTCGAATTTTTGGGGTGAATCCAATACTTCCTTTATTGTAAAAGGAAGTCAAAATAAGTCCTTCCCAGAACAAGAAGTATTTCGCGGAAAATATAAAATAAGTGCAACAGCCCCTGATACCAAGAGAGAAACTCCACATACTGATGGGGCAAATGGATATTCTGCTCTATAAGTATTGCTATGATATAGGCTTTCATACGAGTAATAGCATTACTGCATTAGTGAAAAAATAATAAATGTATCTGCTAATAAGCATAATAAGCAAATACAATAACCTTGCAAGCACAGTAAAGTATTTGTACCAGCGTCACATATGATAAAATAAAAACTAAAAACAAACTTTTGTAGTGTCAATAACACGTTAAATAATTGCTAAAATACGACTAACCATTGTAAAATACTAGAAATTAGGCATCTAATTGATGAAAAGGTTCCTTGATTCAAAGAAGCAGCCCGATTTCTTCATCTTTCTCATTTATTTAGTTCGCAGTATTCTACTGATTTGCAGTGAAATTATCTAGAAATGGTTAAAATAGCCCTTTTAAAGATTCGTATAATTTGCCAAACTTTGAAAACAATTAGAAAGTTAATATGGAAGATACAGGGACGTGAAGATGAGAAGTGAAACATTCCGTATGGTTCCTATCAGTAGAAATTCAAAATTTTCATTAAACAAGTGCGTTTAAAACGTAAAAACCGGTTTGTGTTATCGTTGGTGATAACTCACTTAAACGAAAAAAAGAATCAAATTTAAACTTTAAATTTAAATCATGAAAGCACTAAATGTTTTGCTTAAGTTGATGGATTCTGTCTAAGTATTCTTCACCGAACACGTTTTTTCATTGTTTGCAATACAGAACTTGCATATACAGTGTGTCCAAGATAAGGAGGGCCAGTATGGGGATCTCGGTAATGGTAAGAGATACAAATTTGGTTAAATGGGAAGAAAGTTGCGCAATTAAAGGACTAACAAAATGACGTCTAGAAATCCTTGATATGATTTTTCGTTTTTGAATTATCTGAAAAAAACCGAATTTTTGGATTTTCTTTTTTATTTTTTTCTGGCGTTAATATTAAAGTTAGAGCGAAACTGATTAAACTTCTTTATAGCAACTTTTAGTGGACTTAATGATTACGTTATCAATTTTTTATCCGACGTTTCGTCTTTGAGAAACCATCATCAACTTCATTTTTTTAAATACGGTCCTGGTTTTTTGATGCCAAATTTGTGAAGCCCGTTTTATTCTAAATTCAACAATGTGCCACATATTATGGTTTAATTACGTTTCGAGCTTTTCTTTGATCATCATCAGAAATTGTTTTAGATACGGACCTGCATTTCTCATAATTTTGTAAAAATAAGTTCATACAGTAAGTTAGGCCTTTTTACATGCCGTTAAAATATTAAAATGCACATCATAATGTCATAATCCTGATACATTAATTTAATAAGCAACCAATAACTATTAACAATAAACCACAAATAAATGAACAAAAGATAGGCAGAAAGAATGAGAAAACGAGCCTTGAAACAATGTAATAGGTATTTAACGTTTTCAAATAGAAAAAGAACTTAGAAGATTGGTTTTTGAAGCCTTTCAAAGTAGATATAACACCAGTATTGCTGAATAATGTTTTAGATTCTACAGTTAAATGTTATTATGCATAGAGAATGATGGCAACCTTTTTGAATACCTTCTGTAAATTTAATACCTATTAAATGGTTTCGATGTTCGTTTTGTTATTCTTTCTGTCTATCTTTTGTTCATTTCTTTTTTGTTTATTGTTAATAGTTATTGGTTGGTTATTAAATTAATGTATCAGAATTATGACATTATGATGTGCATTTTAATATTTTAACGGCATGTAAAAAGGCCTAACTTACTGTATGAACTTATTTTTACAAAATTATGAGAAATGCAGGTCCGTATCTAAAAAATTTTCTGATAATGATCAGAAAAAAGCTCGAAACGTAATTAAACCATAATATGTGGCACATTGTTGAATTTAGAATAAAAAGGGCTTCACAAATTTGGCATCAAAAAACCAGGACCGTATTTAAAAAAATGAAGTTGATGATGGTTTCTCGAAGACGAAACGTGGGATACAAAAATTGATAACGTAATCATTAAGTCCACTAAAAGTTGCTCTAAAGAAGTTTAATCAGTTTCGCTCTAACTTTAATATTAACGCCAGAAAAAAATAAAAAATAAAATCCAAAAATTTGTTTTTTTTGAGATAATTTAAAAACGAAAAATCATATCAAGAATTTCTAAACGTCATTTTTGTAGTCCTTGAATTGCGCAACTTTCTTTCCATTTAACCAAATTTGTATCTCTTACCATTACCGAGATCCCCATACTGGCCCTCCTTATCTTGGACACACTGTATTTTTAATGGAATTAATTGAAGTTACGCGCATATTATTTAGCTCGATAATAAAACTTCTAAATTGTTGCTCAACTTAACACTTAATATCTTTCACTAGTTACAACAAACCATAATAACTTTTTAATTTTTAAAACTAACACACTAGGTAGTAACTACTATTATAAATTAATGGTTTTTAATCGTTCTTAGTAGGTATGTACGTATACAAATTATTTGGACTGATCAGATGGAAATCCGTTTTTCAACTTCATATCGGGCTAAATATGCCTTATTAAATACTTGCTTGTATATTATTAGTACATAGGCATTTTTGCTTTTACTAATAAAGGAAATTAGAACATTCTATACACAACCTCCCATGTTAATATAATAAGTCACAGTACGTGCTATTTCCAGCTAGAACCTTTCCTAATTAATTTAAAAATTTTTGCTGGTTGTGCTAATGCACACATCCAGTATGCTACTCACTGTTATTTCATATTTTATGCTTATATTCTATTTACTTTATTTTAATACGCCATATTTACCGCCTGGGAGCCCAAGTCTAGCGATCACCCACCAAAGCACAGTTGGTATTATGCCACTGAAGAGCTCTTTAATTCCTGTTAAGAAGAAATAAACCTTTTGAATCCTCCAGCACAAAGAGCCAGCAGGCCGGGCCGATTACGTAAATAAGTGCAGATATCCAGCAGAACCACTTCATTATTCTTCCCCGGAGTATCCAACCTCAGATAGTGCTTTAAAACTCCATCCGACCAAGCATGACCGGCTTTGCGCAGCCAAGCAGAAAAACACCTTTAGAGGCCGACAAAAACTAAAATATGTACTTGAAAATCTCTTAATGCAACAGCTTTGTTGCTAATGCGGTGAAACCGCATTTCGGGCAAAAACGGCCCGTTCTTTGTGCTTTTCCATTAGTGTTTGATGTGATTAAGGAATTATTAGCCGGGAAGGTGCAGGCCCCAGCATCTTGTGCCGCAGTTGGCGTTTTTGGCGCTTACGCAAATACTTTAGGGCCCTGGGCTGGTATAATAGGATTTTGGGCTTACCAAAAAGGCTCGTGCAGGGCCGTATTGAACCCTGAAAACTGTTTAAATCGAAGTATCCATCTGCCTATTTTAAAAAATTGTTTTTAAGTGCGAGAAAAAGTGGGTTAGTAACCAAAAATCTTTAAAGTAGCAGTAATAAAATGTTTTATTCCCTATTTAAACCTCAACGCCGAAAGGTACATAAGGTTGACAATTACGAATGATGAATACATTGCGATGATTTTGTGCTTCGGAAACTAATATTAATTGGATAATTGTACTAAATATGGGGACAGCCACCCTTACTGAAATTCACTAGCTCAGTAATAATATATTTTCGCTAAGGCCATATTATTGGCGTCTACTTAATTAATAAAGCTAAAACTAATCGTTGTTTAAAATGGGGCTAAAATTACACAATTTAATTTTTATTGGAAAGTGACAATGAGACACTTTGTTTCTGTGCATTCTGCGAACGTGTTATACAGTTCAACAAAGCAGCGAAGGTATATAGAAACAGCCAGGTGACTTAAAAGAGAGGAGCTTGAATAAGGTACAATGCAATTGAGAAAGGAAGGTGTTAAGATGAAATTTGGATAGATACGTTAGTAACGAACATGAAAAGTTTTAGTGTGCAGAGATGAACCGAATGTGTAGATTTATAAACTTTGTTGAGGAGTGCTGCGTATGGCGGTGTTGGACAACTGCACTCGGTCAGGAAAAAGTTTCTAACACCAAGGACAGCTGCACTCGATACTTACGCTTTAATCCATATGAGCAAGTGCACTCCCTTCTAGTAAGTTAATTGATAAGCGGATTAATGATCTAGTGAGGTTGGTATATATTTGTTTAAAAATGCGAACTGAGAAAGTAAAAATTAATTTCATTGAAAAGTCAAATTTAATTACAAATATTTATTGATTTTTTTTCAAAATCTTCATGACACTGTTTTTATTTGCATTTTCTTTTTATCTAAAGATTTGAATCGCACTAATAAAACATATTTTGCGCTCATTAGCGGTAATTAATTGTAGATATCTCAAACAAGAAGTTGTTGCTTGTTTCTGCTTTTTTGTTTTTATTTTTTTTTAACTTTGATGCATGCATTAAATTCATTATTTTTATATAATATAGTCTGGAGATTTCACCCCTCGTGTATATATATCAACTGTATTTTGATGCAGAACCTTTTTCCTATCAGTTACATTTCTAGATTTATATTTATCAGAACTAGAAGTACACCTTTGCATTTTTTAGTACGTTTCTATCTGAACGCTTTTCAGAAAGTTAATAAAAATTAAAAAGAGATGGGTGACTATTAGCTAATGTTATTCCAGTACTCAAACTTCATTAACGGATTAAGCCGCTTCTCTGCCTATCGGTCAATGAGTGCAGTTTCAACAAAAATATTTGTAAGCAGATTAACCTGAGCTCCCCAGTGCAGTTGGCCTACTCCAGCGTATAGAGCTAGAAGTGACAGATAGTTTTATTTTGGACAGAATATAAAAGTTATGATGTTGATTGGAATTTTTTTTTATATTTTCTTATACACAGTGGGCCAGAAAAACAGGTACAATATTTAAATACTCGTATTTTGAATAGAATTTTTTGTATAACTTTGTTTAACCACGCACAATTAGGAATTAGCATTGTCACTTTGTAGTAAAAGTGCTTCACTTCCATCTATAAACATTGAGCTTTTCGATGATATAATAGTCGTTTGAAAATATTAATGACTTATAAATCTGTACCGCTTTTTTGGCCCACTGTGTATACACATTTATTTAATTTTATGTAATATGTCAAATTAATATTTAAAAAATGTCTAGATTTAACAGTAACTAAGAATATAATGCTAACTAGGCTGGAGGCTTTGTAATTTAAACATAATAAACAATGTATTTTTCATAAGTAAAGAATATACAAGCATTTTGTTATGCTCTAATTTGTAATAAATGAAAGTATATACGACAAAAAGTAAATTGATCGAAAAAATAATGACACAGAGAGAAGCAGAAAATCAAAGACGCCTCTGTGAAATTACATAAAAAGAAGAAAGAAAAAGACATCGGTTATGACAATCGAAAATAAGAAATAGCTGAAATACTTTAGCGACTTATATGCAGATAAAAAATTATAATGGTACGAGACACAGTAGAAGAAATAGATGCAAGTACCGCAGTGTCCGAAAAGGCCCAACATATGAAGAAGTAACAGAATGCATAAAAAACAATAAACAGAAAGGCAGGCGGAAGTGGCCAAATATGCGGTAAACTTCTAAGATATGGTGGCGAAAGAATCTATAAAAAAATATATAATTTACTAAAAAAAGTTCGCAAGGAGACGACATGCCCGACGAATGAAAACTGGAAATGATAAAACCTATACCTAAACAAGGAAACATGTCAGATTGCGCAAACTATAGAGGTATAACATTGTTAAACGTTACATACAAAATACTAACAACCATATTAAAAGAAAGATTAAGCCAACATACAGAAAAGGTGATAGGGAAAGAGTAATTTAGGTTTAGAACAGGAAAATCGACCATAGACGCGATACATATGAGGCAAATCATCGAAAAGTGCTACGAGCATAACATAGATCTGCATATCCTTTTCATAGACTATAGACAAGCCTTTGACAAGCTATACAGAACAAAAATGATACAGCAAGAGCAAGAGATCGAAACAACCCAGAAAACACGATTAGAATAATAGACGAAAAGTCAAGAGAAAGAGGACTGGAAATTAACGAGAAAAAAACAAAATATCTATACTACTGCTGCAGATCAAAAACGCCAACAAAGAATTTAGCAGTAATGAACTATCTGTTTCAAGGGGTAGACATATTCAAATATTTGGGGAATGAATGAAAGGGTAATCAACCAAAGAATGCAGAAGACAGACAACTAAAATAAGGATACATATGACAAACATTAGACCTATTGTAACGTATGCCGCCGAAGCAACAAACTCAACAAAGAAAGAAGAGGAACAGCTTAATGTTTTTGAAAGAAAAATAATCAGAGCAGTAATGGGACCTAAAAGAGTAGACGAAGAGGAGACAAGACCATTGTTAAACTACGAAATCGATGAACTACAAAAACTTGAAAACATTGTCAGAATAATTATAGCAAAAAGAATCAGCTGGTGTAGACACCTAATGAGAAGAAAAAAAACAGACCAAGAGGGAGACCGAAAATGAAATGAAAGGAGCAGGTAGAAAGTGACTTGAAAACAATGACGATAAGAAACTGGGGAAAAGTAAGTGGTGAGAGAAAGCAATGGAGAAATGTAGTAGAAATGGTAAAAACACACCAAAGTTGTAGGAGAGGAAGAGAAAAGGAAGTTAGTTTGTAAAGATCAATTTGCTGTAGAAAACTTAGTAAGGAATTGCTATTTAGGTTTCTAAGATCCTGATTTCCACGGATTTGAGCTCTCTTACATTCTAGCAATATATGGTTGAGCGTTTAAGGTACGTTACATTAATCACAAATTGGCTGGTCTTCTTCCGATAATAAATGTTTTTTGGTCAATCTCGTGTGACCTGTATGAATTCTTGTCAACACAACTTGCTGTGTTCTACTCAAATTAGTGGGATATGAAAAGTTTCCTATTACTGGCAAGAATTTTTTTAGGTAATGTGTTATAATTTCTCTTATGGTGACTTGATGTTTCACATCATTAATGCTGTACAGTTTTTCTGATACCTCACATATTCCCTCTGCGGCTTCTTTGGCAGCAGAATCTGCCTACTATTCGAGCAAATATATTAATCAAAACAGAAAGCCACTTTGATGTCAAGATGCAACAGGTGTTGGCAAATGTCATTTGTTGCATTATGCGAAATCCTTCTAAAAAAATGTTTAAATTGTTAAAAGTACTTACAATTATCAAGTATTAATAATTTGAAAATTATTTTTACCACAAAAGTGGAATCGTAATTAATAAAACTGGACAGGTGTATGTAGCATGCTGTCAATTAATTTATGCAGGTACTCTAAGCATGCTCAAAATGTTTCCCCCAATATCAAATTCTCATGCGTCCCCAGAATGTTTTCAAGTTAATTCTTATTGATGATCAAAATATTAATGAACATAAAATTTTGAATAGTATTTACAAATTGTAATTAAAATAGATTACTATTAAAAATGAACGTTATTTAGATATTAATAAGAAGGTCAAAATTTCAATAATAATTTAAAGTGTAAAAATTTATATTTTGTAGTTATTAAAAAAGGCTATTTCCCTTCTAATTAAAGAATCATATACACATTTAAACTACTTACAACAAAAAATTCATCAAATTAGAATATCTATTGAAAGTAATTTTTCACAAAATGTAATAGTTTCTAATTTAATAAAATTAACAAATCAAATAAATGTTTTAAAACTAAAACTTAAGTTATACATATAAAAAAAATTAATCAATTAATTTCCTAAAGACAAAAATATCTAGTAACAATTTTATTTGCAATAAAAAACCATTCCAACAATAAAAATTTCGAATGAATTCAAAATACAACAAAGAACAATAACGATGATTGGATCGAAAATTTAAGTAATATACAATTACCTTACGAAGTAGAAGAAATTTTAAAACGTGGACCTAATTTTAACTTTTTTAGCCCCTAACAGTAAAATACCAAATGAAAACATCATAACAAGCATAGAACATTGTGCTAAACCGTAAAGATGTACGGTTTAGCACCAAAAATTTATGGTCTTCCAAAATTGCATTAGCCTGGTGTTCCCCTAAGACCAATTGTCGCTTCTTATGTGAGCCCTCTATACAAACTTTCAAAATATCCATCAAAAATATTAATTCATGTAACACAAATTAATAAATATAATGTAAAGGATTCTTGGACTTTCAAAACTAATATTTAGAAAATTATACTTCATAAAAAAAAATTTAATGTTCATTAATATTCTTATCAGCAATAAGAATTAACTTGAAAATCGTACGACACTCATTAATGACCAATAGAAAAATTAGTTCACGAGCCGTAACCAAGACAACTAAAAAATTTCTTGGAAATTTTTTGTAGGTAGACATTACTTCTTTTTAGGGTTTGTGTCGTTACGATTTTCTTACCGAATCTGCATTCGAGCATGAATTCATATCCGGAAATTATTTTTCGTGCATTCCAACAACGCACTCAAAAAATTTCCGGAAAGAATTAATGCT
Organism: Agriotes lineatus; assembly: GCA_940337035.1. Classification (NCBI taxonomy): domain Eukaryota; kingdom Metazoa; phylum Arthropoda; class Insecta; order Coleoptera; family Elateridae; genus Agriotes; species Agriotes lineatus. The sequence continues at coordinate 134,135,673 of OW679200.1, forward strand.
CTTATGAGATTATATGTGAAAACATTCTGGAACGCATGAAAATGTGATATTTCGGAAACATTTTGAGCATGCGTATAGTAAGTGTAACTGCATAAATCAAAATTGACAGCATGTTACATACACCTCTCCAGTTTTAGTAATTGCTATTGCACTTTTGTGGTAAAAATAATTTTCAAATTATTAATACGTAATAATTGAAAGTACTTTTAACAATTTAAACATATTAACTTTTTCATTTGTACAAAATTTTAGGAGGATTTCGTATAATGCGACAAATACATTTGTCTACACCTGTTGCACATTGACATCAAAATGGCTTTCTTGCTTTGATTAATATATTTACAGATTTTACAATTTTTAAGTTCTCATTCTAATTTTGCATTTAAGGTATGTTCTTTGTTCTTTATTAATATTTACATAATTTAATATTTATAGAATTTATATTTGCAGATTATTAAATAACCAAATTATGTTCAAGTTCTAATTAAACAAAAGAAATATTTTTTCCACTTTTTGCTACTCAGAATGCATCTTCATGTTTCTTCAAAAAAAATATTTAATATGGTTTTTATTTGGCATTTAATGTAAAAAACTTTTCCAGGTAGGTACTACTTATCAAATTGTGTTATAAGACATTACTACTAGTCGCTTTTTTATTAATTACCTCATTAAACTGGATAATGGAAAATGCTAATTGTGGAACACCTATTTGCAAGGTAAATTACTGTTGAGAATATTATTTTGCTTCACTTATTCATTTTAATTGTTCTTAACGTGTATTTTAACTGTGTAACTTACACTGACTGAGGAAGACACAAAGTATGTCGAAATATATCACCTTTTTATGAAATTTTCGTTCTGAATATTATCATTTGCTGCTACTCTTCTTTTATAGAAATTTTATTAAAATTTAATTGCACGTGAACTGTGTTTTTATTACATGTAATTTCAAACATAATTTAAATGCCAAGATTGAGATACTTCTAAAATCTATTGATTTAAACAATATTAAATTGAAATTCAAATATAAGGGTAATGTATTTATACTGTTGATGAAAGATAGGTAATATTTAAAGGTTGAAGTAAATATCGATTTCATATTAAATAATACCATTCAGCAGGAGTATCATTGTTCCGAGCTAGTTAGTGAAGGGCTACAACAAGAGTATTTATTACGACATAATGTCATAATGTCAGAATTATTTAATTAAAACATGTCAGAATTGTTAAGTTTTATTGGAATACAAAGGTAAGTCAATAAGACATTGCGAACGCTCAAACTCACCCTATTTATATTATTTCCACTTTTCCAAAGCACTTTTCTCATTTCTTAATCCAACGCCGACGCGACGGTGGAAAACGTGTTGTTTGTGATTTGAACGTCACCGCACACATAACAATGGTTATTTAACCAACAAGTGTGTTAATAAAGGTGATTAATAATCGAGAGATTTTAACGCGTGAGCGAGTGGAGCGAGCGAAGGCGTTAATGAGCGAGATTATTAATCACCGATTAACATAAGAGTTGGTTACAAGACTTTTCCGTCAATCGTACGTTTATTAAAATCCATCAAAAATATTTATTAGTTTTGACATTTCAGATACATTTGACGTTTATTACGTAATGGTTGCCGATGCCGGAGAAATTTTGCGGGCAATTAAAATACTTGGGCGCGTTGGAAATCCACCTCTGTTGGCGAAGGATACATTGAGAACTCGATAGGTATAAAACACAAACTGCCACAAAGATATTGAGCGAAGAGTTTTCTAATGTAAATATTTGTATTAATAAATCCACGGAATAATTTAACCTTTAGTTTTGACATTTCAGATACATTTTGACGTTTAGTACGTATGGTTGCCTATATAAAATCATTGCGAAAACGGGTCTATTAATGCATGATTTTTTAGACAAAATCATGCATTAATGAGTCGATATATAAACGATTGACGGAAATAGTTATTTTCATTACAAGCGTCGAAAGTAGCAAATATCGTGGCGAGTGTTGATTAGACAAACGAGGGGCGTAGCGAAGCGAAGCCGCGAGTGGATCTAAAACACGAGCACAGATATTTGCACTTTCGGGCGAGTTATGAACACTATTTTTTAGACGACCACTCAAAGTAAATTCTATTTTTAAGAATTCATTTATTTCATTTGCAAAATTGATTGTTATATTATTATTTGGTTACAATTATAAAAAATAGAGCTTGTTGGAAGCAGAGCAACGAATAAAGCAAAAGCGTCTGGATTATTTGAATCACGGTCTGCTGAATTGTGTGACAAACGTCAAAGTGACGTTGTTGTCACACAATTAAGCAGCGGCCGTGATTTGAATAACTTTGTGCCGTTACGATATGGCTATGTACAGTATAATATCGTACTAGTGTATGAAATTGTCAACTTTCTGTAGTAGGCTGCTGTCGCGATAATGTTACTTTCATATGTGCGTCGTACTAAAAAATCCTTTCCGTTCCATTTAGGTGGATGTATCGTCTGAACTTATTACTATGGCTCATACGACTTTATTTTATTTAATTATTAATCTCAGGGGTTTTTTAAATTAATATTCTATTTCTTACCTTTTATTATCTACAGCTCGAGCATGCAAATGTACCAAAATTAATTGTTTGACTCTCTTTCTCTTAGGGGTTACTGCAGGAATTTATAATTAGAACATACACAAATGAAAACTCATACAACTTGTTATTTAAGACAATTGTTATTTATTTTTATTATAGATATATATTCTTATATTAAATAAATTTCTTTAAATAATAATGTTAATTTAATATTTAAAATAAATCTCAATTTTGTATAAGTAATATTTGCATGTTTACATAATGACTATTTGTAACTAGGTTATACACAAAATGTAATATTATATTGTTTAATAAGCAGCTTTGATTTCGTAAACACTTTTATTTTAAAGTTTATTGCTCGTTTAAATTTGCATAATACTTGTATTAAATCAATTCTATACTTTGTATTTTATAAATAACAGTTTAGTTCATTTACTTTACTGCTTTATATTCTCAGATCTGGTATTTATCTATTGAAATTGTAGACAGTTACGCCATAACGTCTTTTTAGTACTTACCAGTATTTTCTATTGGCAAAATTAAATATATACCTTATTAATTCAAATTCTCTAGCCTGGTGTCATTAAAAATTTAATTTAACAAATGTTTTTTGTTCTTGTTAGTTTTATAATTCCCTCCACAACCTTGGATAGGTATCTCAATTTTATTATATTAAAATTACTGACTCCTGACTTATCGACCTAGTGACATTTATTCAGTCAAATTTTATAGGTTAAACCAGTTGTTAGATGTGCATGTTGCTAACTAATATGCATCATCAATCTTTTATACTACAAATAAGTAAGAATTAAACTTATGCTTTATCTTTTCTGATATTTACATTTACAGATAAAGCCTGACAGACAGAACAAACATAATTCAAAAATATCATCTTCAGGCAATGTGAATTCTATTTGTAATTACACATGGACAAATAACTGGTAGCATTCATAAATTTAAATGTAAAATAAATTAATAATTATGATTCTGTCTGACTTATATACTGCTCCACAAATGAACTGGACCACCCATAAAAATTGTATTTATTACATTACTTCGTAAAAAATATATATAAAAGCTTTTGTTTTATAGTTAACCCATATTAAGCATATTTAATTGCACTTTCCTCAAATATCAACTGAAGAATTAACAAAATCATATTCATAAAAATAAAAAAATTATAAAAAAAACAAAATCATATTCATAAATAAAAAAATTATAAAAAAAAAACTATATTTCACAAAAATAAGAGGAACCACAAAAAGTTTTAATTAAGAGTTCTTCGGAACGTTTAAAAATGTTTTGCAAACGATTTGCATACTTTGTATGCTACGTGCTATCAACATTTGGGAAAAATTAATAATTTTCAAATGATAATATTTTATTAATGGACTTAGTTTTATTTAAAGCAAATTATGAAAAGATATGCTTTTATAGTGACACAGTCATGAAAGGTTACCAAAAATGCCATGACTGCCCTTTTGAAAAATATTTTTTAAATTCCACAATAGATGCAAATGGTCCAGTTTGTGGAGTAGTATATTTGTTTTAGCTAATGGAAAATCGATTTTCTGATGAAATGCCAATTACATTGTACGTAATTGGATTTTTGCTGATAAAACTGTGTTACTTGAGACATATAATTTTTATTTGCTTAATAATTAAGCTGCATGTTAATTATATTTTATTTTACATGCTTTGCAATTTTTAAGACCATATCAATACATTGACTGTTCAGTATCAATAAACGCTTTACAAGAAAGTTGACTTCAGAAGTGTTCATGCTTTGCAGTGAATTTATTTGAACATCCAAAATTGTCCATATAGATATAAATTAAATCTTATGGAGTGTTAAGGTTTTATCGAATTTATTTAATTCTTTACGCACTGACACTGTTTTCAAAACTGATACTTTTTAAGCATAAAACTAGACAAAGCCTGTTGAGAAACTCAAGCAACTGGGTGTAGTCTGCTTTGCAAGTTGAAAAAAATCAGTAGTGAGGCTAAATTATTGAAGATCTGCTACTACAACTGCCGTCAGGATACACATCGTTAATCACCAGCCCGGACTTGCGGATACAACAAATTTAAAAACACAACGTTAAAATGCCTTTAAGTGATTTATTGTGCGAGCTCGCAAATTCAGAGCTTAAAATCAGTTCCAGTTGCAGAACTCGCGGCCCCCAATTAATTATTCCTTATCTCCGGCGCTCGGAACACGATTCTTTGGCGACTTACCAGCTTTCAGCCGGTTAATCCCCAGCTCGATCAAATAATACGATCGGTACATGTTTATAAATCAGGATTTCCTACGAAAGTGTTTACGATTCCACTGGTCAGTCACCTACCATATTTTAAGTAAAAGTATTATATGTGTTAATAATTTATATTTATGACCGAACGATTTAGCTTCAAAACAACAATTTCTGGTAAGGCATCTGTAAGATGCTCCTTTCCCACAGACTAAATTTTTAAATGTGATTTTCTCGATAGCCTTCGCAAGAATGGTGTTTAAACAATTAAGTTAAATTAGAGAAAGGGCCGGACTATCACAGGTAGTTAAGTAGTCGTAGACAGCCTTGGCTAATAATCAATTAAAAATTTATTAATTTATGCATAAGAAGCGTGTAAACATATGACGAAGAAATATAAACAAAGGTAGTTAGTTATGTGTTGATTTAGGTTTCAGTAAGTTAGTTATTATTAAAAGTTACGCATATAGTGCATACAGGTAATCAATTGACAGTATAGCTGTCTCAATGTTTCAGCTATCAGCCATAATTTGGTGTTTGTTAACGCCATACACTTTAGATTTGATGTTGAATATTAAAAAAATAGAAATCGATACCTTGTGACCGATTTGAATCGAGTATAGCGTTCTGCAGCAGTATATTCAAATAGATGTCACATTATCTGATGCGAAAGAAGGGAAATTGGAATACCTATTTATTAATTCTTATTTCTTTATGTTAGTAATAAAGTAAATCCGAATAGGCTTGTATTAGGTAAGTCCTCGGTTCGAATCCCACTGTGGGGGGATTTTTTCCACAACCTTGGCGATCGGTATCGAGTTCGGTGAGATCATTCACAGTTGGGCACCAAATTCACTGTGCTCTACTCGGAACCACAGACCTACTATGTAGAGTAACAAGGTCAACACATCGCCAACGCACACACACCTAACACAATGGTTGTTACGCAAGCTCAAAAGGCGTGCTTGAAATTTGTAACCCGAAACCCGGGACAAGTTGAGCACTGCACGTCAGATGCTAGCATACAAAGCACCAGCCTCTACAACGGTAGGTAAAAGAGGTTGCAGCTGGTACAATACAATACAATATATAAAGTGTCTAAGGTTTACAGCTACTTAATTTTTAGTTTACTATAGTTTTTCGCCTTTTCCAGCTAGTCTATCCAGCATATACAGGGTGATTCATAAGTATGATCATTAAATTAAATGGGTGTATACTGGCCTTAGTAGAAATACATCGCACTGAAGATTAATTGGTAACGAAAAAATAGCATTATGGCTCTGGTGCAAGCACTTGGAGACCAGTGGCTAAATCATATGAGAGTACATCACCTAATGTGCCAAATGTGATTGAAATACCCAAACTACTGCTTTTTGCTCTTCAGTTTATCGAAATTTGAACTTACCGCAAACACCTGTACAAATTTAAGTTTGTAGAAATTAATTCCAATGACCATCAATCAGTTGAAGAAATTAAATGATTTAATTTTGTGAGATTATTATTAATTTTGTACGTACAGTTTAATATACAAAGTTGTTCTGTTTCATGTCCTGTAACTACCCTTAAATTTAATTACCATACTTACGAATCACCTGTATGCGGTATGTCTCGTAGAGTGTCAGACAGAAGGAAATTGATATTGGGAAATTATTAAAGAATCAACTATTCTGCGAACGCATCGAGGTACGCGATAGGTGAAAAATATAAACCATTTAGAACTACTTTTGATATTTCTGACTATTTATGTACATACGTGTTCATTAAAGTGTTGTACAACATTTATGCTTTGTGAATATAAATTAATTACACAACATTAAATAAAGTGTAAATACAAATATTTTGAAAGTATACGAGTACATCTAGATCTACCTAGTTAATGATACAGTGTGAGCCTTTTGTTGAGTAATAACACAACAACACAACCACCAATAAACTTACAACTGTCGCTGTATAACACATTTTTGAACACGACTGTACCTTGATGCCTACATAGCAATAGTTGATCGCCCAATGATTTTTCAATGTTAATTCGGTTATGTCTCATAGGTAGTTGGTGAGATACACTGTATATGTATAATTGTATATATTGTTGTAAAAATGGGGGGGGGGGATTGTTAAGTAAATAAATCAAAATTAATCTGGACCTTTTAAATCGTGTAAGCTTCGTTTACACACACTATACCCAACAAGCAACTATTTGAATAAAAAAGCACCGTCAACTCAATTAAAGTAACAGTAATTCAGTAGTATCTAACTTATCTCAGTAATAACTCGGATTCAACGAACGCAACTGATAGTCGCATTAAGAAACATGACTCACTCCCAGGTTTACACAAACGTTGAGACAACTCTGATTGCTACTGGAATGGTGACGCCGCTCCACACAGCCTAGGACCGAATCTTTTATGTTGGCATCTCTGTTTGTTTTTAACTTGGAGAAATCTTAGCTAATTATTGCTGATCCAGCACTTAAATACAGCTTAGCTTAGCTTGTATTTATTAATCCGCTACGAGTGCAGTATTTGACATCGCCGATAAGCAAAATAAGACACCCACTTGTTTTGCGACTCTCTATTGTTTTCAAATAACATACAAAATAATGAGATTCTGTGTACAATTTGACTTAATAACTAACCGTAGTTCAACTTGATAATGAATTGAGAGCTCAACTGCCACGGAAATGGCTGCTTAGTGACTGTTTAGTTTCTATGGTAATAAACAACTGCAATTTGTTACAATAGGATTTCTAAGCTAATTAATAAATAAACTGACATCGGGACTCGCTATGAAGTCACAAATGTAGCATAAAAATATTTACAACTTTTTTACACATGACAATATCTTACTGTTCTACATATTACACGCATTGATATAAAAAAGTAATCAGAATGTATGGAGACTAGTATATGGAACGAAAAAATGAACAAGTTATCAAGTTTAAAACTAATTTTATTTCTAAATTCTGGGCAGTTCAATGTATCTGCTATGCTAACTTCAGGCAATTCGATGTCAAGCAGTTGCACAAGCCAATTGTCTTGGTTAATCTGAATTAATTTACAATATTTTGCTAACTTCTAAAAGTCATAGTTGCCATAGTATTATGTCGTCATCGATGTATTCACTTAAGACTCCATTTTGCTGTGGTCTGAATTCGTGGCTGCTGTTCTGGGTCCCTGTAGAACCTCGTTCCAGACGTACTACGAATCGTATCTGGTTGCATTGCACCATGTGTTCAAATAGAAATTAGATAAGGGTTGGCCTTGGAAAATAAAAGTAATGCCAACACTAAGCTTTAGAATTTCCAATTACGATATCAGTTTATAATATAAACTTATGACAACAACAAGGGTGATAGCAGTTAATGAATTTTAAACCTTGCTGTTGGCATTACTTTTATTTTTCAATGCCAACCCTTGTTTAACTTCTTTTTTAAGGTATTTTCGACAGGTTTCCGAAGCTCAGGGTGTTTTCGGAAGATAGTTGTGCCTGCCATTGAATGTTTTGGTACTGCAAACGCTCGTATCTGTACTTGCACACGTATTGCGTTTTTCAATAGCGTACATCTTTTTAACACTGACGCGCACTTGTCTTTGTCGTTTATCATTGCAGATATGTCTTACACGTTTTGTTCTACATTAAGCCATGGTTTTGCTCCATTATTTGGCAGACGCCTATTGCTTACGATTGCTTCAATATCAACAACCTTCCGATTAACCAACATACTTCTTGCGTAACCTTCGTGAGCAAGGTTTCTCGTAGAGATCAACGATGCTCAAAGATTTTGTAACCCTCACTTGAGCGAAATACACGAATTGAGCTTTTATTGTAAAATGGGCTGTTAATCAGCTAGTGAATATCCTTTCTTTTAATAAACCTAGTAAGTTTTTAATTTAGTTGTTTTAAAGAAAATTTAGATGTGTTCTAAAGAAGACATGAACTCAAAAAGATAAACGCTCCTTAAGGAAAGTTGAAATGAGACCGTAATTTTTTTTTCCAGTAATTGATTATGTCTGTTTCGTATATCACATTTTAGAAAATCTTATTCCAAGAAATAAGGTAAACTTAATATCAAATAAAAAATCTGTCTAGGAATATAGAACTTAAGTTTGTGTTGCAAATACTGAAACAAATGCTTCTAAATACAAGCTAGAAGATATGAAACCCTCGTTGGGACGTCCAATATTTTTATAATTAATATCCAGCTCCTGAAATTCGAACAACCGCTGCGGCGCCGAGTCAAAAATGCCGCTCAAAGGCACTAAACGCAGAAGCGTAAAATTGGAAACGTGCTAACGCATACACCATAAACTCACGACCGCAAAAATGGCAAGACAATAAGTGGAGAACAATGCGACTAAATCGGTGCTACCGACCATATGTATTGCGAACACATTCTCCGTCTCCCTCGGAATGGACGCGAGTAGACTCGCGATAATTAAAGAAAAATAGTCGCTGTCACATAAAGCTATGCAGCTCGTTTTACGAGGTAATTAAGGGTTATTGCGAATTAATGCCTAAATAAAAATCCGCTTTTACTATGGTTTAATTCGATTTAGACACGGCGGACGCTATGCTGAAGTATGGCACACAGCAACTGCGTATTACTGCGGCCGTTAATACATCCCGTTAATGTGCTGCTATCGCATATTTTATTGTCAATTAATGGGATTTGACTAAAAACTACTTAAGCTGGCTTTATATCGCTTTGATTATTTACGGATTGCTTAGGTACAAATAATCATAACAACATATTTGCATAATCCCACAACTACATTTCAAAGGAATTCAGTTATTCTTCACTCGGCATCTATCAAGAGGGAACTGACTAAAACACTTGTTTATTTTCAAGTAAATATATGCTAATGCTGTAAGAATGTTAAAAACAGAGTAAAGTTTTAACTAACAATTTTAGTGGAGCGGCATATAAAGGACAAGCAATTACTAGTAGTGTTCACTAAAGATTGTATTTCAATATATTTTCAACATTAGCGAATAAATTGCTTTACTCAATTATATTAAATAATAACTACTCAAAGTTACCAGTTACTTTTAATATACTGATTTCCTGATTGTGATAGGTAGGGAATTTACTGGAGTATCGTTTTTTCTTCAGCTTTAAAATTCATATGATCGTTCTAGTTTATCAAAAATATTGGCGTCACATTCTGTACATTATGGGATACTTCAATGCTAAATTCGAGTACACCACAGATAACAACCATCTACAAAAATAGTGGGTATATGCGGTTTCTGTACAAAAAACGAGCGAGGCGAAACGCCAGTGAAATTCTGTGCTGAGAATGATTTGTTCATTGCCTAGTTTAACTATGAGCATGACACGCTTAAATTATACAGACGGAAGAACACGTAATCAAATAGACTACATGTTCAGAAGATGGAGAACATCACTTAGCGATATCATAACAACTGCAATGCGATGGTTTTCTAGCTCCAAGTTGGGGTCTATCCTGAAACAAGACTTAGCCCTCTCTATTGCCAGCTAGCTCAATAGCAGTAAGTTACCTCTTCAATATCTACGGAGAATGAATAATAACTGAAGGTAAGTTAATAATCTGAGATATGTCAATGGTAGAACAAGTATGGAAGAGAAGATAGCGGAATTATAACACGTACAGAAGAAAGACGTAAGAAGGTTAGATTGAAACTAATTAGAAACAAAGGCTTTTTACTGGTTGTTGATCGTGTAACACAACTACCGCCGTTTAACATCATAACAGGCATACAGCCAAAACACAAACTCATATATTTAGATGCTCTAATATCAAACAAGAGATACTGCAAAATAAAACGCAGATTAGCAATTGCAAAAACTATATTGGTGGGACTAAATAGAATATGAAAAAGGCACTACATTTCGAGGTTCCCCAAAAACAAAATTAATGCTCTTATGCAGATGTGGCTGCCAGTGTGAACATAAGGACATGCAAGACAATTGCTCTTTTACGTTATAATACACCTTGTTTGTTTTAAATGTAGAACACTTCTATAGAGTAACAAAACGAAGTAATTTATGCAGCTAATCCCAAAAATTTATTTTTTATAATTAATTCCAAGCACAAGATGTATTTAAAACCATGTTAGGGAGTGCTACTTCCTCCCATAATCTATCAATTACAGTCACATGGAACATGTGCTGTAAATAACTTTTAATTTATTGTAATAAAGCCCCAGTGCGAAGATGCCCCCATGTTGGCGAAACGTACGTAACTGTTACCACGACGTCTTATTAAATTGTTTAAGAAAATTGGCTGCTTTAATTTTTACTTTCCAAATAAATAACAAAGGTGAATGTCAAAAACAAATTAATGTCGTTGAAAAACAGGAACCCTAACTTTGGCAACCCAGACCAGAAAGGCAACCATATATTTCAAGAATACCTATTTTTTAACAGTGAAATTATGTATTTTGAAACATTTTAGTTTGTTATTATACTGCTACGATTATGACGTCACAGATCACGTAATATTCAAATTTCGATACAAGTACTATACATTAGTTACATTTCGTGTTCATATTTCGACGAAACGCTTAAATCATCTTGCTAAATTATATTTGATATGGTGTGATAGAACTAGAGTAAAGTTAAATGGAGCAAAAGCAAATTTACGTGGATTAATAACAGGAATTCTCATATCAGCAATTTAGATATATTTTTAAATAATTATTGTAGATGATAAATTAAAATGTAATAGCTTTTAATGTCGACTATAATTTAACACTTGGTATCTTTGACGCGTTCACACGTTCAACAATTTGGTCGATTAAGAGCTTGCATAAAAACCGATCAATCGGTTATGTGGTTTAAAGCTGTATAAATAGTAGTTTAGTAAGTAGAGGTTTAGTGTGAAAGTTTGCTGGTACCTTAATTAACAAGGAATTTATTTAATTGGTTAACTGTACTTCATATTTCAGATACCTACAATTAAAAATTAAACTAAGTTGAAAGATTGTAAAATACTTGGATTTGTGAATATTTTACTGCCAACACAGAAGAAAATGTTGATGTGTATCTTGTAAGACTAATAAATGGTATCAATCAGCAGACAACAAAAGTGGATTAATTTCATTCATTAACAAATACAGATTTTCAAAATTACTTTTACACAATTACCAGATCAAAATCTCTCATTCAAACATATTAATTGCATCGAGTCAGACGTCACAACCTTAGTTCTTAGCATGCAGAAGAGCCTGATACTGCGCTTCCCCCATCTTACGTTATTTTTAATTCTTGCAGCTTACGAGCAGCAACACTAAGCAGCACCCTACTCTAATCTCAGGCCGCTTTATCAAAAAACTAACTAATACCCTCCAACATAAAACAACACTCTGATCTAATCCCCAAATCCTCGGAATCCAGCAACGAGGCCGCAAGAGGCTTGCGAGACCGGGGAGGTCCGAAATAGATAAAACTTCCTTTCTTAATTAGCTGTCGTCTTAACTGAAGCAGTGCTTGGTGCATGCTGCAGCTACCATTGACCAGTCAATCACAGGTCTCGCAATCCAACAATCGCACAGGCATCACTTCAGTGGTCTTCCACGAGTTATTCACCCTTTCCGATAACCTGGTTCGAGGAATTGTCGCGTTTTGGTTAGCGAAGCATTGAAAAATCTCAGAGGAATCCAGGGGAAATAATTAGCAATGACTAGCAATGCGTGTCGCAACCATTAAACCAGCAAGAAGCTGCGTTATCTCCGCTTAATGAATAATATGATCGCGGTATCGCCGGGGAAATCTAAAATTCTGATCCATCGTAGATGGCCGTGCCTTGCTTGATCAAGCACCACCAAGATAGCTACTGGAGCATGGAGGCTTAATTAAGTTTAGGTTTTATGCATACTATTTATTTGGGTGATGCAGCGGTTTGCCCCGAGATCATGTTTAATTAGTCGGGGAAAAAGTGCGCTCGATTAAATTCCCTGCACAAAACATGTCGCTGGACCTAGTTTAATTAAAGAACAAAGAGCTATTTTAGAAAAATTGGTATCTGGAAATCTAATTAATTAACAGACTTTTAAAAGCCGGCTCTTGTCCGCACTATCGCGCAATTTGCTTGCTTAATTTAGCTGAAAGTGTATCGGAAGTCGGACAGGACTCAAAGGATGTTAGCGGCCACACAAATTCATCTTCGAGACTGCAATTAATGCAAGCAATTAGTTACAGGAAGCGCTTAGTCGCGGATTCTATAATCGCGACACGAGCAGTAAAGCACCGAAATCGTCCTTAAGTTATTTTAATGAGAGCCTGTGAGATATTTTGCCGATTTCGAAATCTACCATTGCTCTCTGTCTCGTTTTCTTCTCTCTGGCTGTGTACCTTGCTATGATCTTTTGGTGAGTATACGAATTTAATTTACTAGAATCTTGTCTGTTAACCAAGTTGCAATATTACTCTTGTGCATGTCAGATTGACTGAACTTCAAACATTGATAGTTATATACTTCTTTCATTTTATTAAATAACCGGAGGGACCTACTACATGTTCTATGTAGTTTTATATACTAGCTGAGTAATTTTAGACCATGAAACTCTCCCTCAGGTTGGGACATGCATTTTATAATTGTTGTAGAATTGCAACTATTGTTTCCTTAGCAATTTTCACTAATGTTCAAGCTATGTGCAAAGCTTAGTTTTAGTTCCTTAATTGCAATTTATCAAATAATTACTTTTGCATTGGGTATGTTCATGCCCATGCCCATGGGATCGTTCCCCCAAATGTATAAATGAAGCCGGTTGATTTTGGTTAAATTGACCTAGTGGACGCTGGACGCGGGATTTAGGTTAACTAAACATTCTACGAGGATCGTCCTACGAGACTGGCCTCCGTCACAAGGTAGAACTAGATCGGGTTCAGGTTAGGAGCATCATCCTACGAGACGGGCCCCCGTCACAAGGTACAACTAGGTCAAGTTCAGGTTAGGAGGATCGTCCTACGAGACGGGCCCCCGTCACAAGATAGATCTAGGTCAGGAAAGTATTTGGAGACAGGAAATCTAGGGACTCAAGGGGTCCGGCCCCGTCGGGTGACCTAGAGGTGGAATTCCCTTTTGTACCTTTTGGTCCACGTTATTGGTGCAGCCGCTCCAGATGTAATTGAGTAGGAGTGGCGCGGTGCTTGATTGTAGGAGACTTCGCGCACCGCTGGTGGATGTCATCTTATGCTCTGTTCGAGCGATAGGGCAATGCAAGCGGTGATAGGGACGGAATAAGCACCGTACAAATTTCTGGCATAATATTGGTGCTGTAGATAAATTTGCTACTGGGGCTGACGTTACACTCTAACCTTTTCCTTACTTACGACGTTCTCTGCTACTTTGAAGTTCTCGAAGACAGCTAAGGAATGAACTGCTGCAGGTTTACAGCAACTCCTTTCGTTATCTGCACCATAACCGAAGATGCTGCAACACATTAATTACTGCTCATCACTTTAATTGGCAAATATTCATTAACTTATGCCCTTATACACTTCCATTTATTACAGCAGAAACATGCGTGTTATGGAAAATACACTGTATATTATTTTTAAATTATAAGTATCACTAAGCACCCAGCCTATTTATCATAATATGCTCAGTTACTGTAAAATTTAAACATCTCTTATATTGATTTGACATATTAAATGAAACTAAATTAATTTTTACATGATAAAATACAAATGTCAAGCACCTCTTAACAACACATTTACGGTCGCTTCTGCACATTAAAAACCTAATACCAGAGATGCACCCTTTTTTGTGGTCATTACTAAGTTATCCATCTAAATTCCACCTTAACACCTTTATTCTTTTAATTGCATTGTACCATCAGGAACATAACAAAGTGAACGACTACAATTTTCCATTATACACTAGACTTTTAGTTACTACCACAGTAATAGTTAGATAACATTTACAATATGTCCTTGTCAAATTTAGAAGTAATCAAAAAACGTTAGTAGCCATACTAAAAGTTTGGTGTCCAATAGAATATTGCAGTCGTTCACTTTTCTATGCTCCCGATGGTACCTTATTGAATGTTTTTCCTTTCAAGTTATCCAGCTGTTTGTACGTACCTTTCCTGCTACGTTGAACTAGATCCCACGTTGTGAGAATAAACAGAAATAATGTGGCTCATCTATTTGATGATTATAAACCTAATCACATTCTTTTAATAAAAATGTATTATGATTGATCTACTACATCTCAATAAAGGTGACTGTCCCTGCCATTTAATATAATTATTCAATTAATATTACTTTTCGAAGCACAAAACCATCACAATATAATAATACAGTGATATAAAATATCCGTTCATCTGAGCAAAAGCATATAACTACAAATATAGTATGAACAAAACTGGTCATAGTATGGCTATGGAATACTTCTTAATTTATGATTGCAATTACTTATATAGTCCATTTACTTGACATCTGCACTGTCAAACTGACATTATGTTGGCACCACTGCTATTTTGCATATTTTAACAATTAAATTACTGTACAGTCTAATAAAAAACACATTATTTTTGAGGTATAGTCAAAACATTTTTTTTTAAATTTGACACTGACAGTGCAGATGTCAAGTAAATGGACTATAAGTCACTTAAAAATCAAATGTCAAGTTTGACAGTTAGGTATAAAAGTAGTTGCATTCATAAATTAGGAACTATTCCATAGCCATACTTGATGAAAATAATGTGTGATCATACTTTATAATCCTTTATATCTAGACTTTCGTTATTCGGAATACGGATGGGTCCATAATTATATATCGACAGATAAAAAAAAAACTGTTCCTCAGCGGGCTGTGGAAATTCAACGTATGAATAATATGTTGGTGACACTGTACGTCAATGTCAAATTCGAGGTTATCAGGTTAGGTTTTCCGTCAGTTATGACACAAAATGACGCAAATCCTAACCTGCTAACCTCGAATTTGACATTGACGTACAATGTCACCAACATATTATTCATACGTTGAATTTCCACAGCCCGCTGAGGAACAGTTTTTTTTGGATCTCTCGATATAACAGCAATGAGATAGCATGAATAACAAAATAGAATGCTTGAGTAAGAAAGAGATGGCCATACGAAAAAATTATTTTAGTAGGCATGTTTAGTTGACAAATGTCATAATTAAATTAAGCGTCAAGCCTTCTCGAATATTTGCTACTATGTTTATCTCTTTCTTACTCAAGCAATACGCGTTATATTCTTGTTCATGTTATCTCATTGCTGTTATATATAATTGTGGCCCCATCGGTATATTAAAAAAATCGTTAGGAGTTAGGGGTGGATTGATACTAGTTTAGCTCCACATTTCTCTCTCTTCAAAACGTCCTATATTTATTGCGCTTATTAAAAATATCATATAGTTGTCATCATCATTGCTATTGTAATTATTATAAAACACATCACAAAAAGTGCGAAGTTTTTGATAAGAACATAATATTAAGAAACCCCTTATATTGGGGCCATACTTAACCGTTTTACTGAAGCGTTAGTGGTTAGATGTATACGAATTACTATTAAAATTCCCATAAAATCTCCAATGCATGGGAGAATTCTTATCAAAAAATATGAAAGTACTTAGAGTAGTTTTAACATTCCATAAAGCGTAAGCTTCAAATTAGGATACCAATCTAAAACACTTTTTGAGTAACAACGCGAATATTCAGTTTTAGCAATGTGAATGTGCATAAGAAGACGATTGGAAGAATTTTCGAAAGGCGCGTTACATCTACAAATATTCATAAAGCATTCACTTAGCCAACAGTTCTGCATTTCCAGATTGTAAAGCACTTTAGATTTTTAAGCCGAGGCCAGTGCTCCGTTTAGTCTATTTTTATAACTGGAGATGGGCAGAGATCTGTTATGATGAATTTTTGAACCGCTACAATCGGTTGTGCCCCAATTTAGACTGATTAGGTAAGGTACAAAGCAATTTCTCACGCCCCCGCGAACAGGTTCATACAATTCTTTCCCTTTGCAAAACGCTAACAAATTCCAAGGGCGTCAGACTGAGCCAACATCAAAGAATGGCCACGGTTGGGTTCACACCGTCCTAATGCCGCCCTTTTCCCCCTTATTTCATCAGGAAACTGCATTTCTCGTTCTTTTGATCTGGGCTTAGTAGAACTGATATCCCTGCGCTCATCCGGTTCGCTTTCCTCGTTTGCCCGATGTTAGTTACAATTACGACCCGCCAACAGACCCGCAAAGGAGATTGTTTGAAGTGGAATCTGGGAGATTATGACTGTCGAGACGGCACGCGTCCCCAGTATGGGTCCCATGTGCCTTTCCGGATTAAGTAGTTAGCAAGGGAACACTACTTTATTTCTACTGCACGCAAGCTTCCTTACTTTCTTCTAAAAGGTTTATAATTGAACAGTTGTTCTACAACTTTTTATTGTGTGAGAAAAATACAATATGTGTATATACAGTACGTTCGAAATGTTGCTTGAGCTTAAACAAGTCTGATTAATATTCATATTCGTAATAAATCTATATTGTCATTAAGGATGTTTTACTTCGTTCGTAGCAAATTCTTATGGACGGAGCGAAGCGGGGCTTTTGAAACGCAAAAATGATTTGCTTCTATGTAGGTACCTATTTTTCTAGCTATCTTCTTCTGTTAGTGCTGATCCGTTAACGGATATTATATATTACAATGTTCTTAAATTTTTGAGCCACGATATCCTTCTCCGTCCTGGACCTCTCTTTCCAAATACTTTGCCCTCCAATACCAGCTGAAGCAATCGATATCTCTCTCCATTTCTCATAATGTGGCCTAAATATTGAAGTTTCCTAGTTTTTATGGTTTTTATTACTTCTCTACCTTTGTTCATCTTTTGTAACACGGTGATATTGGTAATATGTTGTGTCCACGAGATTCTTAATATACGCCTATATAGCCACATTTCGAATGCTTCAAGCTTTTTTGTGGTTGCTTCATTGAGGGTCCATGATAGGGATGGGCGCGTGACGTGAAAACAGTCGTGTCACGTCGTGTCACGGCGTGTCACGTCGTGAACGTGACTAATATTTGAAAATCGTGACGTGAACGTGAGTGAACGTGAATGAAAATTTCCAAGGCGTGATTCACGTTTCACGTTAATTTCACGTTAAATATTTAGTAACGAATACAAAACTGCAGGGTGCAGCAACTTTTAAATTCATTAAATCACAAATTGTGCCTAACAAGTTACATTATGTGGCTTTATTTTTGAACCCTAATTATAAATCCTTAAAGTTCATACCTTCACATAAAAAAAGAAGATATTCGTTCGACTGTAAAGGAAATCCTAGAGTAAATCCAAATTAACGAAAATGCAAATAGATGATAATTATGAATACATAGCAAACGACTCAAAACTGGTACATCAGCATCAGGTTTCTATTTTTCTACACTTAGAGATAGCTCTGACGATGACACATCTAATTATGATGATGTCGATACAGAACTAAATTACTATGGTAAATTAAAATGCGGAAATGTAGATGACATTTTAGGACTTTGAAAAAACAGTGTAAATACCCCTCTGTTAAAAAAATTAGTTGGAGAAATTTTAAACATATCGGCAAGTTCCGCTACAAGCAAAAGAGTATTTTCTACAGCTGGGCGAACTTTAGAAGAGCGTAAATGTTGATTACATATTATTTTTAAATCAAAATTTTAATGTGTACCTAGATGTGTAGATGAACTTATTATTCTAATAAAAGTAATGTTTTTTTTTGTTTTGTATACTCGACATAACGCTGAAAATGTTAATTATGTTTTATTATTAAATCAAAACTGAATTGTGTAGATGTGTAGATAAACCTATTTTTAGAAAAGTCATGTTTTGTTTTGTATACTCGACTTAACACTGAAAATGTTGATTACATTTTTTTTAAACCAACATATCAGGTAAATTATGTCACGTGCAAAACATACTTTTAGTTCTCTATAGGGTTTTTTCATTGGTTTTAAATTGGAACATTCTGTTCTATCTGAATTTAAATTTTGAAATAAAAGCTGCTTGTCACGTCGTGAGGGGCGTGTCACGCCGTGAACGTTAGTGAACGTGAGCGTGAACGTGCGTGAACGTGCGTGAACGTGAGTGTTTAAAGCAAGCGTGAAACGTGCGTGACGTGAGCGAAAACTCACTCACGCGCCCATCTCTAGTCCATGATACTGAGCCATATAATAAAACAGGAAAGATGTAACAGCGTAGTAGTTTTATTTTCAAACGTATTTCCAAGTCATGACTTATGAATAAGGCTTTCATTTTAACAAACGCAACTCGAGCTTTTTCTATTTTACATTTTACTTCAATGGAGTGATCCAACTTACTATTTAAAATGGTTCCTAAGTAATTGTATGTATGCACCCTTTCTATGGGTTTGTCTTTAATTATTAATTGACACGGAGGTATCCCATCTTTAGAGATTACCATATATTTTGTTTTATTTATGTTCAATGTTAACCCATATCTTTCGCTTATTTGTGTTATTTTAGCCATTAATCTCTGTAGTCCTTCAATATTATATGCGAATATCACCGTGTCGTCGGCATATCTAAAATTGTATAAACATTCCCCATTTATATTTATGCCATCTTCTGAATCTTCCAAGGCTTCCTTGAAAATATCCTCGGAGTATACATTGAAAATTATGGGTGACAGGACACAACCTTGTCGTACACCTCTCTGGATAAGTATATCTTCCGTGATGTTTCCTTCCACTCGTACATCCGCTATTTGACCCCAGTACAGATTTGTAATTATTCTTAGATTTCGGTCATCTAATCCGACCTTTTTAAGTACTTCTACCATTTTACTGTGTTGAGCTGTGTCAAGTGCTTTATGGTAATCGATGAAACAAGCGTATACATCGCAGCTCATGTCACGGCATCTTTGAAACAGCACCTGTATGCAAAAGAGAGCTTGTCTTGTTCCTGAATCCAAATTGTGTTTGTCCTAGATACTCTTCACAAGGTTTATATATGCGTTGCTGGATGATTTTTAAAAAAGCTTTAAAGAGGTGGCTCATGAGACTTATGGTACGATAATCAGAACATTGTCTAGCACACGCTATATACGTATATATTACAGTTTTATGCTTGGTAGATATTTGAAATAATATATATTTTATCTACTCCAGTGGGGTAAGTGACGCATTACGTCACTCATTTGACACTATTTCAGTTAGGTAATGAAGCTCATTACACCACTCAGTTATGTAATGGTTTCATTACGCAACTGAGTTGTGTAATGACTCCATTACGTAACTGAAATTGTGTCAAATGAATGACATTTGCCTACTAAAATATTTTTGAAAATTACAGATCTGACACTTCTCTTGTAACTCGTTTGTAACTTACACACACGTATATTAATGATGCTGTTATCCCACTTGTATAGTAAATAACTATTATGTCACAGTTGCTTGTTATCAATATTTTTGCAACCAAGTTTGCATAAAACTGTATCGATTTACATGCCATATCGACTTAACCCTCAGTCGAGCTTCCTAACCGCTCGGCTACGCTGGCGAAAGGTCAGCCCTAAATTCAAAAGAAAAAATCAGAAAGGTTTGGGAGGAAGCCTTGAGCAAATGCGATGCTGATACGTAGAAGATCTGCATTAAACACTGTGAATCTCTTATCAGAAGTGAGTGGGTGAAATATATGGGAGAACATTGTGTGGTTGGCGTTCCTTCTGTGGTAATTTGGAATTATCAAATATAAGCTTCAGCTTTAATAAACAGACTTAACAGAAGATCCATTTGTCAAACACGCTTTTTTTATTCTGAAGTATGAATGTGCTAACACTACGTACGATTTAGTTTGACATAAGATCTGTAACTGACACTTACGTAGTTCTAATTATAGTATTATAAAAATAATATGATAGAAATTTCAACAAAATAATGTTGATATTGCCACAAATCTGTGACATAACCTAAAATTATTTAATGATCTGATTACTATATGGCATTTCACATAGAACTAACTGTATAGCTAGATTCGAGTAATGTCAACCCGATCACAAGGAATTATCTCATATTCTAAAATCCAGGGCCTACTTTGAAACAAAATTAATGCAAATACACATGCTCTAACTTGACTCATGACCTCATACGTACAAGTGTGTAACGCCACGCTCCTCGATGCCGGCTGGCATCTCTAATATAAATATTACGTAAGCCCCTCTTTTCGCCATGCGCCGCGTGAAGAAATTTTGATTTTTCCGAAAAGGTGCAGAACCTTCGATAAGAGAAGTACTTGATACAAGATTTTTTCGAGAGGCGTTCTTCGATTTTGAGGGCTCAGCAGGGCAGCTGTGAACGCCGAACAAATCAAACCTTTTAATTATATTTTAATTACCTTCATCAAAGTAGGCTATGCTTATTAGCAGAATTTTTGTTGTCTGTCAACAACCGTGGCGTACCTTACAATGGCGTTGTTTGCAGAAGTAGGCCCGAATTCCAGCTTAGGGCCTTTATCATCTGGTGTAATCTCTGGCGACAATAACCCCTTGAAATTCTCTGGAGCACGCCGATCCGCATGAGTTCTGAGCCAAAGTCATTCCAGTTGATCTCAATCCAGGAATGTGGCGATTTGCTTGATGTCTTCGTACCTGCATACGAGGAAGCTGTGGAGAAACATCTGATACCGCAGTAAGTACATACCTAACAGCAATTCAGCGTGTAGATAAGGGCAATTTAGCGGCTAAGATTTGCGTAGCTTGTACAAAGGCATTTGAAACTAAAAGCCCACGGGAAGACGTAAAATTCGTAGTTTTATCAGACGATAGTGCGTTTTCACTTAGGGATTGGCTCAAAGCATGCTTGTATGTAGCCTGTACACCACCCCTTGTGCAGTGTGACTTTGAGCGCCCGGCTTTTCATAATTTCAATTATTTTCAGTTTTGCAAGCCAGTTGAGTGCTTTCTGTTTTATTCAATTAGCTGGATGTTTGAATGGCATCCAGATGTCAAAGTATGTCATAATATTTCTGACGTAAGCGCTTTGTAATTTGTTGTTTTATTGTAAAGTGCGTGAATTTTAATAATTTATTTTAGTTGCGACTGTTTGATTTGGATGACTCCAGCCCATTTAATTGCTATTTACTATTTCTGGGCCTTATTGAGCCTCCAGATTTAATGATAATTGTTTATTGCAACGCTGTTGTTGATAATTAAATTTGTATTAACTGTTGCTGGCTTATAATTTCTTTGGTTATCTATACTGCGACCCTTCATGTACTCGTGTTCTTTTGAGATTTAGGTTGAAGTAAGAGGCTTACAAGGTAGATGGTGATTTGTTTTGTTAGGTAGATTTGTGATTATGTTGTGTATAGCGACTGCTGCCCATTTTGTATAATTTTTATGAGTTTTAATAATCTCAAGAACCGCTGCCTGGTTCTTATTCGCGCCATAATTCTGCGGCGAGTTAGAGCTAGCTAGGGTTGTGCTATCCTTCAGTTAACGGTGGTTCAAGATAAACAAATGTAACTTAAATGTGATGATGCTATCCACAAATTGCGCAATAAATCCTGAACTATTCGTAGAAGATGATCATGAAACTGTAACTAACGTCGTAATCGACTGACAAGTATTCACATCATCCATAATTATATTACAGTGTGAATTACATCAATCATAACACTTAGCTAAGACTAGCACTCCAGCAGTTTGTAAAATTCGCTTTTTGACGTCGATTCCGTCTGGCAGTCGAAATTCAGTCGTGCCGGAGAAAGCGATAAGGGACCGCAAAGAGATGAAATACCGCCAAAAGGTCGATTCTTTGGCGACAGGAACTGCTGCAGCTAAATTCGAAGTAATTAGAAGGTAAAGTCTCAAAGACATTACATAACTCGAGATATGTGAGAAGTCATTGACGCTTGGAGAATGATCCACTAGTCCGGTTTTCTACATTCGACATCGAAATGTCAAATTGGTCCGAATACGGGACTTACCACCAAATTCTGCAAACCAGCTTCAACACAAATCACCTTTCTGACCGGAAAAAACAACTCGCCTCGTGCTTGCCGATAGCATCGCTTAGGCGACCGCTATGGAAAAGTTATATCACAGCAAGAGCGGGAAGTCAGAAGCGTAATAGCACGTTAACATAATGGGTTCACATAACAATTTCATCAAATATTATATTTCTGTTTAAGATGGAGAAGGATTAAGAATATTGTAATTCTAATTAGTATTATAATAACTCGCCTGCAAGGACCTACAGTACAGATACGATTTAAGACTAAACAATGACGAGCTGCAGCTCGGATACTTTCTATAAGATGAAGAGGCACTTCATTCAGTACAGGGAACACTAGAATATTCTGTAGAACGTAGTAGCCACCGCAATGTCGCATTTGCCCCCAATATCCTATTTTATATTTATTTTTCTATACAAATCTTGTTTTTCTCAGTAGCACCGGGTCTATGTGTTAAGTCACCTACAAGCTTATTTTTCCCTCTCTTATCAACTTACACATTTGGGAAATTACATAAAATAATGCTTCTCGTATGCCCAACATATCGACATACAGTAATATTAATACAAGAAACGCTGTTAGAAAATCATATCAATTTCTTTTAGCATGATATGGTCAAAATCACAAATTCTGAATAGGTTGGCACAACAGTGTTCGATTCTTTGTTTCAAATCTACAACCGACACAACGAAAACAGCCATTAGCATCTGTTTTGGAATTTTCAATTTCATCCTAAGCCTAATCTGACGCAAACTAAACGACTTTCTTATCTAATCGGGCCACATCTTCGCAGCACGTCCATCAATATGCTTGTCGTTTCTCGCGCTACATCCTATTATGAGCAGGTTGGGATGTGTTCCCTTCGCTATTGTTAGTCCAATGCATACTTAGTTTTGACTAAATCTATTTGCATGCCACAGCCAATAGATCTTTGACCCGCATGATGCATCAAAAAGAGGTTATGGGTGTTAGAGGTTGTGGCGTGGACTAACGGTTTAAAAATTACATTTGGAAATTAGTAATGGAATAACTGCGTAGGTGATATATGGTATTTTAAATTAAATTTCCGAGAGACAATACGCCTATAACAAGCGTCTTTAGGTGTAAGGCTTGAATGAAAAATTGATACATAATATTCTTTGCACGAAAACAAAGACATTATTCGCAGCAGTATTTTTTAAATATTTAAAAATGCGAGCTATTAGAAGAATGCTATACTACTAAATTTAATTTGTATCGTGCATTTGAAACCACCGTTCTTATAAAACGCGCGCGTTTTAAAACTGATGAAATAATAATAAGCGCCCTGGAAGTTTTGGAAACCATAAAATGATTTTATCTCGAATCAAAAGAAATTCTAGGCACGCTATATTTAATACTGTTTGTGTAGAAATTTATAGTTTTTTTAGAATTCGCTCATTCCTGACTTAAATGTTAGTTATTGCTAGTTGTTAAGGTGATGTGAAAGAGTACAATTTGCGAGTTATTAAATGGATTATTAACATTGATGAAAAGAAATTGTCAATTATTACTAAGTACTTGCAAAATTATTAGCAATCGTTGCAAATGTGAATCTTTTACAAGTTAATATTTGTTTTGTGTTATAAAACCCTCTTTAAAATAAATATAGAAATATTACAGGGATAGGGTAGAAAATGTTATATTGTGCTCTCAGATTATTTCATCCCCTAGAGGGAGCGTCCCCAGGTGGCGGATAGAGGTATATACGGTAGATATGCCGCGTAGGAGAATAATAAAGTATCCCACGCGGACTAACATGCACAAGAGTGTCGGTGCCCAGATAAAGCGGCATACCATAGCACAAAACTAAAGTTATTAATTCTTCTGTATTAAAAATTGTAATAAGAATATCTATATCGATATTTGTGGCTGTCCAGCAACGACTTCTGTAAACACCTATGTGCAGTGTAATTGAAAGAGAAACTGTATTTAAAGAACTCTCCTATATTAGCTTTCATTAGCGCCATCCCTTTGCGGCTAAACTAGGTGAGAGCAGAGACAATATGAGTCGTTTTTCCTGAGATATGATTCAATTAATTAGCCGTTCAATTAACGAGGATCCGAGTGTTTCAGTAGGATCTGCTAAATTTTTTTCGCCTATGAAATGTGCCAGATTACATAAAAATTGATTGAATCCCGTATTATCGATGAAGATTACTATGAGGAAGAAATGGTTAAACTGCAGAATAACATATTGAAAAAAATCTGTAAAGGGCTTTACTCAGAATTTCCCTCGAAAGTGGACGTTGTGACACTAACAGCCGGTCTTATAAAGGCCACTAATCTGACGTTAACTTTAATTCGCTGTTAAAATAAACAAAAGCGCATCAAAATTTGTTTACTAATGAATAAAATGTCATAACCACTGACGTTTTGATGCGCTTTTGTTTCTTTTAAGAGCGAATTAAAGTTAACGTCAGATTAGTGGTTTTTATAAGACCGTCAGTAACAATTTTAAAAATTAAAAAAATAGTGGTAAATATCTTCATGCTCACTGAAACAATAAAAGAATGCGAATTAAATCAACTTCAAAATTTAAAAAACCATTACCGGTGATGGGATTCGAAGTACAGCACCTGCGAACGGGAATTGTAATCCGGCATCTCATCCACGGGCGCATCGAGGACCTCTACCGGCTTTCCGATGCGCACCTGTATTTGGAAAAACGGAGTTATTGTTGAAGCTTTTTGACTCTTACAACATTACCCTGTATCTGTTGGGTCTCATTTTCGTTAAATGTAAAGCCTGATTTATGTGTAAATTATTACTTTCATCTATTTCTCAGTTAATGCAAAAATAAACAACGTTTTATTTTTTTAAAGTGCTCACCCTGTATATATTTTTGCGAAATTTTATCGGTTTTATGCCAGGTAGACATATAATCTACATGCAAAATATCGTCTTCCTACGACAAATGGTTTTTGAGTTATACCGCTAACAGACAGACAGGCAGAGAGACAGACGAAATTGAAAAAACCTATTTTTTCGTCATCTAAGGACCCTGAAACGTGAAGATCTGAAGATATCTTGGAAGGTAAGTTTTTTGCAATTACAATAGATTCTTTCAGACGAGGGAAGTAGAAAATGTTGAACATATTGTGATGAAATGGGTCTATAAGCTCCACGTTGCGAGCCAGTAAATGTTATGATTGCACGGCCCTTACTATCAGTTGCCTATTAGATGTAATGATTACCTGTTTGTGAATTTTAAATAAAATTCAATAAGTTAAATTGTGGCTATTGAAAAGCGAAATGTAATAAATGATTACAGAAATAAATGGTTGTATGCCCCTTTTATATTTTATCTAATCTGCAAAACTGATTTAGCTAACTACAAGACAAGCATGAAACTCAAATCTGATTAGGTAGGGATCATAAACGGACCTTATTTTATTCGTGAACTCAGTAGTTCAAATGCGCGGTTCTTGGTAGATCAAACAATCCTTGATTTGACATATGACACAAAATGTCGCTAGTGGCGTACTTGAATGTTTTAAAAATGAAATTACTGTAAGAAACGCGTCAAGTAATTATTCAAATTTTCGCGCTTGCAACAATTAGCCCTGTTTTGTTTCAGTGATGACGTAGGAACACCTCGCCTCGCTTGTTTCGTGACGTACAATAGCTGCCTAAACGTGCATTTGTTTTTGTTCGCTTGGGTTCTCAGCCGAATTCGCACAATCCACCGACGCTACTCGATTATTGGAAAAACCGAAGCAAATGGGGCCTCGGGAAAATGCTAATCCACTTCGGAAAGGGGTGACCTCGGATTTCAATGCATTTCCGACACTCTATACTTAAATTTTCAGGCTTTATCCTACCTCGGTTGCAGACTTCTAAGCTGCCCGTTGTGAATGCTGCTCGGATATTCTGCTGGAGATGGTCCCCTCGCTGCAGATGCTGTCCGTGACGTTCTTGCAGTCCTCCCCGACGTAATGCAGTGCAGATTCTCTAGATTCTTACTTTTGTCGGGAACGATTATCGGAAACCCCAGCTGAACGGCACTGTCATATGTACTCTGAGATGGGCACAATAAAAGGCAATTCTTTTTTACTCGTAATATGCTCGTTTAATGGTATAAAAATATGTTTAAAGGTGGAGCACAAATCTAACAAACTTGACATAAAAATTAATTCAATTGTTCTCCTTGTTTTTTCAACAAAACAGCATCAGGTTGCTAGGTTACTATGATTCTCTTCTGTTAAAGGAAATTAGTTTTGATAAAGAAAGCTTACAAATGGAAGTAAATTTGAGTACTTAAATTATATTTACAATTTTCTAAGACAAAATTATTGTCTTTAATCTTATAACTAAATCGTTCGGTAGCGCTGTGCACACAAACTTTTTTATTTTTATTTTGTCATTGCTCTGCTTTGCACTATTACACTTTATTTTTTTAATGCACTGATTTTTTGAGTTCACCATGTTCGCGTTATTATCTTTTCTCTTCTGTTGCCTTCTAGAATTGCTCTTTTGAAATATTTCTATTATATTATTCTGCTTACTTTACCTTTCTGCTTTGCTTACTAATTTCACTATCTTTTGCTTTCGACTTAACAAACTACGCTACTTTTATAATGCAACCAACAACCTTTTGTGTCAAATACATTTTATAAATTGGTCTGGCTTTACATGTGCACAAACCTTATTCGAATTATATTAATTTAGTCACAAGCCAATTTAAACCCTGTGAAATTTGCTTTGCCTTTCCGTACCTTTCTCCAACTAATTTAATCTTTCTTGCATCTCATTATCAATGCATTTACTGTTTTACTTTAGTTTTAAAATTTGCAATTAGATAAAACATATCAACAGCCAAGTCGTAGGCCTCATACCATCTCAATGTTTAATTCAAAAATTGGTGAATTAACGACTCCTCCGGAATTTTATGGTTATCAATAACAAAACAAATAAAATCTAGTGCGAGAGAAATAAGGGTACGACTAATACCCAACACTAGAAGGAAACGATGAGAAACTTCAATTTGTCAATCTCTCAGAATTGAATCTAGACGTCTGTTAAAAAAGCAAACAAGAAAAAGATGATAAGAACCAGATATCTCCCAAAAAAATATCAATCACAATCAGCCGAACGTTAACAAACATGGCTACAGTCATTGCTCCATTTTAATTTGAACCAATGTCTCATCTTTGCATCATACCTCTATAATTTTAGTTCCTCTTTTTCTTTTTCTTCTTCTTCTACGACTTTACTCCCCATTTTTTCGATATACGCCTGTTCTAATTCATTTTTCTACCGATTTCTACTTCTAGCAACGTATTCAGTTTAGTCCTGCCATTAATTTTATGTCATCTACCCATCTCATGAATGGGCTGCCAATGGGTTATCCTTTTACATTTTTTCGTTGGTACTTCCATTTCAGGGCTGAAGCACTTTCTGCGACCTCGATGACTTTTGTTTTGTTTCTGATCCGCTCAATATCTTTGACGTCGCCCTCTCCATTATGCATTATGTAATTTGTACGATCATTACCTCTTTTACCTTTCGGTTCAGGATCATTGCTACCGCGCAGGAAGTGCAACGACGATAATGTGCAGCACGCGATTTACCTTAGGCATGCTGGTATCCAAAAATACCATAGATTCAACAAACCTAAACCCAACCCCAGGCTAACTTAGATAATGCGTCCAAATGGCAATCATGAAAATTTTCTAATTCGAAATTTTTGTGATAATATCCGTTTTCGTGTCTATGTTTTTTCAGTTTTTTGAGAAATTGATAATAAAAATGTGTAAAAAGGTTTACACGTAACTTCCATTGCAAGAGAACACCACATATGGGTAACAACAACTTAACGTTCCTAATAATACTGAAACACTAAAAGGAAATACGCGGTAATGCGAATTACATCAATTTGTAAATAAAAAAAGCATTGCAGGCACTGGGATTCGAACTCAATGCCTGGGAGCACCCCGGGCGAAACCCGATCACTAGTTTCGTTCGGGCACGATGGTGCGCTTTTTATTTTCTCTTACGGCTACATTATATAGGACGCTCTGATCGTTGCACATTTTTGTCCCTTTACGACATTTATCCTGCCCTTTATGTTGAAAGCCATGAGAGCTGTTCCAAAAATACGTGATCTAAAGAACCTTACTGAAGAGGATATGTTGAGGCTGCTGGATTATGATGATCCAGAATTCAACTACTTTCTGCAAGACGACAGCGACGAGGCTGTTGAAGACGAGAATGCTGAATTTTCTGGCGATAGTTTAGATTAAAGTGATTATGAAATTGATATCGCCGCGAAAGGTTTACCTACGTATATAGCCAAAGATGGCACTGAATGGTCAAAACATCCAAAAAATATAAGAGAGAAATTTACTGAATGATCCTCCTGGTCTAAATGCCTACAGTTCTGGAATTTCTTGAGATGCATTTTTGTTGTTTAAGCCAGGAATCATAGATATTATTGTACTGACTGCTATGAACGAAAGAATGCTGCCAACTCTCCGAAACCATTTGTTCCAACAAGTAATACTCTCAAAAGTAGTAAGGAATCTGTCCAGCTACTACCTATGTCTAGTAATCGCTACAACGAACTTACGCGATTTCTTCGTTTTGATAACTTCGAAACCAGGAAAGAAAGAAAAGCAACTAACAATCTAGCTCCGATTAGAGAGCAAAATGTATAATGAGCTGCAAACCAGGTGCTCATATATGGGTGAATGAGGAACTTGTTCCCTTTAGATGTAAAGCTCCATTCGGGATCAAGATCTGGACCTTAGCAGACTGCGTTTCTGCATACATAATAAATATGCTGGTGTATGTTTGAATGTCATTAGGTAAAATAGTCTGAGTCTGAATTGTGTGTGTTAGGAAACAAGGATAACCGAACAGAAAAGAACCAAGGGGAGAGAGCCGTGCTCGACTTAGTAAACCACTTACCAGCAGGGCATGGAATAACCACTGATATTTTTTTCACGAGTCTACCATTATCTGGCTAACAAGCTTTGAATGAAAGGAATGATCCTTTGTAGTACTGTTAAAAAACACGTTTATACCAAAAGAGTTGTTTCCTAGGCCATGTAAACATATGCAGTTTTCTATGTTTGCGTTCCAAAACAATCGTACGCTGATATCACATGTGCCCTCCAAAAAATAGTAAGATTGGTGTTCAGCCAACACACTAATGATAAGGTCGGAGGAGAAAATGAAGACTACAAGCCTGAAATTATATTGCCATAGTATAAAACCAAAGGAACTGTTGATGTATGTCCGCGATGCTTCTTCAATATAGGTATAAAAAGCCTTTGATTTGTGTATAGTTCCGTGAATTATTTCTTGCACTCATTCAGGACGCACTTCGGAACATTAATTGTATAGTTATAGGACCAGATTATTTTACTGAAGGGTTCACACTTGGTAAAGGAATGAAGGGTTGTAAGATAAAATGTGAATGAAGTAACCAGGCCTAACTACCCCTTAAGACATTTGTTGCCTTTGTTTACATACACTTCAGAGTTTAAAGGTATATTAAACAATCAGTGCAGAGCTTTATATACAATTAAATTGTGTCGTGTTTTGTTATACGATCTAATAACCTACTATTTGCATAAGTACAAAACACAACGCTTGCATAAAACTTCTTGCTTGTAAACAATATGTGTTAAAACTAATCATGCCATATTAATGCTGAGAGTGGCACACTCTACCGTAATTGTTACACATTGTGAACTAGTTTTGCAGTCTAATTTGTTTCCGCATAATTTCACCGAATTGTGTATTTCATGAACAAACAGAAGTTTGAATAATATAGATGATCAGTTTGCTCAACAATATTCAACAGAAGGGAAGGCTAACAGATGGCCCATGGCCATATTTTATCATATGCTGATAACCTTGTAGTTATCGTAAAAAATAGCTCGGTAAGAGAGGGTTAAATATCTCCATGACACTCTAAATAAGTTAAGAGACTAGATGCAGTAGCTTCTTTAAAAGTGTGTCTTATGCAAACACTAAGAGATGTCAACAGCCTTGTGCCATCGCAAAAAAAAGTTCACGGTAATTTCAATTTCTCAAACGGGGGCGGGTTACTATATGATCTTTGTGTCCTTGTGTCGTCCTTCATATAACAACTAAAATTATAAGTTGACAGAAAGGAGGGATGGAGAATGGAAGAAAGGTCAGAAAAAGTGGAGACTTGCTTTCACAGCATTAGCCTCAGAAAAGGTACATTATTGACTCAGGGAAACCACCTAGAAACGTTAAACAGAGCAGAGAGCTACTGCAATCGAACTCACGACCTCCCTAATGCTAAAATGTTGTTCGTTCCATTATATAGGAGGATGTGTAAATATGCCCCTCGTTAACGGTGTACCAAACCACCAATTCTGAGACATTTTAAGATCTAGATCCTTAATATCTTTAAGATTGGAATAGTCCGTTTATGTTTATCAAATAAAACCACAAGCTGATTTTTTAACATGTTAAATAGTTTTCCTTAAATATGATTCACTTCTTCTTCGTTCTTTACCGTTTTTCTGCCGTTCTGTGTATTTTTTCCAACCTTTTCAATCTAGGCCTACCTCGTCCTCTTGTTACTCTCGGGTTTTGTCTCAAGCATTTCTTTGGGTATTCTTTCAGATCCGTAAGGTATGTAAGTACAAATACTGCATTATAAATCTGAAGCTTCGTTTGGTTCTAAATTTCTAAATTACTATTGTTCTTTCTTATAGATATGACTGCACCTAAATATTCCTATTCTTCTGCTTCTGCTCCAGTCGCACTTCTGCAGCTTAAGTTCTTTTGACTGTTCTTTGCACTGATTTGACTATTAGAAAAAATAAAAATTGTCATTGACTCTCTCAGAATCTTTAAAAAATGTAATCGCAATAGATGTCACTAATACTTTGATCGGTATAAGGATTGATATAGTGACCTTAGATCGGTAGCTGTAAAATTAGAATACGTTCAAATAAATGGTAAATACCTATGTAGAGTTTATAGAAGGTCAAACAAACGTGGTAGACCATCAAGCTTGAATAAGTAGATTGCAGCATAAATGAGAAATAAGTGTGCGTCTACACTAACACCTGCGCCTATTCGAAAAGCGGCTTAAACCATTGGCATGCAGTGCAAGAACAGCGGAAACCAAGTAATCTAGTCAAATTAAAAGGATTTCCCTATATATCTTGTAGAAAATGCAGAGTAATTTCTGCTTAAATAAGAACTAGCTATCTCACTCATTCTGGGACTCGCTGCATATACCGTTATGTCGAAGTTACGATAGCTCTTAGCATTAACTACTTGTTCAACTTTTCGATTACAAACGATTTATCAAAAAAACTCGCCAAGCTGTAAGCTACTCTCGGTCCAGATCAATAGTTACATTTACTGGCATCTTCGAGCTAAAAACTCCCAAGGCTGCAGCATTTTATCCTCCAGCAATTTCCTCACAAACAATCTTACCTCGAAATCGATCTAATTAGCTGGCCGATGGTTTAATCGCGGCGGGTTCTCGTTCCGCCACGCGTTCCCAGCATTTAAAAGAATAAAACTCAATTCGATTTTTTGCCCTTGGTTCGCCGTTACTAGAAACGAGAGCCCATCGGCCAGTAGACATGCTTCAATGCCTCCTTTATTGGGAAGAACAAAGGCTGTGGCACAATGGCACACTGAAACGATCCCGCACTTCAGATATTTTTATATCAACTGAAAGATAATGGAGGGCCCTGTCTGGAGCCCTGAGAGTGCCCATTTTTAAAGCACGGAATTTTTATGTACGATTTTGTGTTCTTTCACCACTGATAGTGATTTGATTAAGCAGAAACTAAAATAGCAAAGTCAACCACACATCGTTTACGTTGACAGAAGAATGTCTAGGTTTTGCTTGGGAATATCTGAGATTTGACTGCCTTGACTGAATTTCCCATACATTCTCCAGTGGAGCAACCTGATGGGGAGTCCTTTTTGTGTGTAATTGACAAGCACCTGTACGGTTTTTATGTCGAGTGTCGACCTGCTTTGTGCTTGAATAGATTGGTCACAGAATCTGGTAAAGATAGAATGCTTGACGATTCTGACAATCTATTAAGATATGTTTTACTACTTAAATTGTATTGTATTGCAAGATTGAAAATACGGAATTACATTAACTTAAGGATCTTCGAACTGGTTTGCCTTCACTGATAGTATAGAGTAGTTGCTATTGTACTGAAAATAATTTTATTATTAATAATAAATTTAATCAAAACTTAAAGCCCCACCCCCCTCCCAATTTACAGCACAAAAATTGTGGTCGCAATAAATTAAATCTGAGAGGTATTTTTCTAAATTTGACTACATCTGAGCTCCAGGAATAATACCTAAGAAAAGGCGCCTAATCGATCTACACTTTGTAGATCTGTGGTATTGGATTCGTGTTAGCGCTGATGTTCGATTTCGAATCCAAATTACCTGTTTTATTTCGTCGGGCTAAGCGTTTAGTGTTATTGTGAGCATTTCAAATACGTGTGGTCTTCACGTGTTCCTTTTTATCGCCGAGTCGCGGCTGCAAGCAAGGCTGGCATTAAATTTTTAATTTCCCTCGTCATCCCGAGCGAGTTCTAATTGGTCTTTTTAGAAAGCTGGGATTGATGGCATTTTCTCGTATCAAAGCAGCCACGGCTAATATCGCCGGAACAGAAGTCAAAGAGATTGATGGCATTGCTTGACGTAAAGTTGGCTCGGCAAACAAGCCTAATAAAGAAGAAAACTAATTAGAAGGAAAGTTAACCTAGTCATTTCCTCTTCTTGATTAATTAAACCATGGAATTTTGCAGATATGACATTTAAGTCAACACGGAACATCATCTTTAATAGATATTTTTTAAATATGAGCTAGCACCAATAATCTAAAGAATCTCCAAAGTTACTTGCATAATATCAAGACTCAATTTTCAAACGCCATTACATAAATGCAAAAAAGCTGCTCACACACTGACAACCTGATTTGAGCCCAAATTGGTTACGCCTTTTAATGATCATTTCAGGACGGCAAATTAATTTTAACGGATGGGCAGGCGATTACTAATCTGATCTTGTAAGCTCCTATGATTTTAATAAACCCGCTCTTCTTTACGCCGAATTGCTTTAGATAATTCATTCTGCTAATGGTTGCTACTGGAACTTTTCCCAGCCAAACCGCACCAAAAAACAAAATTAGTCAACTTATTAATACATATATCCTTAATAGTATTCGTGATTTACTGCTCAAATTGAAATTGAAAACGCCCAGTTCGTTTCAGCAAGATTTATTGGGGAAGCTGCACTGGAAATAACTCATATTTGCATAACATATTTACGTTCGGGCAACATATTAGAAAGTTCGCCTTAATGATGCAAAAGAAATATATCGTTTGCCCAAAATAACTACAGGAGACACAACTGTAGTAAATACAGAATTTCAATAACTTTGAAAAT
This sequence comes from Agriotes lineatus, assembly GCA_940337035.1. NCBI lineage: Eukaryota > Metazoa > Arthropoda > Insecta > Coleoptera > Elateridae > Agriotes > Agriotes lineatus. The sequence continues at coordinate 134,169,940 of OW679200.1, forward strand.
TTTAGAATAAGTACTTATAAACGAAATAAACATTGAAGGTGTAATGAAATAAAAAACATTGTAATTTATTACAATAGAGAATTACGTTCTTCCGACAAATAATCTTACTATGATCGGCCGAATTCCTCGCGTTGAAGCTGAATAAATCTACTGTAATATCCCCTTCCACCGTTATTAATGGAACACCAAATAAATATGCTATACTCCTCAATGCGATACTGACAACTTCCACACGTGGTTGATTTTTTTAATGTTGAACACATCCAAAGTAAATATCTTAGTGGGTTCATAGGAGCTGATCAAAACGAATAAGGTTTGAATGACAATAAGATTTCACTGCTTCATGAGCCAAATCATGTAATTTTGAAAGAAATAAAAATTTACAAACAACTTTACAAACTAAATGGCAATAAATAATAACGCGCACTTCACGTCCACGTCCTTGTGCAGCCCCTGGTGATGGACCCCTCCCGGAACATCAAGCCAATGCCGCCCTTGAATAAGCTCACAGATATCGCAAATGCAATAATTGATCTCATCTAATGTGACAGCTGCCTTGATCAAATCTGTGGACCGGAGCACTAATTACAGCATCTCTCTTCAGATACTACCATTCAGGTAAATTGACTTTTATTATAGTTAATGACGTCGAAGTAAAATACATGTGACGGTTAATCATACGTTTTCATAGTAAAGAAATAACTGAACTACAACATTTTATGAGCAAAGTTGCGTGTGTTTACTTACGCAACAAAATGGGATGTGGTTCTTTTACTTATACCTTTTTATGGCCACCCACCGAGACGCTTTGCATTTTTTATTAACACAAGCTTATACAAACCAAAAGTTATAAATAACGAATAAACAAATTAGACTTAAAATTACATAGAAAACTATAGGTTTAGCCTTAAAACTAATATATCTTTTAGGATCAGTGCATTTGAATGCCCCTGCTGTCGAAATGTCGATTATGTTGTTCATCCTGCAGCTTGGATCATCTTTTCCATTCGAACTGATGGCGAACTGTTGCTCAGAAGGGTGTTTTACATCTGCATTAATTTTTGCGTAGCTTGGGAATCCAAATTAAGCAAAATCCAGCAAATTTGTCGTTTCAAGAAGTTGCAGGGTGTTCCTGAAGTAATATCGCTTTTGACATAAAACTAACTTTCCGAACATCTATCATTTTAAAGAAATTCTTTTTGGGCCTGTCTGTGGACCACTACAGTACTACACCAGTTGCTACAACATTCGAAGCACAACACAAACGTTTGTTTCAGTGTGTAATCCACTCTTTGTTATTAGACGCGCGCATATCACAAACGTACACTTGAAACGCAGTTGATTTAAGTTATTGCCATTTGTAAAACTATGTTCTCCCTTCGATGCTTGTTTTTTATGTTCTTGACTCATTGAGCATGTAGTTTAGTATAGCTGTATTTGCCGACTAGAACTTTAATTTTAAGTAAGAACCAACCTCGACGTTACATAAATGCTATAAACGCAGCTCTGCATTGTCTGTGCTTTTGAATTATTTTGACATAAATATATATTATGAGGAAAGAGCATCCTTTTAATATTTCTTTTATCATATGTGGCGCTGGTATAAATGCTATATATTACTTGCAAGATCATCTTCCTTTCCTACAATGTTTATTAGCAGATATATTTATTTTTGTTTTGAAAGCCTATAGCATAGCATTACATACCAGGTGACCAGTTTCAAAACCGAACATAGTAAGCTTTTAATTTTTAGTTAACCATTGATATGTCTAACTTAATTGATTTCTAAGAACTTTCCTCCCCCTCCCCCACCCTATAATTTAATGTTTTGATCGAGACAACTCTGTTTTTAAACTAAATTATTTTTTTATTAATCTTGTAATATACCGTGCGTTTGCTATATTTAGTTTGAAACCAGACGAACACAGAATTAAAATTCAGTAACTGATTAACGTGCATTTATTTGCGCACGTATTATTTTCTAACTAAAACTGGCTACGAAGGAATTTCACATCACCGCAGATTTTTTATGTGTTACGTACTTCCTCTAGAAGTTCTAAAGGTTTCCTAAATCGTTATTTATTAAAACACCTCACACATTATCAGACGGTTTAGTTACCCAACATTACACATTTAAAATGAATAAATCTTTCTCCAAGTGTGTAGCAGGTTTTGTCATCTGTGACTGCTCTGGAAAATACACAGAACTGTAGAAAAGGGTGTGCAAAGTTAAGGTTCAACTTACAAGTTGAAAGAATCCCCAGACAGGCAGTTATGGAATACCTTGCACACAAATATTGTCATAGCATCAATCTATCGAAATTCTGTTTGCATTTACAACATGTTCATTAAAAACGTCTATAAGGGGCGGCTGTGGAAATTCAAATGTATGAATAATATGTTGGTGGCACTGTAGGTCTATGTCAAATTCGAGGTTAGCAGGTTAGGTTTTGTGTCAGTTTGTGTCAAAACTTCTTCCGTTATGGAGACTTTTTCTCAAGACTTTCACATTTTCACTGTCTTCGAATGTCGTTCTTTTCAACATAACCCTGTCATAGGCTTCTTTTACGTGGCGTGTGGGCTGACGCCGATTACCCATAGCCAATCTTGAATTTACCCATTTCTGGTGGGAATTTTAAATATGTCGTATGCTTTGATTTTGCATGCGTAAATTACACGTAACGTAATTGTGAAATAGGTTTTGGAGCGTATCCACGTTAAAAGTGAGATCTGCCAGTGTGCCAATATTGATTTTTCTGTGGAATTTTCCCTCAGGCGAACATCTGATAGGGATTTTGCTCTTCGCGCCACTTGATGACACAAACAGGTAGAATTCTTAGGGATTGTTTCCTGCGATTCTAGCTTTTCACTGGTGGAGGGTTAAATATATTTTTATAAATTCAATCTTAATGGAGTTATTAAATTTACTTTAAGATCTTCATTTGTGATTAAACGTGCAATTACTCGTTTTTTGCAGTCTTTAAGATCTGAAGCTGAACCGGCAAACTTTTCGTCGTTGAGAGGGATATTGTCCTTTGGTATAAATTTCCCCCGTAAATCAATAACACAAAATACCACAAAGAGCGCGAAGCTGTTTCCGTAACTTTCCAGGTACAACTGTTTTGACTTGTTGACTATTACGAGCAACATCTCTTCCCATTTCAGTCTAGGACCCCTTCCCTCACGCAGAGCTACTGAACCTCCTTTTAAGATGGTTACTTGTCGTAAAAGCGGCTTCCCCTGCAACAAGGGCCATTATTCATTGTTAGGGTACGTTTTCTATAGACTAACAATTATTGCAGGTTTTAAAATTGTCACATTTAACCACATGCTAGCTACCTTTCGTGCCTTAACGTTTAAAACAATTTGGCTTAGATAAGTTAAGGCTTCTCTGTAAATACTTGAATGCTGACGTTTAGAATACGGATTGGGTGGGTACATTATATTCGATAGTCACAATATTTCCTTTGTTTTTTTTACATAACCTCAGAAGCCTGGCCCACACTAGTAATTAATGTATTTATTTTAATAGTTAGCTGTCTCTTCGAGCTCGTTCTGAATCAGTACAAATCTTATATTATAAGAGCTGATGCCGACCGCGCACAAATGGCGACGCAGCAAGAATTTGTATTGTTAACGCTGGCAGGGCCGGACGTCGGCTGGCTACCAGCTTAAGCAAGCATTTTTATTGTTAACCGCTTCTTAACGCTGGCAGGGCAAACGTAGGCTGGCCAACGCGTTCTAGTTTATTCATACGAAAATATTCTTTGTCTAAACAAACTAAACTAGGCTTACATAAAATAAGATACTTGGAGTAATAGAGACTAAAGTAAAATAAGTTAAGTAAAAATATACAGAGCAAAAATACTATTCGCGAAATATAAATAACATATATCTAATATCAAAATCAACTTAAAGGTAAATCGCTGCACATTTGAGAAAGTTGATAACAGTCAATTAGCAAAGCATATTGTTACTGTAACCTGGAATTGAAGAAACGGAAATTGGTTGTTATTCCTTCTTTTTGCATTTAGCTTCTTGAAAATATAAAATGAATAGATACTGATAGGCCGAAATGTCAAAAGTAACTGTAGACGTTTCGTACATTAACTAACAACCCATAATATCTTGCAACCATCACACTCCAAATTTTAGAATTTGAGGCTTACCTGAAGCTAGTATAAAAAGTAATTGAATATAAGAGTTGTATTATTAAAAATACTGAGGAACGAATTATATTGGCAAAAGTATATACTCCGATTATAGTATTTTCAAACTTTTAAGCTGCGTGAAATAGTCTGACGATTTTCCAGGGCAAATCCGGTCCTAGTTTTGAGACATGACGCCTCCCCAGCAAGCTATTACACAACGCTCACTTTCAGGCTTACTGAAGCAGAAAGTTGCTAAAACTACAAGAAAAGGCATGAAGCACTTATTGATAAGTAAGTGCCTAAAAACGCTTCCTGCCAGGCGGCGTCTCTTTCAGACATTAGCAGCCAATTATGAACACGCGACTGGAAACGAATTGTAATTTCCCAAAAATGATCTTTGTGAACCGCGTGCGTCGCCGCTGTCGATCAAGCAAGCTCATGCTAATAGCTTCATTTGAGCCAATTATAATTTTCCGAGGGAACGGACTCCTTCCATCCAGATGCCTATTAGAGCGGACAAGTTTTGGATGTCCTGGTCATACATGTCGTACCATCGCAACGTCCACATTTTCGGTCTACTAAGCTGTTCTGCTTGGGCTTCCCGAAGAGTAGTTTTAATTTAATTATATATATTTTGTCGGCCAACGATAATAACCCGGCAAATTACCGGCTTGTCTTGTGCATAAAATCTGGGATACTGGACGGTAAAGCACCGTCTCAGGTACATAAAAAGGTAATGTGTTCCTTTAGAAAGCTTCTTTCACTCGGTTCGGCATTTAACGAAGTTACGCTGCATTTAATTTTATTGCAAGCGAAAACAACGTAATTAGCTGGCAACATATTTGCATTCTTTCCAACGAGGAAAAGCTGGAATATGTGACAGCAGATGAACTAGGAAATAACTTTTCTACTTCCTACTTCATCAACTACGGCACACAATTTAAATGTTATGAGTTAGGCAGATAGGTATTCAGAAATGCGACATTTTTAGAATTAAATTGGAAATACTTAATTTTGTTATATAGGTTGTTACGTAAATCGATAGTTATCTCTTAACTAATAACTAGTTTGTACTAACAAATATTCTTCTGCTTTACACTTCTAAAGTTCCTCGTTTGAAAACTAGGAAATGTTAACCGTAACCGTGAAAAGGGGGCGAGATACTAAAAACAGAGAGTTTTATTAACTAGTCAAGCCTACGAAAATATTTCTGTGTAACTACCTTGTATATTATAGAATTTTTAACTCAACGGTTAAAAATGTAGGTCTGTTTATTAAACGCTTGTAAAGGATCAAGAAATCAAGTTTAAAAATTAAAATCCACAACAAAAATATTATATTTAATTTCATGAAATAAAAGTTGTACTCACAGGTAAGTTATGAAAACCTCAAAACTTACCACCTCCATTATTTAAAAAAATCGTAGGTTCTATCATTTCCAAATAGCCCTACTCATTTCAAACAACTGGTTCTCTATCACCTACGAAGATGTTCAAGAGCGACCAACAACTTTTAACCTGAATTAAAAGATTTTTAAGCTAATTTAAACGGCCACAACTCATGTAAACCACTTTATATCATTAAAATGACATTAAATCCAGTGTAAAGGGTTAAATTTGATATATATTTTATTCTCGTTAGAAGAGCTTTAAATACCAATTTTTTGTAAATATTCGACTTCTTTCATTAAAACTGACATATTTTGTTAAACAGAACTTTATGTCGCTGCAAAAACATTTAAATTTCGTTAAAGTGACTATCCGATCCCGTCAAACTTAATGTCGTATTGAGATGCTCTAAGAGACTGTACTATAATGAAATCATTATAGTCCTCAGTACTATAGTGAAATCATTATGGTCCCCTAACAAATTCGTTACTAACGTTGCTAACGAAATAGGTAATCATTATGGTACAAGTCGTATTATCTTTACGACCATACTGATATGCGTTACGATCTTTACAACATACCGTAACTATTATCTACCTAGAATAATTTTAGATGTCATTGTAAACCTCAAGACAATTTCATCTCGTTAAAATTACTTTAAAACTGTTCAAACAATTAAACTTGTACAAACGATCTTAATATTACAACCAATTCTAATCTAGTATAACGACTAAATGTCTGTTAATCAACCACGTTACATCAACCTTGAACCTTTTTTAATTGACTGTAAATCATGATTATACGACTCTGATTTAAGAATTTCATTTCGTTACAGAACTTCCATCTTGTTAAAACTGCTAAAAAGATTTAGTAACACCTTAAAAGTACTCTAAATCTTATCAATATTGCCTTTATCTCGCTAGAATTAGCTTAAAACTCGTTCAAACGTTTACAACATTGTCTCTACCCAAGAAGAACACCTATATTGCACCAACATTGGCAAATTATTGTGTGAATTAGTTACAATATTGTACATCTATATAGATCTATGATCAAAATGTGAACTTCCTGCAATACTTTTACAATATTGGCTATCAATATAAATTCTGTATAATTTCATTATATAAATTCAATATAGAAATAATATGTTAACCAATATTGGCAACAAAATATTGATACAATAATGTAAATCTATATAGATCTATGATCAAAATGTGAACTTCCTGCAATACTTTTACAATATTGGCTATCAATGTAAATTCGATATAGTTTTATTATATAAATTTAATATTGGTATAATACATTCATCAATATTGGCAAACAAAACTAAAATCTATATAGAGCTATGATCAAGTGGGAACTACGCAATGTTGAAAAGAATAATCATTGTATGTAATTATATCATATATATTCAATACTGGAAGCCAATATATTATAATAAATTGTTAACTAAATATTGGCAATTCGCGTAAATATAATTGTAGGTATGAATTAATCTATACAAAAAGAGAAAATCAAATAAAGGTACAGAACTGTAAAGATTCAAAGTAAACATATATTATAATAAAAATTATTCGTAACACTTATTTTCAATACTTATTTTTAAGAACTAATATAAGTTACACTAATCACGACTTCTTAAACCAATTATCTAAAACAGAAATAAAACAGTAATCAATCACCCTAAAAAAAGATCAGTCATTTGCGATTGCGTTTATTGGTGAAATGTTGATCATATCACAACAAGCATATACCTGATGAATTGTCTTAGTTATGCCAAACTTTCTGCTTCCATCTCTATTAGCAGCTGTTCCTAGGAAAAAACCGATAGGTATATTTTAAAATATCAACTTCTGTACTATGTTCGGACCTTATGCGCACTGCCTCTAAGATAAATACAGAATTATTAAATAACATATGTAAAATATAACTTATTTAATACTAACTAATCATAGATTGATAGATACTCATTAAAGAAAAACATTGCTTCTTGTCACCTTTTCTTTATTGTTTTAATCTATCCTCCTTTCAATCTCTAAATATACCAATGCTATAAATATACTTCTGGAATAAGTAGTGAAATATGTAACTAAAACAAAAAAGTTTAGTTACAAAATTAGTACAGACATTTATAGTTTACAACACGCAGCATTAAAAGACCGGGAATCAGTTTTCAATAATATAGTGTAACATCAACATGTGAGCAAATGAAAACGAAATCAAGTTTGGCTTTGAAAAAATTAAGTCATGTGGTGTATTACTTCTGATGTTTTTAATTTAAATATGACAGGCAAATGAGGTTACAGATTATACATACATGACAGTTATTATAAAATTCCATATCCAACATAATGTAAATTAACAATCGACATAATATGTTTTAATTTTCAAAGCCAAGTTTGATTTCATTTTCGTTTGCTCAATTGTTAGTTATACTCGCGTATAGAAAACAAAAAAAAATACTCTATGAATACATTTTGTAAGTTAGAATATGATTACCGTCCTTAAATCGAACATTTAGCTTTACTTTTAATAATAAAAAGTTGCTTTACTTACTTTTACGTTGCATGCTGTATCGACATTCAACAACGAATGTACCTACAGTAATTACAATGGCACTGGCACAGGCAGGAATAAAGATTAATAAATATGAAATTATGTACACAACGAAACAACGAGGCAATAGGTGATACGATTTTGTTGATAGTTTTGAGGCTGATGATGGTCTACAATGGCCGGCTGTTATTTTAGTGAGTGCATTCCTAAGCCTAAATCCTAACGGTTGCATTTTTCCCTTTCTCCTGTTCTGTGCGGACATCTGATTTTGAATATTTGCCATCTTCTATTGAAAGCGTGCGCTTAACAAAGACAAGGAATATTGCACCGAGTGACGATTCGCACTTCGTATTTGATCGGGTGTCCTGTTCGGTGCCATGTATACCGGAGTGATAAACTATTACACAAAGCACCCGTTCCTAGATCAGCGGTTAGAACGTTGTTTTAGCAATGAAATGTCCACAGGTTAGAATTGGACCGTCTGCGAATTTTTTTCCGTTGCAAATTAACGTAATTCACGTTGCCAGGTGTTTCAGTATTATGGCAGCAATAAAAAATATTTACTTATTTTGTATATAATTTTGAACACTTGCTTTCTATATTAAAGACGTTAAAAACCTTCTGTAATTTTTTAATTTACAATTCAATTTTAAAAATGTAAAAACCATTTTAATTGGACCTGGCCTTCCTATGTGATGGGAATAAGAGCTAGTAGTAAATAATGATATGTAAATATTGTAAAACAGTATTGTATCATGAACATATTTATATAGCATATCTACATTGTCATCCTAATTGAAATAATATTTGTATTTATATAGATTCCAAGGTTGCATTCAATATTGTAGTGTTATATTGTAGCGATATATTGCTTATATTGAAAATCGAAAATCGCAAACTATATCAATAACTATATTGTATTCATATAGATTATATGACAATATGCTATAAATAAATAATTGTATGAAAGTATTGTAAAACAATATTGTGTCATTAACATATTTATATAGCATATCTATACTGGCATCATAATTGAATGAAATATTGTATTTATATAGATTCCAAGGCTGCATTCAATATTGTAGTGCTATATTGTAGCAATATATTGCTTATGTTGAAAATCTAAATTGGCAAAATATATCAATAACTATATTGTGCTTATATAGATTACATTTAAATATGCATTAATTGTAAAACTATCATTGGGTAATCATAGATACAATATAGCGCTGCAATCTATTGGTAAATAATTGGAAAACAATATATACACTATATCGGTAGATTATTGACAGTATTGAACAATCATTTAATATTGGGCCAAGTATTTGCCAACCGATTGCCAATACAGTGTTCTTCTTGGGTATTCACAATTTTTTACTGTTGATTTAGTTATTATGACGTTAATTCTAGCTAAATCGGAAGAAATATTGTTAAAATGACTTTAATCATATATATGTTTAATTTTTTAGAAGATAGCTAGCACAGTTAAAGAATTAGTTAACTCTTGTTAAAATTGTCTTCAATGACATGAAATTGTCCTTTATCTCGTTGAAAAGATATTTTCTAATTTACATAGTTTTATTTTCGTTAACTAAAATAATTTTTATCATCAATTACATTTTTTCTATAGCACATGTTAAAGTGTGCTTTTATCAACTCAAAACAAAAGGTCAAGTTTTACTTTAACAGCAAGGGTAGATAAAGTAGCACTTTAACATCAAGGATAGATAAAGTAATTTTATCGGTTTCAGGATATTAAGCCTTTGTTTACCTATACAAAAGTAAGCTGGTAACTAGGTCATAACTTATCTGTAGGGTAAAGAAATATTACCCTACATGGCAACCATTACCATAGAGCAACCGATAAACTATTGAACAAATCACGAATGTTATGAATCATAACAGCCTTAGAAGTTTTAAAATCCTCGCTCTACGAGCTCGGATTTCAAAGCATCTGCGGCAGTTATGATACTCATAACAATCCTAGATATGTTAATAGCTATAATTTTCTAACTTTTGTTTAAATTAAATCTGACAAGTTCGTATTATCGTAGCAACCCAATCTAGCTACTGACATTTCGAAATGTGATTGACTGTCTTTATTTTCTTTTGAAATTGTTGCTATAGAAAAAAATATTGTATTATACACGACGATAAAGTTATTTCTATCCACTCTTGAATCATTAACGTCTTGACTTCGTCTCGACGTTAAACGATTCACTCGTGGATAAAATTTAACTTTATCGTCTTGTATAATAAATTACTATAACTCAAACGGAAATTACCTCAAATATCGTTTGTGTGTACTGGCCTGGTAGAAACTATCTACCAACTTAGCAAAGAGTTCGGTAGCACTTGGCAACGACTGTGATTCGTCTTATACGTTTGGCAGTAGTGAAGTATATTACTGCTTGCACTGTTAGACAATGTCAAATTCAAGGTTAGCAGGTTAGATTCTTCGTGAGTCTGACACAAACTGACGCAAAACCTAACCTCTAATTTGACATAGACAACGTCACCAACAATACATTTCAGTACTGCCAAACGTATAACAAGAATCACAGCATTTTAAAAGCAAAGAGTTTGGAATAATTCTTTAATAAAATCAAAATGGTTCTTGTTCTTGTTCAGTATACAAAATAATGTTATACCACACGCTGCCGGTATTCGCGTTTATGGCCTCGCTAGATCACGTATGTCACCCTGGCGGGTGCCCACTTAACGGACTAATATTGTAAATAGCTATTATAGTCTCGTTAGAAAATACGCCTGGTAAAATTACATTAATTAAAACTGTGTAAAACCTTAAAATTACATTAAATCGAACTCAAATGGCCTCAAATCTCGGATAGCGTCGTGTTAGAAAATGCTTCTAGTCAAAATTATTTACATTACAACAAACCAAAATGATGGTTAAAGTTGCATTAAAGCTAACTCAAATGATATCAAATCACGTTTATAATCTCGTTAGAAATTATTTTAATGGAATTACACTAAATCAAACTAAAATTATCTGAAATCTTGTTTAGGGTCCTGTTAGAAAGTGTTTATGGTTAAAATTCTTTAAATTAAATTCAAATGAGCTCAAACCTCGTTTTTAGTCGCGAAAAGAAATTCTTGTGGTTCAAATTACATTATATCAAAATAAAATGTCTTAAAATCTCGTTTAGGGTCGCGTTAGAAAGTGATGTTAAAATACCATTAAATTAAACCAATATGGCCCCAAAAGCATCGTTTCTAGACTAGTTAGAAATGCTTCAGGTTCAAATTACATCAAATCAAGGTAAAATTCTCCCAAATCTTGCTTTTAGTCTCGTTACAAAATCTTTTGGTTAAAATTACATTAAATCAGACTAAAATAAATTAAAATCCCTGCAAATGCTTCTGATTAAAATTACATTAAATCAAACCAAGATCTTGTTTATACTCTTGTTAGGAAGTTATTCTGGTTATAGCTACATTAAAGCCACCTCAAATGGTTTAAAATCTTATTTGTAGTCTCGTTAGGAAATGCTGCTAGTCAAAATTACAATGAATCAAACTGAAATGTTTACGGTAATGTTATTTGTAGTCTCACTAGAAAGCGTTTTTTAATAAAATCGCACTCAATAAAGCTATAATGACTTCAAATCTCGTTTACAGTATCGTTAGAAAATGTTTATGGTTAACATTACGTAAAAGTAAACAAACATCGAATGATCGGAAATCTCCCTTATAATGTCCCCTGATCTCGTTTATAGTCTCGTTACGGGTTATTTCTAATTAGGACTACATTAAATCAAACTGAAATTACCTCTAATCTGGTTTATAGTCCTGTTATAAAATAGTTTGCTTAAAATTGCATTAAAGTAAGCTGAAATGACCTCAAACCTCGCACGTAGGGTCGCTAAAAGTTTGTTCTGCTTAACATTACATTAAATCCAACTGAAATGACCTTAAATTTTGTTTATAGTCTCGTTACGAAATAGTTTTGATTAAAATTAAATTAAAGCAAACTGAAAAGTTTTCACAACCCGTTTATAATCTCTGTAGAAAATACTTCTGGAAAAATTACATTAAACAATATTGAAATGTTCCTCTGATCTCGTTTATAGTCTCGTTACAAAATAATTCTAATTACGACTTCAGTAAATTATACTGAAATTATCTCAAATCTCGTTTATAGTACCGTTATAAAATAGTTTTGTTTAAAAATACATTAAATCAAACTGAAATGGTCTCAAACCTCGCAAGTAGTGTCGCTAAAAGTTTCTTCTGCGTAACATTACATAAAATCAAACTGAAATTACATCAAATATTGTTTATAGTCTCGTTAGAAAATAGTTTTGATTAAAATTTAATTAAAGCAAACTGAAAAGTCCTCAAATCTCGTTCATAATCTTGATAGAAAATACTTCTGAACAAAATTACATTAAACTATATTGAAATGTTCTCTGACCTCGTTTATAGTGTTGTTACAAAGTTCTTCTAATTACTACTACATTAAATTACACTGAAATGACCTCAAATCTCGTTTATAGTCTCGTTATAAAATAGTTTTGTTTAAAATTACATTCGAGCAAGATGAAATGACCTCAAACAGGGGTGTAGTCGAGGGGGAACGCGGGGGAACGGCGTACCCCCACTGGTTTTTTGTTAAGTAAAAAAAAGATTAAATTTAGTAGAAAGTTAATTTAATACAATAATTACGGAAAAAAAACACACAAGCAAAACTTATTAAATTTACTGGCAAATTTTCTAAAATGTGCGTTGTTTCTTATTGCACATATTAAGCGATACTAAACGTATTGTATGGCGTAGGCCTACATGGAGTAGATACTGCTGTCTGCACAAACAATTTGATAATTTATTGTTCATTCCAGTGCCATTTAAATAGTGGTATATGTATGTCATTATTTAGAAAAATCACGTCAAACATGACTTGCTACTTGCTATGAATATACAAAGTATTAAAAACAGTTTGAATTAGTAAGTTGTAGGCTTTATATTTATATATTAAGACTACAAAACCGCAAACAATGTAATACGGAAAAATTGCACCAGAAAACATCAAAACGCATATTTTTGCATCTATACTTTTTAAAAATTTCCGGAGGAGGACCCCCGGACCCCCCTTTTCCTAGGGAATATTCCATACCCCCCTCCCCTCCACACCCCCCGGAAGTCTAGCGTTCCCCCACTGCCAAATTTGCCACTACACCACTGACCTCAAACCTCGCATATAGTGTTGTTAAAAAAAAATTCTGTTGAACATTACATTAAATCCAGCTGAAATGATCTCAAACCTCGCAAGTAGTGTCGCTAAAAGTTTCTTCTGCGTAACATTACATAAAATCAAACTGAAATTACCTCAAATATTGTTTATAATCTCGTTAGAAAATAGTTTTGATTAAAATTAAATTAAAACAAACTGAAGAGTCCTTAAATCTCGTTTATAAAATAGATAAAAAATACGTCTGGATAAAATTACATCAAATCAAATTAAAATGCTCTCAGATCTCATATTTATACTTCCGTTGGGAAATAGTTTAGATTAGAAATTAAATTAAATTAAGCTGAAATAACCCCAATTCTCATTTATAGTTGTCTTAAAACTTACTTCTGTTTAAAATTACATTAAATTAAACTGAAATTGCACCAAATCTGGATAGAAAACACTACTGGTTAAATGCATTAAAAAACTCAAATCTCGTTCATCGTCTCACTAGAAAATACCTGTGGCTAGAATTACATTAAATCAAGCTGAAATGATCCCAAAGCTTGCAAATAGTGTGGTTAAAAATTTCGTCAAATTAAAATTGCATTAAATCAAACTAAAATTACCTCAAATATTTTTCATAGTATTTTTAGAAAGATTACATTAAATTTGACTGAAATGACTTTAAATATCGTTTACAGTATCGGTAGAAAATCGTTCTGGTTAAAGCTACATTAACTCAAACCTAAATAGACTTAAATCTCTTTTATGATGTGGTTAGAACATACTTCTGGATAAAATTACATTAAATCAAACTGAAATAACCTAAAATCGCGTTTAGTCTCCTTGGAAAATGGTTCTGGTTAAAATTGCATTAACTTAAATCCACAACTTCGTAAATCTCCTTAAGATAGGTTTTAATTTAATTTAGACAATATTAGCTCTCGTTCAAATCACCGGCATCTGCTTGAAAAGACATTATTGTTAACTTAAATCCCATTTAAGTAAGTTTGTACCTACTAGCTAATAGAATTTTACACATTGTTTAAAGGTCTTTTATTTTCATCGGTGTTGCCGACTATTAACTAAATTAATTTTAGTATCGTTAAGAGCACTCAGTGCGTTCATGGTTAGATATTACCACACTCTTTTTATATAAAAAAATATATTGAACCAGAATTTATTGATGAAGATAAAATACTGAACAGTACACGTTTGCTTACAGCACTTAACGAGACTCGTTTAATTGCCGCAGAACTCGGCTCACCACCTCGTTTTGGCAATCAAACTCGTTTCATTAAGATGCTCATAATCAAACTTGTATCGTTAATATCTACTACATGTTCATTAAAAAATTCCATAAGGAGCGGTTGTGGAAATTCAAACGTATGAGTAATATGTTGGTGGCACTGTAAGTCTATGTCAAATTCGAGATTTGCAAATTAGGGTTTATGCCAGTTTGTGTGAAAACTGACGGAAAACCTAACCACTCTCTAATTGCTTTTAGTGAGGTTTAATCAACATTTATCTTCTCAAAAAAGATTTTTAATCTTTTTAGACGATTTTTTCTCATTGAAACGATTTGTGCACGAATATATTTCCTTAACTTTTTTAATATTCGGCACTCATAATAGAACGGCCCCAAAGAGGGTTCCTAATAAATGTGTTTTAAATCAAATTTGAGGAGCACCATTACTTCATTTATAATGGAATGGCCTACAAAAGTGCCCGTTACAATAAAAACTATAATAATTATAAAGTTCTCTTAAATGTTTATGCACAACAATTCCACACGAATCGGAATTTACAATGTCTATATTATGCAATACAACTGTTAAAATCAAATTTAAAGCAAACCATCAACAGTTAGTTATTCTCAGATTGCATAATGTTTAGCCCTAATGACTTAAAACAACATAAACCACTTTGACGTGCATATTCCCACCCAATTTAATTACTCTACAACGACCTTCTCAGAAATTGGGAATAATTCCCTTAAAGCCCATCCTAATGGCTCGTGCAGGGGTCGGAGCCTCAGTCCTAGCACAATAACTAATAAGTCGGACACATGTCAGTGCAATTGTACATAGATTACCGGTTTGTAAGGGCTCAGGGGCTGTGTCGCCGGCCTTGCCCGTGGGACCGTGGATGATCAATACTGATAGGTACTTTATCTGGCCAGATTACAGGCTATCGGCGGCCCATCATTTCCCTAGGGTCATCATGTTGCACCGATTAGACGCTGATTGCAGGGCACTCGCTAAGGGAGGGCGGATTTTAAATTTGGCTGGCGTTTAAAAGCTTCGACCAGCATTATGGTTTGTAAGCGTGTATGTTATGGGAACCCATTGTGTCTTTGAATCCAAAAGTTAAATCGCAGTAGGTACTGATTTTAAAGAAACTTAGAATGGCTACTGTCAATACTTAAAGACGAGAATCACAAATTTGATATATTTAAAAATATGGAAGAATGAAAGGATTTGTGTAATGGATTATCACGTGAGTCATCCTTCTCACCAGATGGCTAATGTAACTAGTACGAGACCCCGTCAAGATATGGTGCTGCATTCGACATGTTTCCAATTGTTTGTTTGTCATCAAGAGAGCGGACAATAAGAAACTCGCATTATAACAATAATAAAAAACATAACTACCTTACTATGATTCAATATAACTTTATCCCCATATATAAAATAATTCCACGTCTACTCATACTAGAAATACAAGATGCAGTCAAAACTTTAATTAAGAAATTGAAAGTGAGTCTGTGCCTATTACCACTGAAAGGAAAGAATGCCCAAGAAAATCCAACTCAGTTAAGCCTGCATGTTATTTAGAGAAAATTAAGATATCGCATAATTGAATGGATTTCAGCTAGCTGGTATTGTAAAGTAGTATGTACACATTCGGAAGTGCCAACAGCAACGGAATGAAAAACAACAATATATGGAAAAGAACGGCTGAAATTCGAAGACTGAGACAATTAAGATATCAGAAAACCATTAAATAATGATTTATTATTTTAGATATCGATGTTTTCATTCCTATGGTAGCATTTTCCAATACTTTACAGTACATATTTCGCAATAATTATATCAAATATGTGTGGTTGTTAATATGACTGTACTAGCAAATTATATAATAAAACATATTTAAAGACGTTGCATTTTGTGGGTCTAGGACAACTCGGCGCCGCCATCTCGGCGCCGCCACTTCGGCGCCGCCATCTCGGCGCGGGGCCAGCTCGGCGCGGGGACAACTCGGCGCGGAGCCATCTCGGCGCCAGCCAACTCGGCGCGAGGCCATCTCGGCGCCGAATTTAAATTCGCAAACTACAGTGTGCACTACGTAAGAAAATTATTATAAACAAATAATAAATAAAGTGATCGCCAAAAAGCTGGCATCAAATGAAAAAAAAATATTTAGAATTTCTTTGAAAATCAAACACTAACGACCAGAGGTAATTGCAAAGTGATTAGAAATGGGCCAAACAAAAGTTGTCACATGACTTCCGTTATCAGTAAAATTTTACATTTTTTTTAAATAATTACGAAACACGCATTGAAATTTATTATGAAATAAAAAACTTGGTTAAAAATATTTGTTTTTGCATAGCAGTTTTTGTTAAAAGTAAAGTTCTTTGATATGGGACCTAAACATAAAAGAAAATGTGAGAGATCAAAGTTGGCCAGGGATTTTGAAATTTTGGTATAGGAGCCTAGATGTTGATTCTAAACAATATTTCTTAATAACTTTTTGTCGTATTTTCTACATAAAAGGCACGCTACTCTACAGTAAAATAGGTTTTTTGAAAACTTCAAAGGCATACCTGATTTTTCAAAACTGAAATGCTGTTCGAAATTCGCTTTTAACCAAGCAGGGCTGAACCCCAAAAAAGTTCCTTGGCCCAAAATATTATGATTTAACTCAACTTACCTATATACAAAGTTGCTTAGTCTTCAAAAATGATTAGCTTTTTTAATTTTTTTCAAGTAAGTCGAAAAATCTGATAGATTTTATTAATTTTTTGGCCATGCGTTTGTACCAATAAACTACAGCTTTTTGTGGAATAAACCTCAATTTCGAAAATTACAGGGTGTTTAAAAACGTTGTCATAATAAATTAACCATCCATATTTTTTTAATCTCCTGTATAATCACAACTAATGTTTTTTTTGTGAATAGTTACTTCAGTTTAGAAGCTATTTCCTCTCTTACAAAATTTTAGTTCGGTAAACGGTTTAGCCACAAAAAATATTTTCTAAATTTCTACAATCCTGAATCAGTAATTGTAACTAGGTTTGTAGCGATTTAGAAAATATTGTTTTTGTGGCTCAACCGTTCACCCAACTAAAATATTGTAAGAGAGGAAATCGCTTCTAAATTAAAGTAACTATTTAAAAATAAATTTAGTGATTATACAGGAGGTTGAAACATTTAAAAAAGTTAATCATTTTTAAAGCCCTCTAGCGGCTCAACTAAGCAACTTTGTATATAGGTAAGTTGAGTTAAATAATCATATTTTGGGCAAAGAAACTTGTGATGTTTCGTTGTACACGTATTTTCCAGACACACTATATACAGGGTAATTTTTAAGTAAATTCTTTCCGTTTACCAGGAAATAAAGCTAAAAAAATAAGATTTTTCTTTATTTACCACTTTTCCGAAATATGAAAACTAACAAAGGTGTTAGAGTTTTAAATTAAAAACTAAACTTTGCCGCAAAGGCGGCTGGACAATTTTATTTTTGTTTATCTCTGTTGTCAAGCAATGACCTGTCAACTAGTTTTCCATTGAAATTTTCTTAATGTTATTGATACAATAATGGCTCATGTTTATGAAAATAATGAATGAGTGAATATGCTTAATATTTATTGGGAGTGTCGTCAAAATGCCGCTGCCACATCGCTCTGATACGCGGAACGTGTGTGTAGAAGCGAATGCTGATAATTTTGAACATATCATTTAAGTTAATTAAGTTTAGTTTAATTTTCGTTAAGTAATTTTAGTTCTTAATTTGAAACTTTAACACCTTGTTTGTACCTCCGTTAGTTTTGATATTTCGCAAAAGTGGTCAATGAAAAAAAGCTTACTCTTTTAAACTTTATATCCTGGTAGAAAACTTATCGTATTGACCAGATTTTTCTAAAATAAAGTAACTTAGGTGGCCCCGATGCACGCCACTGGTTGAAATAAATTAAATTTATTTTGACGAAACAATGCCACTTTATGAAATACTATCATACACCAAGTTTCATTAGAATACCTCTAGGCGTTGTCCAAATTTTTGAAAAAGAAATATTTTTTTTAAACTTCAACACCCTGTATCTTGTGAACGAAGCCGTTTTGGTTCCATGTTAAAGTTTGTCTACGTACTTAATTAACACCCTGTATATAGATTAGTTTTAGCTGACTGAACAATCTCAAGGCCAGAAAACTTTGTTTCGTAAAATGTGTCTCTATCTTAACTAGTAAATGCATGTTTCGTAATTATTTCTAAAAAATGTAACATTTTACTGATAACGGAAGTCACGTAACAACTTTTGTTTGGCCCATTTTGCAACCACCTCTGGTCGTCAGTGTTTGATTTTCCAAGAAATTCTCAATAACTTTTTTTTCATTTGATGACACCTTTTTGGCGATCACTTTATTTATTATTTTTTTATAATAATTTTCTTACGTAGTGCACAATGTAGTTTGCAAATTTGAATTCGGCGCTGAGATGGCCTCGCGCCGAGTTGGCTGGCGCCGAGATGGCTCCGCGCCGAGTTGTCCCCGCGCCGAGCTGGCCCCGCGCCGAGATGGCGGCGCCGAAGTGGCGGCGCCGAGATGGCGGCGCCGAGTTGTCCGGCTTCGGCATTTTGTACATGTTCTAGGTCTACATTTGATGCTTTAAAGATTTTATTAGTCTCTACTATTGTATTTGTGGTAGAATGCTTCAATATTTGAAAACATCTTTTAATTTCTGCAATATTATGTTTCTGTAAAGAAAACATATACTACTGCCACTTTTCTTAAACATATTAGCAGATTTACATATTTAAATGTCATATGCTACTCATTATTTTATTCATCAGCTACAGTACAGCGATTCGGAATTTATACAATATTTATTATATTTGTGGATATGAGCGTTATCGTTTCGTAAATACAGCTGTTTGGGAATTTATGCTCAATTGAGTGCTGAATAATTTCATATGGACCTCCGATTGGATATATTTAGTGAAATTTTGGTATCTCTCTTTTTAACCTGACGTCCCTTCCCAATGCAGCGCTGAAGTCTCGATGTCGGCATGTTAATGGGCGCCGACATTCGTAACCAATCTTTGAGCTCCTATTATCTATTTTTTATGCTACAAGCCGACAAAGCCCTGAAAAAGTCCCTTTACATCAAGTGTAGATTGATGCAATTTCGCCAATCGACATTCTTGGAGCTGTATCTTTGACGATTAATTTGCTGCGTGCAGCTAAGTTGCTTCTGTTTCATTACATCTGCAATTTACCTCAAATTTTAATTATGCAATATATTCTATTTGCATGAAGAAATTTCCAACAATTTGTATGTGTTTATAAGTAATGCAGCAGTAAAATATGTTTTAAAACGTATCCTTATTAGAAATTCAGTAACGCCTTATGCATTCGTTAATATTGCTTTCCCATGTTGAACTATACTATTATGTAATGGCTATATAAGCTACACGTTGGACTATCCATATATTTCATGAAAAGTAATGCACCATTTTAAACTAGCGCTTTATTAATGCAATGTCCTTTCTAATTAAATAATAATTCCTTTTTAAAATCAAGTTCTCTTATCTCAGGTGCTTCGCCAAATCAAGATTCCTATTAATTCAATTTTAATATTACAGTTAATGACATTTGCTGTCAAACCGATTTTCAAAACTCATCAAGCCAGGTATTGACAATTGTATATTATATTAACACACATATTAATCAATTCTCCTAAGTAAGTAATAAATCAAGTCTATTTGAACACCTTCTTGTACTAATTGTTATTTAAAAACGTTTCATTAACTCTTTACACAAACCTTAATACTTTCTCTTGCTTTTTCTGCCAAACTCCAACCAACAACGGATCCCAATATCGTCAGACTGCAAAACTTACTGCTCACTCCTCAAACAGTGGCACCCAGGATGGCACATGAACCCCTTTGACTGCATTCATCCAGAATATCACCCGCACTGCTTACAGAATCCAATCCTCCCTCCTTGCAAACGTCACCATCAAAGCATTCAACCTCTGGTAAGTTGCAATCTTATGAAGTTCCAAATCTAACCTTGTTCCTTTTTATAGCTATTCCGATGTCTACAGCAATACTTACAACTTATCCAAATCAATTAGTTACTTGTACGAATCTCCAATAATATCTTGTATACTCTCCAATCCAAATGTATTCAATTAATATAACCTTCTGTATGTTTATTTCCAATTGCCTGTACTTGTATAATCTCTTGACAGATTATGTACCTCCATAAGTTCCAATTAACATTTTCATTTTATCTTACCACGCAGATTTATTTAAGACCCTTTTTAAATTGGTATTTACCAAAATAATACAAATTTAGGCATAACTTTCTAGTTTTATTTACAAAATGCTTTAATTCAGAAAATACATGTCTGTTTTTATGAGTTGTTTATATAACTTACTTAAACAAAATATTGCACACTTATTTATTTTAAAAATCCTATTATTACATGCTATTAATTATTATCATTCTAACAAATACATTTGTCAATTGTAACCTTGGCTTGAACTTTATCAAAATTTTCTGTAACCATTAAATTATTATTCGATTAATATCAAAATCTCCTCTCTCATTATCTTAATTAAATTTATTTATAATTTTTAAAATTTAACACCCATCAAGATTTAATTATAGCAATCTTCCAAATTTATTCGTTTTAAATATTTCTTTATTGTATTTGATTACACTGCCTCATGTATCATAACAATACTACGGGCGAATATCTGATACTGGTTTGCTTATCACGTGACGTCATGTAACGAGCAGGTAGAATTTGCAGGGATTGTTTTGCTACCATGGTTTATCGCAGCTCTTGCCGGCTTAATTAATGTATTTTTATTAAAATTCTTATAACGCAGTTAGCTAAGCTTTTAGAAATCCACGAAACGAGATAAGTCTAGATCTCGGATCGAGTACGTCTAAACCTCGAGCACGCACATACTTCCCATCGCTGAGAGGTATGTTCTCTTGGTAGTAATTTCCACAGCACATCACCGACGGACAAACTCCAGGTGGTGCCCTTAGAAATGACACGAATTTGTCCCTGCATTTTTTCAAGCACAGTTGTTTTGACTATCAGGAACGATCCCTTGTTTTTTTACAATACGGCCCACCCCTTCTCAATAGAGCTAGTTCAAGCAACCTTTTGACTCGTTACTTATTGTAAACGGGGTTTCCCCTGTAGAAAGGTGACAAAATAACAACTATGGTATTTCAAACTATGAAAGTAGGTGTAAGTTTTAGTAATAAGTCATTTGGCTCTTCTTTGCATTTTTCTCGAAAAATTTGAACACACATTTTATTTAAAACGGCAATCCCAAACATAATTCCTTGCCTTGCCTTATAACTTACCCCGTGGTGTTACAGCCCGTGAAGTGCCTTGGCCTGCTTTAAGCTATTCTACTCTATCCTCCATTCTCTTATTCTTCCTGATCTTATACTCCACATCATCGATCCATCTGTTTCTGGGTTTCCCAACTTTTCTCCTTCTTTGTGGTTTACCTCTAAATGCTTTCTTGGTACTGCAGGTGTCCAGCATCTCCTATACTGTCTGATCCAGTTAGTCTAGATCTCTTTATCTCGATAATCAGATGTGGCCGTTGATATTTTTCATACAGTTCTTGTTTTCTCCTGCTTTCTGTATTGGTCAGTATTGGCCCCATTAACAGCGATCAGAACCCAACTTTCTGCTTCATACATAAGAATTGGCTGGATTACTGATCGATAGAGTCTTGATTTCGTTTTCTGAGATACTTTATAACTCTTACACAATGAAAATTCAATTTCATTATTTCAAGCACTGATACTCAACCGACAGATTACTATCGAAGCAAACATTTTTCACGATCCCCATTATGGCTATGTTTCAACAACTTTTATACTCTATTTGCTATTGTTCAATTACGAATTTAGAAGATTTAATTTCCTAATGCTTATAATATACAATTCAGTGGCAGCATATTATAGCATTTGATAGAGTGTTAGCTTCCAAATCAATTCGTCTTCTAGTTCTCTCAAACAAAACAAATTTTATGGCTACTTGGATACAATTATCTGCCGGCCAGTTCAGGACGACGGCGTGCAGCCCTTCAAGTACTAAGAAAGGAATAAAAGCCAAAAGGGTGCCAACGAATCTTTAGCAATTAATGACAAGTGTATACAAGCATTAATTTGTAAACTCAAGTAGCACATAATTTCCTGAAACAACAACTCAAGTCACGCACAGGTAGCAATAACAAATAATAACACCAAAATGCTCTTATAGCAGTATATAAACACAAATTAAAATGGCATTTAGTACAAATTTCACATGATTATTGGCCAATTTAAGGTGCACCTTACCAAACTCGGATTGCGAGAACAATAGCTTACAAAACAAGTTAAACAAAATTGCGAATATAAACTACAACAGTTTTAAAAGAAATGCTGTGGCGATCAAGATCGGCTCCGTGATTGGAAAATTATGATTCGGGTACGCAGTTCGTGAAGCGAACTGTACATAGCGGCCGGAGTCCGAAATTCTGACTGACTTCTGTAGTAATCAGGTGAAGCTTTCAGCACCGATTTACTGTGCGCAGCATCGTATAACTTCACTTAATAAATAGAAAACGAAACCGGATTCTAGTTTCCTTGTTGAACTTCTTCTGCACGCTAGGGAGATTATGTGATAGCCCAGATAAGGGAGAGCAGTCTGCCGCCCAAATATCCGAAGGCGGAATTTCAGGTGTTAAATTCCAACCGACCAAAGCCGACGTGCTCAATGTCGAAGATTGAAATGTTCGAGACGCTCCGAACCTACGATTTTCAGGGGCTCCAAACTCGCCACTAAAGAAAGAGAATAACCTAAGATAGAGTCATGGATGCTTTCGTTAAAACACGCCCCGAATAGCTTCGAAAGACTTACCCCAGATGAATTTGGGCTACGTGTAGATAACGATTGGTGAAGCGCTTTTGGTCCGCCAAACCGGAGTGAGAAAATATCTCTCAATACAACTGCCAGAGCTGTATCGTCCGCACATTCGGCGAGAGCAAAAACCAAAAACCATAACTTGCATGCTCGAAAAAAGCACTGGACAATTTTTAAAAACGTCAAATCAAAGTCACCATCACGACATCAGAAAGGAAACAGCTGCGCTGAGAACAAACAATTCCAGAGTTGCTATCTGGCCGGAATCGAGGAAGGCGGAAAGCGAGCGAAAATACAAAACCTGCACCAGAAAACTGCGAAATAGTAGTGGCGCAATCAAAACGTAGAAATCGGTACGCAATCAAAATCCTGCAGACAATAATTTTTGCGATTCAGGTACGAGTTTCTATGGCGTCAAAAATAATGACGAGTGACGGCAAAATTTAAACAAGAATTTTCTAACACTAAAATCCCTATTTTTGTTTAATTCAAAACATTTTGGTGAAGTGAGTTTAGATGTAATTAAAGTGCAGCGAAATAAGCCAAAAGATATTAAGAAATCCTGTTGGGACAGTTTTCAAAGTTTTGTGAAGAGAGAAAATTTTCTTTGGAAATCCACATTTCGGCATTCCATCTAAACGCATTACTTACAGACTACGCCTTTAATATGAAGCGCAAATATGGTGGCGATTACAAGGAGACGGTGATAAAAACAATGTGACATTTTATCGCAAAACTTCCGCAGAAAAAATATAAAGAATTCAAAATAGCGATTGATCCATTCCCCGGAATTGAAATAAAAGAAGCTAGAAGCGCCAGAGATTTAAAAAGATGGCAACTGAAAGTATGTGCTGACAAAAGAAAAGAAAGTTCTGTGGCTGTCCTGAAAATTGAGTACAATAAGATGATCACGGTATGGGATGAAGAAAAATCCATTGGGTCCCCAGATAGAAATTTTCCTGATAGCTGCTTGCGAATTGGCATAGTGGGACGGTGAATTTGTAAAATATTTAGTTCATTATTTCAAACAGGAGATGGATAACGTTAGCAACCCTATTATTCGTATCAAATACAATTCCAGTTTTTTTCTAAAACATGTCAAGGAGAAAATCGTTGTATGAGCGATGCAAAATGGTTAATAACCAATATGATAGAGGCAAACTTGAGTCCTGTAAGGTGCGTGTTTGGAAATTTTATAGTACCAAAAATAAACTCGTTGACTGTTTTAGGCTTTCGAATAAAATGTTTGAAAAAGAAGTTCAAATATCACAACCAACCGACTTTTTTTACCAAAAATCGCTTCTGAAATGTAAATGAGAGTTCTTTGTGGTATAAGAACTCTTTAGTTGGAATCAAACTACAGCCGTTTCCCACTTATCGAAAGCTGAAATCTCCGAACAACTAATTATCAAAATTACTGGACATAGTTCAGTAGAATCAACTCGACAATATTTCCAAATGGATGTTGAGCTCAGAACATCCGGAAATATTTCAGAAATAGATTCAGGAAGCAGCACACCCGGAAGTATTTCAGAAGAAATTTCAGGCGACAGACCACACTGTGTAAACCCAAATGTTTATAATAATTGTATCTTTAATTATTATAAATAATAATTTAGTTGTTCGAGGATGTTTTAAGTATTTTCGTAATTTAGAAGATTTCAAATTAAATGTGTTTGAAACTAAACAGTTATTTTTTTTTCATGTCAAATAGCTACATAAAATATTGTTGAAATAAAGTTACTCGAAAAATGTTCATTAAAATAATAGTTCCGTTGGTTGTTTATTTTTAAATTGACAAATGTCATTGGTTGGCAATGACTCAAGTTAAATTGTCAGAAAGTTCCGTCTTTTCCGATCAAATTACAGATTTTCTTAACGCATAGAACGATCAAGTAGAGAAACTAAAGTATTTTTCACTTCCCATTTAAATCCGCTAGAAACATAGGCACATCTATCGTATGAGCAAAAAGAAAGTTCATCGAGGGTGCCTTTGGAATTTTAAAATCTTTTTTTTTTATTAATAACCAGCTCGGTACACTGAGTACCATACATGGTTGTCTTATCAGGTTAAAAAATGAAATACAGTGGCAGATATACATATTTAGAATAAGATCAGCACAACAGCCCTCTTTGTAACTATTTTAATTTACATAGAGCATACTAAGTTACTAGCGGAAAAATATAACTGATATAATAATTACATTTAGTTAGGTGAAGTGATTAGGTAAGCGTTAGTCGTTTTCACTGTCACTGAGGTCTTGTGGTAGTTGGCGTTTTAATCTAATATGTATGTCTTTTTTACCTAGTGAATAGTATTGTATTATATCACCAGAAAATGTGAAGCTGTCATTTGACATTTGTTACAAAGTGAGGTTATGCCCTTCTTCTTCTTCTGCAGGCTTTGGAGATATTTCCGTTGCGTTTATCCTGGGAAGTCTGGATCACGGTTATGATCACGTTGCCATATTAGCCACTGTCTATAAAATACCAGTGACAAGGATTAAGTATAATATTCTTTTGCTCATACAATATTATATTCAGTTGCATTTACATAAACACTAAAACTTGCAGCGCTTACCACATACCACAACTTCGGCAGGAGAAACTCGGGAACGTCAACAGGTCAGTCGTCACTAATAGAAGCTGCCTTTTTAAAAACATGTCATTTTGCGGTAATTGGAGGTAATTTTATTAATGAAAGTAGCACTTGCGTTACAGTTTAGTGTGGCTTACAATTTCTTTTCCGCGAACTGAGATTTCCTGTTCGCCGTTGCGCTGCCTTTAACTGTCAACCACATTTTCTAAATTTCAGGCTGGTTGGCATTCTACTCATTATTAATTGTGCTCTTTCTCAGAATCGTCTTTAAGCTGAACGTGTAGCTGTTTTATTGATTGCGTATGGTAATTAATCATTTTTTGTAAAGGAAAACTCAAAGACTGGTATTGAGAATGTCATTTATTTTTTTCGATCAAATGCTTAATTAAGAAAATAATGTGTATGATGAATTCGCTTGAGAAGCGTAAAATGTAATTAATCATATTGAAGATAATTAACGAAATGTTTATTATTGCGTATGATTCGTTTGTAGTTAGTTACCTTTTAGATGTAGTAGACCTTCAATTGCGGCTAGATGTAATGTCAAAGCAGCAAAATCCTTGCACTCTAACACTACAAAGAGCATCTAATATTTAGTGTGCCCACTATCAGCATCGGCATCTAGCGAAAAATAGCATCTACTACGTTTTCTTAGCTTAGACAACCGTATACGAGTACTTTCCTATACACATTGTCCCAGAATTAGCAATAAAGTTTTAGATAATAAGGTTCCTTTGTACATTCTCGTCATAAAACTGAAAAGAGTAGAACTTCCTTAAAGTGTAGGCGATCCATCTCGTTCGTGGTCGTCCTTATAGTCTTTTGTTGGCTCTTAGTCTCCATTGCATGATTATCTTTGTCCACCTATCATTTTCCATTCGTACAAAATATCCCGCCCAATTCTACTTCATCCATGTAATTTTTTGTATGCCTTGTGCCTTAGTGTCTTTCCTGATCCATTCGTTGCTCTTTCGATTCCTTAAGGTTATGCCGACCATTATATGTTCCAGTTTTCGTTGTGAAGCTCTTAACATAATAAGAAATGTTTGCGTCTGAGTCATTGTTTTAGCTCCGTAAGTAAAGACTGGAAGAGGGTGTTCAGTATTCGACTGCGGAATGCCAAAGGCAATTCATGCCTGAGTAATTCTTCTTTCTATTTCAGACGTTTAGTTTTTTTCCTAAGACGATTTTATAGCCTTAATATGTAGAATTTGTGACACTTTCCACAGGAAATGGCATATTTTCTGTGGGAAGGTTAGTCATTATTTTTTTTTATGTTTATTGTCAAGCCAACATCCAATAATTTAGCTTGAAGTTGCTAAAACATCTCCAGCATTTCATCTAAATTGTCGGAGATGTTTTCAAGAGTCAGTTTAAAAAGTTGTGGGAAGATAAGGTCTCCCTGTCTTACCCCTCTTTCTGTCTTAAACTTGCAAGACGTCGCCGTTTTCTTTATGCTCTTGAGAAGTTGAATATATCTCTCGCCTATGCTACAGTCTTTGAGAGCGTTGATGATTGCCCATGTTTCGATTGAATCGAAGGTTCTTTGTAATTCACAAACGTTATAACTATGGGTTGGTTATACCCATTGCACTTTACTATAAACGTTTTGGGGGTTTGAGGGTGCTATATCCTGCTCTAAGCTCTAAATCCGGCTTGCTCTGGTGGTTGATAGCAATATCATTTATTTGCTAGCCTACTGAGTATCACTCTTGTAAATGATACAGGGGGGCTGAAGCATGGACTCCGAAACAGGAAGAAATAAAAAAAAATAGAAGCATTTGAACGTTGGTGTTATCGAAGAATGCTAAGATTATCTGGGTGGATCATGTTACTAACTTGGAAGCGGTACGCGACATTTGGGCGCCGCCGTTTGGGCGCCGCTCTCTGGCCGCCGCCCTTTGGGCGCCATACTTTTGACCGCCGGACGTTTGGGCGCCAGTAGTATACATTTCGAAATAGTTTGAAACTTCTAATAATATTGCTTAATTACTTTTACTAATTCCACATAATGTCTTCTTGTAACTGGCATTAGTATAAACCATTTTACCATATGAACTTAATAGATAACGAGATAACAGAGACCCTTCGATAATTTTTGAAGTTATAACTGTTTTAATTTGTTTTGTACTTGTTCAGTTACCCAATGTATTTTTCTTCGTGTATTATTGCTCTTTTGTTTTTTCCATAACTATCCGCCATAGTTTTGGTATGTTTTGTTAATATCTGTTCTACATGAAACATTTTCATAAGAATTTGAAATAAAATTGTAGGCTTTAATTGTAAATTTTTTCATATGTAATTAATTATTAGTAAAGCATTTGCCTTGTTAAAAAATATTAGCAAAATTCTAAAGTTTTGTTAAATATCGTTGCAACAAACATGAAGTGGACGGTTACCTAAAAAAATATAAATCCAAGTAAATTTTACAAATAGGCTTCAAGTTGCTAAAACTTATTTAAAAGTAATGTGGTTGTGGCTACTTTAAATACGTATAAAATCAGAATAATAAAAATATGTATCCTACGGGGCTAATACAAAATTTTCAAAAAAAGAATAAAAATTCGAATAGGAGGCCGTGACTTTTTTCATATTTTGTGTCCTGCCCTGTATGCTGTTTGACTTGGAGCCATTCTAAATGCATCTAATTTGATTATCGAACATGCACTAACTTCTGGCGGTATTTAACTAATAAAAAAATTTGTTGCACCCTTAATGGACCACACTGTATATCAAATCTATTACACCGTGAACAATGTCATTTGAAATTTCTTGCGAAAAATCATATTTACGATAAATAACAGAAGAATCGTGGACTATTTTTAATGTTTCTAAATTTCGGCGCCCAAATGTCCAGCGCTCAATCGGCGGGGCCCAAAAGTCCCGGTGCCCAAACGGCCAGCGCCCAAACGGCGGCGTCCAGACGGCGGCGCCCAATTATCCTGCTTCGCTTGGAAGTATTGCGGAGAATGGACAAAGAGGAGGAAGTATTGAGAACGATCAAGAAAAGTAAATTACAATATCTCGGCCACGTCACGAGAGAAGCCCGTTATGAAATGTTGAGGTTGATTATGGAGGGTAAAATAGGGGACAGAATAAGCGTTGAAAGAAGAAGATCATCTTGGCTTAGAAATTTAAAGGAATGGTTTGATCTAAGTTCCAGCCAACTTTTTCAAACAGCAGCCAATGAAATAAGAATCGCAGTCATGATTTCTAACCTCCGACAGGATAAGGAACCTGAAGAAGAAGAAAGGATTTATAAAGGTGCGAGAGAAGATTGATGTCTGCAATTTTCCAGTTTTTCTTAATATCCCCTCTTTTGTGTAATAGGATGATTATGCCATTATTCCAATCGTCTGGTATGTCTGCTTCGCGTAGTTATTATTAAATAGCAAAGTTATTATTTTGTGTGCTTTACTGTCACACGTTTCTAGCATCTCTAGTAGTGCTTTCGTCGTTATGTCAGGTCATTTTGTATTTTAATTAGCCACCTAGGCTTTAGGGCAGCGTGCCCGTATGTTAAACCCTTTTAGTTACTTATTTGGCTTCATCGCATAATTCCATAATAATGATTTTGCACATATTTGGCCTCAAGCGCAGTATTTCTCGTCATCTGGGGCACCCCTTTGTTGGTACTTTGACAGCCGTGTGTTAACGCTCGCAAGATTTTCGAACCTTCTAGAAATTACGCTGTTGGTGCGACTGTGAGGCCTCGCGCTCTCTTTGTCACCGGAACGTATTTGTTTTATTGGGCGCCTCGCCATTGGCTGTCGAGAGTCACGTGGTAACGCCGTTTTGGCTCACGCCACTTCGGGCGTCGTAACGCTTCTTGCTCGGGAGTTCAACTCAGGCCATTGATCAAGGAGGTCGGCAGGAAGCTGTTGTGTGTGTGACGCACGTGCCGTTTTGTGAGTGCGTTTTCCTTGGCGTTGTTGTTGGGGGCTACGTCCGGCCATGTCGTGAAAAGAAGTGGTTCTTTCATTCCTACAAGTTGTTGGGGACTCGCTGCAGGACGTGAATAATGCCCATACGTTTCTGTTACACCAATCCCACGTGAGTGACTACATTGAAATAATACGCCATTATTCGGCGGAGTCTTTGCCCAAGGAGATGTGCTTGCAAATGCAGGCGCTGCTGACTGCCACCCGCACTGCTCAGGAGAAGTCCAGAATAAATACCAGGTACCATTCAAAAAGATTATGTAACTTAGTGACCCCTTTTACGCGAATGTGCCGTGTAAGCGATCGACTTTGGTCGCATTCATTCAGTAGTACGTCCTTAGTTTGTAACTGTGCAAACATTGACTTTCGCTGCGTTGCTAATTTTAGGCGTTTTGAACGCTTTCTTAATATTCTATTTGGATATTGTTTTTGTGTGTAACATTTGTACGCTTTAGTTATAGTGCGATTACCTCCAGCTGGGGTCTACGTTAAGCCCTAGGTTTAGTATGGTGACCCATTCGTTGCCTGATCCTGTATAACGTCATTCAATAGACAATTGTGCAAGCGCGGGGCTTATTACTGTGTACAACCCCTGCATGATTTACTTTTTCAGAATAAACAGCTAGTGTCACGATTAGATGTACGACGACCTCTGAGTAGTGGAGTGTGAAGGTAAGTGGAGCAGCCGCCCCCGCAGTGGCAGCACAAACCCGAACTAACGATTCAAACCTCAAATTATCGATTTTGTCATCCGAGTTTGATACTTCTCGAGTACCCTTATCAAGTAGTAACTAGCGTACTTCTTGCCTCGTCTAACCGCCCAAGCCCGGTTACCCGAGCCCATTTAAAGTCAGGTTTGGTGGCGCCCTCATAATTTTGACGTACCCTATATATATGCCTCAACACGCTTGCCCAGAACGTATCGTGTGACTCACGCCCGACTCCCTGAGCGTTCCAGTCGTGGCCTTTACCCTTTTTTTAGCAAATCTCAGGGCAAGTGTGCCAGTTCTCCAGGACTGATTCCGTGGTGCGATGTTCACCTTGGGTGGGTGTCGTAAAGTTGTTTTAATACCGTAACAGTTAAACAGTTTGAAGATTTACCATTTTCCTCTTGATAGTTGTACTTCAGTATCTTTCTGTTACTGTTATCCGCTATTACGAGTTATCTTAAATTAATCGGAACACATTTCCACACTCCCTAGCAAATATTTCCTGACTTTGCCTTAATATAGCGTTTACTAAGTGCAGTTATAGTCTTTTCTATTTTCTGTATGTTGCAGTATCTTACATCTTCTGTACACAGCTTCCTTATTTGTCTTTGCAAATCTTTATATTCTACCGTATCTGCTTCGTTTTTCTTCGCAGCTGTCTTTCCTTTTCTATTAGTTTTATAGCTTCAGTTGTTAGTTTCTCAAGTTTTTCTTGCATTTTGGTAGGCCTTATACTAATTAGCAATGGATCTAGACGTACGTTTTCAAGAAATTCTTGTAAATCTTACTAAAATTGAGAGTTGTTTTGGATATTAATATTCCCTTCAAAAACCTAGCGTCAAATCAGATGATCTTCTGCTAATACACTTAACGGCCATATACGTTAATGATCTACCGGTCTAGTAAATGAGGATTCTCACGATGTTTATTAATAGTGCATTCACAAAAATGTAATCAACTTTTAAAATTATTGCGACTGAAACGAAGGATTCTTGATCTCGACGACTGGGCGATATCTAACTGGATACCAAGTTTACATGCACTGGAGTGAAAATTTTCACACTTTAGCGAAATGCTTTGTTTGACAGCTCTATTTGTATAATCTTCTGTTTCTAGTTCTTTGTTTCATGGCTCTTTATTTTTAAACTGTATGGTTTCCAACTTAGTCCTAAACATTTTGGCAAATACAGGGTCCGGTAACGATGCGGAGGTGGAAGATATTTCTAAAACTATGAGAGTTACATAAATATCGCTTGCATAGAAGTTGTAGGTACAAAACTGTCCAATCAAACTTGCTCTCTTTAAATGGAACGCCTATATTTGGCTAGCTTAAAAGTTTTGAATTGAAATACTAATCATTTTGATACAAAGTTGTATGGGTCTAAATTCAATTGTTTTTGGAGCTATTCATGATATTAAGCAAAAAAATGTTTAACTTTAGGCGGTAACAATAACCAATTGAATGAAGAAAAACTTTTTTCTACGACCACTACTAAAAGTAGGCCTTTTAGCACTAGCTTGTTGAACTAAAAATGACGTTTTATACTTAGATGGATTGCTTTAAAAGCTCCACTTTGAGTTTGCTATTTAACTGATATGGTTTTTAAAATTTAATGTAAGACTTAAACTGCTTAAAATAATCTTGCTGATTTGTATTTTTAATTTACTTGGCCCAAAATAAATAGTATTATGCCCTTTTTCGTATTTTAGTTATCTGCAATTTTATTCTCATGACGCTAGCTCGGTAGACAATCAACTCTATTCAAAAGGGGTAAATTCCTAATAATTTGTAAATTTTTACCTAAATTTGTACGCCACTGGCCACCCGAATTAGTTCCAAATACGCAGTCGCAAATGTATGCATTGCTGTCAAAATTACAAAAAATGGTTCGTATTGTGCTGCAAGCGTTGTTTACTTTAACAATCAAATTTGTGAACATTCGAAGAAGTATTTATTTAAATCGTAGTGCTTTGGCGATTATTATTCTCATTTGTTTCAAAAATTAATTTGTCTTGTGACGTCAGAAGGGACGCCGATTGAATTTCTGTAATTGTTTAATCTCCATCTAACCTCACAACTGGACTCTGGCTAATAAATTGAAAAGCACTTTCGCTGGAGGCTTGAAGATGTTTGAATCTTGTTCAGTACGGTATTGTCTCGCATGCACACAAATTTCTGGATGCTAACACTGATATTTAGCTTATTACAGTACCTTAAACTATGAGGTGTCTTCGTTCGGTGATCGGAAAGAAGCCCCGCTAGTATCTTCTTCTGCAACGGTTTTCCCCGGTGTTTGTACTGCTGGCCGGTGTCCTTCACTCCTGCCTGCATCGCAGTGGAAAACGCTGGCTATGGACCCTATTTTCGGCTAGAATCCTTCTTCGTAATCTTGATGTGGGTTGGCGACTGTAACCTCGGAGATGCTCTTGGTGAAAATATTTATGTTTGCTGAAATTGCCACAAACGTTCTCATATGAACTATATCACTTGCTTAACACAGTGAAACACTTTTTAGCACAACATATTTAATTTTTTTATATAAGAACTTGTATTCAAAAAGACCACAAAATTTCATGTCAATCTTATAATTTATTCAATTGTTATCTGATCAAGTCCGCTCTACACAAATGCTAATCTAATACTATACAAACGGAAATTAGCCAAGTACAAATCAATTACATTTTGAAATAAATTTTCTTACAAATTATTTAATTTAAAAATTTCTTATGTCTAAAATACTGTCCACATTTTTAATTGTTAAAATGTTTCTTTGCGCCCTACACGTTTTATTATTTGCTTTGCTCTGTTCACTCGCGTAATTGCACTGATCTTTTTAAAGAGTTCATTTCCTTCATAAATGCTTTCGATGTCAACCTGTCTGCTTTTCACTCGTTTTTTTCCTGTCTTGCTGTTTGCTTTTTCCTTGCTTTAACCTGTTTTGTCTGCTTCTCACAATTGCTATTTTATCTTTATGCCTGCCTTCTTAATTGCTCGTTACAACATTATTATTTTATTCTGGCTTCTTATACCTTTTTAGATTGCTCACAATTTGACCTACTTAGCTATATTGAAATCTACGCTTCATTGACCTGCACATAGCAAACCTCTTTGTGATTGTTCACTTCTTTTGGTTTGGCTATTTATTTTGCACAAACCTAATATTTAATTAATTTGAACTTCGACTTCAACCTTGTAAAAAACAAGCTTTGCCCTTTGCATTCCTTACTCAATTCATTTATTAATACTGGCATCTCTTTTCCAATGCATTTACTCAATGAAATTTAAGCTTAGTGTAGCAGCTACATAAAACACCCCAATTCCGTGCTTATTGACTTGTTTTCTAAACTGTACTGCAAGCAGAGTAGGGCCTCAGGCATAAGACTATTACAATACAACACAGTGCTAAAAGTGAAATCAGCTGTTTACTTTTAGCACATGTGCTAAAAGTAAGCAGCTGGTTTCGAATTTAGTATTTTAAACTAGAAGTGAGGTTATAAAGTTATCCTAGTTACTTCTTTCGTTACAGGTAAAGTGTTTTTTTAATAATTAAAGCATTATGTAATGAATAAAGTAAAATGTGTACTATTATAATTACCTTTGATAACTAACTTTGACAGCTACCGGCTGCGGAAACAGTCACCTGCGCCGTCACAGCCATCTCTTTACAATAACATAAATTATAACTGTCATAAATGCAAACCTTTGTTAAATCGACATTTATGGATTAATAATTATAAATTTAAGGTCGTTAAAAAATAGCGTGTGCAAATTCGTGCTACAAGTGTTATTGCCTTCGGCTTTGTTTCATAATTTTCATGTCTCGTGCATAAACATTTACTTTTAGCACTTGTTGCACAAATAGTTATTAATGAGCTTTCTTTTGATGTATAATAGTGATGGGCTTATTCGAATCAAAAATAACCGGTTATCCGGTTATTGAAATAACCTGTGTAACTCTGGTTTCGTTCCAAGTATTCGGATGAAAAATAACCTCATCCTGATACGTACTACGTGCCGCGTCTCAGCGACCTGCGAGTGATCGAAATTCTGTAAATAATACGGCATTCATAACTCATACAACCTTTTCTACGTATGTACTTGATTGACCCAAGTGAGGCCGCGGCTGCTTGTTGATGTTATTAAGACATTTGATACTCCCAGTCGACGAGTTAAATTTATGGGGCCGTTCCTATTAAAGATAACGTTCTGCTGAGTATGAGATTTGCCAAAGGTTGGTATTAATTTATAACGGCCTAAATTGTTGCTTCGAAACGCGGTTGATTATGCCTAATAAGGGATAAACAGAAAGCGAAATAAGATTTTCCAATATCGTAAAAGATTTATATTTAATTTTTAATAACGGAGCAGTCGGGACAAGAAATGGATTTCGATGTTGAAAATTTTAAGTGTGCGTCCTTAGAACCTCGGAAGGCTGAACGTAGATAAATGATGGATTCTAAAATATACCGGTATGATGTGCAAGCGAAAAGGGAAGAGTGACTACTAGAGAATTTTAGGAACTAAAAATAGATTCAATAGATACTTTGTATTAGCATATTTATAATTTCTTTATGATTAGTATTGATATAGCTATTCTCAATGGTTTAAACTCCTTAGAAATCAAATAAAAATCATTTATACAATTATTATAATTAACGATTAACTGAGTTCCTCTGCCATCTGCAAGTTACGATGTCGATGCAGATGACGGTGAACCGCCAACCGGCAAACCGTCTGACTTAATCGAAACGAATCGAGAGCCAAAATTGATTCGAACGATTATTCAAATAATCAATCGGTTATTAATATGATTCGAATGCAAATAATTCGGTTATGAAAATTGTCCGGTTATGCCCATCACTAATGTATAACATATTATAACACTAAATTCAACTGTTTTTCAGATATGCCTATTTTAGTATTAAAAAGAATTCAAGCCCTTTAAAATGCTTAATTCGAAGGAATGGCAAACAAACTCCGCTAAAATGATAATTTAACTACTTGAGCTGTCTAAAGAGTCATTAAACCAGGTTTAGAAAATATAAATTCAGTCATCGTTGATAAAAGAAATAATAAACACGAAAAAACGTGAAATGCAGAGATATATTAATTCGAGGATAAATAATATCATATAAAAAAATCTGTAACGGGGTTTAGACGGACCTTCCCTTCCCCTTCCCAAATAAAAAAATTCAATACGCTGGGATTCGAACTCCACCTTCCGAGGTGAATATTGTGAGCCAGTGACTTGTTCGACGCTAGTGTTCAAATAGGAGGAGCTTCTGCTGCATTATAAAGTACCATATTATTCTGTCCCACTTGTGATCTTTACCCTGTATCTGTTAGGTCTCATTTTCGCAAATGATAAAGCCTAAGCTAGATGCAAATTGTTACTTGTATCTTTTGTAAATAAGAAAATCCTTCGTCTTTTAGACGAGGAAAGTAAAAATGTAGTCTGCTGGGATTCGCACTCCGCCGCTAAAATAATTGAGCCGAGTTTTTGCTGCTTTATAAAGTACCATACTAATCTGTTCAATTTGTGATGTTTACCCTGTATGTGTTAGGTCCCATTTTCGCCAATAATAAAGCCTGCACTATGTGCAAATTATTACTTGTATCTATTTCTCAGGTAAAGCAAAAAGAAACAAATTGGTTACCCTGTATATATTTCTCCGAAATTTTCTCGGTTTCATGACACATAATATGCATACAAAATATCGTTTTTGAGTTATACCGCCAACAGGCAGACAGACAAACAGATGGAATTGAGAAAACCTCTTTTTCGTCATCTGGAGACTCTGAAACGTGAAGATCTAAGGAAATTTAGGGAGGTAATTTTTTCGTGATTACAATACTTTGTTTTTCCCTGACCAGCGATGCAACAAAAGCGAAAACGCTAAAATCCTATACGTATAATTACTCTAAATGTTCAAATATTTCCCTTTCCGTTCTCTGGGTATTAAAGCCATACAGAGAGCACAAAATTTTCAAATAGAATCATTTCTATTATTTGTTTATATAGAACAATCTGTACATGTCTGTACTTTGTCTTTGTCGTTTTTTCGTGTTTGGTATTTCTAGTTTCAGCAGTGGCTGAATTTTTATTATCTAAACCTGGTTCATTGTTGTTATTGAAGAATTGCAAGTGTTTAAATTTGCAGTACAATGGCGTTTGTTTGTCATCCCTTGAAATAAAGCATTTTAAAGAGCTTGAATTGCTAAAAACGCATACTTATCTGAAAAACAGTTAAATGTAGGAGTATGATGTTATATATCACAAGAAAGTTTATTAAAAGAAATTTTCAAAAATCCGTAATTATTAAATTTGTATCTGTTGAGCACCCTGTATGGCATTAATACCAGCACCCACTATTTTAGCTTTAATTGAAGCAAAATGCGTTTTTCTTCAATCAATTTTTTGCTGTTACAGCAGCCGCCTAAAGTTAAGCATTTTTGCGTTTTCTGCAAAATAGTTCCCCTTAGACCCATAAACTTTATATCAACATTATCAGTATTTCAATTCAGAACTTTTAAGCTGTAGTAGGCATGCCATTTAAAAAAAAAGTAAGTTTGATTTGCAGCACTCTTCTCAGACACCCTGTGTAATCAAAACTATTTTTGTAATGTGCATCACGTTAGTACCTACAACTTTTATATAAACGATATTTATGTAACTCACATAGTTTTAGAAATATCTTCCACCCCCGCATCGTTGCTGGACCATGTATAAAATTAGGTAAGTACATGACACCATCAATAAAAACCATAGGCAACTGAGGAATTAAAAAAATACTTTGTGTACACTGTTTTTTTTAAATCGAAAATTAGTTTCTTGAACTAACGCTTTATTTTATAGGGTTTATGTAGAATTTGTAATTTTTGACAAATGCTTAAAAATGAAAAATCAAGTTTTTGGCTAATTATAAGATCACCGTAAAAGGAAGTTGTGTGCGTGCATCACATTAGATTTTTTTTATTAACTCCTATTTTAAATAGAACACCCGGTATATTATTACATTTTTGAATTCACCTTAATATTTTCAACTAACGCTCTACTTTGTAGGGTTTCTGTAGAATTTGTAATTTTTGACAAATGATTAAAAATTCAAAATCAAATTTTTGGCTAATGATAAGATCACTATAAAAGTAAGTCGTGTGCTTGTATCACACCAGATTTGTTTATTTTAATAAAATTGCTGTTATTTGAAGATATGTTTTCAGATGTAATCAATTTAATTAATTTGTTCTAAACCTTTGAGGCATGACACATTAAATATGTTTGTCCGATTGGTTTGCAAGTCCTACACGGAATAAATGCGGTGTTTAGTCTTGTATTATAATTATGCTGTAGGGTTTTCAGTAGTGAAGAGTATTTATTTAAAACATTATAACGATAAAACCCAGAAAGAAGCATAACTTGAGCTCCGTCATATATAAGCTGAGGGGAGATAATGTAGGCCTACGAAAAATTATTATTAAAACATCTTTTTGCAATATTTTAACTTTATGAATCCAAAGGCCCACCCCAACCAATTAAGTCATAGCTGAGTTACTGAACTACACCATAGTACAAACATAAATGTGTCTTAATGTTTTGAAAATATACAATGTTTTACGTATTCTACTACATAATTTAGTAGTATGTTTAACCCTTCGCATATATTGATCAATTGTAACTTCTAAGTAATTACACACACAGTCAGTGACAATTCAGACTGTGAACCTTTATATCTTGGAAATATGGTTGACTATTACTGTAGATGCTGAAAATAATCAATGAGCTCTTATTATAATTTAAGGTTAATAAATTTGTGGTAAACCATTGATGATAGCGCTAAGGTCTTGCCCCGCTGCTTCAGAGATTAATACCGTGTCATCAACGTACGCTATGAGTTTACCATTTATATTTCAAGTTTCCAATAAATCATTGATGTAAATTTAAAAATGTACGGGACCAAACACTGTACCTTGCGGAACACCACATGTAATATATATCGGATCACTATGAAATTCATCAACTTTTACAACCTGTACTTTGCTTTTAAATAGCTATGAATGGTATTCCGCGAATTCCATAAATTTCTAATGTTTTAAGTAAAATTGTGTAGTCCACAGTATCGACTGCCTTGGCAAGGTCCAGGAAATCAGCAGTACAAGGCCTCAAGTCATCAAGGGTACCATAAACCTATTTACAAAAAAGGTTCTCGTTTTCAACTGTCATTTCCACTTGAGAAACTAACAATTTAACAACGAGTTCGTGTATTGAAAGTGAAAAGATATAAACAAATACGTTTGGAATATTTAAAATCTCCTGAAAATAATCAATCCTAATGAGATTAAACTTATTAAACTAACCTATTTGGCAAGTCAAAAATAAATTAAAAGTTAAGAATGAAGAGGTGGTTCTTTATTCTATCTAATTATTTGCAGAATAAACTAATGAAAATTCAAAAAACTTAGACAGCGAAACGTTGCAAGACAACAAAATTTTACTTATTTAAACTTGACAAATAAAAATCCAAGTAAGGCAATGTTTTTTTATTATTTATTTGGCTGCTAATTTCTTAAGAAAATTGAACCTAAATTTGACTATTTTTCACATATACGTGATTCAACCTACAAAACATATTTAGCCTCGTAAGTTGCATTATTTAAAGCGATAACAAAGAAACCTCGCCGCCTTTAAAAGGCTCATTGAAAGACTTGAACTCCCAGAACATACCAAAGGACGATGTTACAAGAATAACAAATAAGCTATTATCCTTACTTAATACGAGTCGAAGCTATTAATTCTTTTTTCAGAACAGATACTGCCGCAGATTTCCGGAAATTTAATAAACCCTAGAGCATAATTTACTCTGATTATTTCATGTCCAAGTGCACTTAATGCAAAATCTTGGCAACTGCCCAAAACAACCCAAGAGCATTACGACTTCGACCATTAGTGCCCCAGGCGAACGCTTTCCTGCCTGAGAGTAATCCCCGAACTTCGCAGAACTCACTC
This sequence comes from Agriotes lineatus, assembly GCA_940337035.1. Classification (NCBI taxonomy): domain Eukaryota; kingdom Metazoa; phylum Arthropoda; class Insecta; order Coleoptera; family Elateridae; genus Agriotes; species Agriotes lineatus. Next base: position 134,209,660 of record OW679200.1, read on the forward strand.
CTCATCCGGGTCAGGGTTACACCCTCGCTGTCCACCCACATCCAGATTCAAAGAGCGTAACACGATCGCCCTCGCCGAGGACCTGCAGTGCTCCACCCCTGCCCCGATGGAAGGGAAGTGGCGATGCACAAAGCAGCCGAACACCCGCACATGTGCCCCATCATGCAGGGACAATCGTCATGTGTTCAGGAAGACCCAGATTTAACATATCCAAGAACAGGTCACAGATAACCACTTTGAGCAGCGTTTCCTGTTTTGAAGCGGTGACATCTGCTAAAAGGGATTAGGACTTTGTTGGAAACTTAAGATTCCGGAAAGATTTGCAGCCTAATTGCTGTGCTAGACATGTTGGTTCGTATGGTAATTATAGCAATTACAACTCCCTAGCTTTTATTACACTAAAAACGGCATACCATAACAAATACCTATTAGGAATTTCCAATAGCAAACTTCCTTGCTGGTATAATGGGTGTTCCAAATTGACATTGTCATTATTCTTGCAGATTTTTTTCATATGTAAATTTAGGTTTTACTTATGCTTTATCAGAATTATGAAATGCCATATTTTTTACTAGAAATTCAAAGTAATTTATTTGATTGGCGAACTTGAAAAAATGTAAAGAAGGAAAAGGACATCATCACAGCCTTTAGTTTAATACCTGAATTTCATTCATTTGCTTGATTGCTCGAGCTTCACCGTCGGTAATCAAACTGCAAATTCATAAAAAAGTAAGACTTTCAAAACTAGTGTAACTAATGTTCAAATAAAGGTCCCTATGTGATACATTTATCAGAAAAAAAACACTCAATGTTTAATAGTAATAAATAAAAACTATTTGCATATGACATACAAATATACCTAACATTATTAATTTTAAGAAGAATTTGCTGCTGTTACTTTTACCATTTACTCCAATAATACACACTGTATTCACGGATTCTATAATGTGCAGCAGTGAGAATTTGTGGCTGAGCAGTTGAACTTTTTTACAGATATAGGTACAAGAAAATTAAATTATACTTGCTCTTCTCCCTTTTCTCTTCATTTCTGCGTTATCAATTTCCTCGTCTATATTTCCCGGTTTTCTGATGAATCGCCATGAGGAGCAGCATTCAGTAAGATTTTTTTTAAAATTTTAATTAACGTGCTTCAACTGCTAAGGTTATTAGCACGATTACAGTTATTGCTACATAAGTTATAATACGTATAGTAATTTAATTGTACTTAAAAATGTCAATATTTGTTGTGGATTATGTAGAGCTTCATCTATATTTGGTGGAATCCCGTTCGTTTTCCTTTCTTCTTCATAATTTTTGCATTCTGTAAGAATATGAAATATACTCAAAGGAACATTACAGGTGTCACATTTAAGTTGATCGGTATTTTGGAGTAAGTTAGAATGTGTAAGGCGGGTATGTCCAATTGTAATTCTAGTTAAAATAATCTGCTGCCTTCTACTAGTCGTGTATTCCCATGGCATCTTGTTGGGCCATCCAATCGGTGTTATGCAGCGTTCTCTCTTCCACTCCTCATGTATGTTTCTATACGCACATCTTCTGAAATGTTTTTTAGCATCGGATACTGTAAGGCTATCACTACAGGTTATATCTAGAGATGTTATGGCTTCTTTGGCTTCTCGATCGGCCTTTTCATTGCCAGGTATTCCAATATGTGAAGGGATCCAGAGGAATGTTAAGTTCTTAGTAGAGTGCTGAATCGTGGTATACAGCTGTAGTATCTGTTGTATTAAAGGTTCTGTGGTATACACATTTTTAATTGCTTCTAAGGCACTTTTGGAATCTGAGAGTAATAGAAAGTGTTTTCCACATTGTTCTTGGATCCACTCCAGCGCTTTTAGTACTGCAACCACTTCACCAGTAAATACACTAGCATTAGTTGGCATACGGTACTTGTAGCAGTTTTCATGGGTAACGAACGCAGCTCCCACCCCATCTTCTGTTTTTGAAGCATCAGTGAATATGTACGTATAGTCCGATCGTGGAAAGTTTGTGCACAACATTTCACGCAGATTTGTTCGTATAACATCATGATTAGTGCACTTTTTATTAAAGATTTCAAGGTCAAACCTTATGTTAGGGGTACAAATTGCCCAGGGAGGAATTTTGGAGAAAGATTTAGGGATTATTGGTGGGAACTCTAGGTTTAACTTTTGTAGCAAGAGAGACAGTCTGCGATGAAAGGGTTGTGCCAATCCAGGATTAATATTATAAATCGAATGGAAACGGTTTGAGAATACGTGTTGATATGCGGTATTATTTGGGTTAGATGCTATAGATGTTGCATAGGTTAGTGAAAGTAGTTCTCTTCTGGCTGATAGTGGTGGTTCATTGACGTTGCACAGCAGTTTTGCTGTAGAACTAGTTACAAATGCTCCAGTAGCTATCCTTATAGCATTATTCTGGATTACATTCAGCGGTTTAAGATGAACAAGCTTTGCTGATATGTACACTATTGAACCACAGTCTATTCTAGAGCGAATTACTGCTCTATATATTTGTAGTAAACATTTTGTATCAGCTCCCCATTCGTGGTTTGCTAAAACTTTTAGAACATTTAGTTTTTCCTTGCAATTATTTTTAACTGCTTCTAGATGTGAAGCCCATGTAAGTTTTTTGTCGAATATCATTCCTAATATTTTTACACGGTCTTCATATTTTATATTGTGGTTTTGTAAAGTTAGTCTAGGATTTTGATTTGCAAGGTTCTGCCTGGTGAAATGTATCGCTTTCGTTTTCGATAAGGAGAATTTAAATCCGGTTTGTTTTGTCCATTTCATTAAATGTTCTATAGTTCTCTGGAGATGTCCTTGAACTGAATCAACATTTTTTCCTTTGCAGTATACGGTTAGATCATCTGCAAATAAACTAATCTTCACTGGTGCTTGTATTCTAGATGTTACATCATTTATAGCTATAAGGAAAAGCGTGACACTGAGAATGGACCCTTGTGGAACACCATTTTGTTGTTTCATGGAGCTGGAGTAGAAACCATTATATCTAACTCTGAATCGTCGTTCTTGGAGGAAATTACGGCAAAAGGCTAATATGTTACCATTTAGTCCATAATCATGTAAGGTTTTGATGATGTAGTATCTCCATGTCATATCGAATGCTTTTTCTAAGTCGAAACATATAGCAATTAGGTGTTGTTTGTTTGCAAACGCTTCGTGGATCTCACTGTCTAAACTAACTAAGTGATCATACGTTGAGTGGCCTTGTCGGAAGCCACTTTGGTGTTTTGTGAGAAAATGGTTTTTTTCCAGAAACCAGCACATTCTGCGATTTATAATTTTCTCCATTACTTTACACATGGTACATGTAAGTGAAATTGGCCTATAGCTTAGTGGGTTGGTTTTATCCTTTCCTGGTTTATAAATCGCTATCACGGTAGCTTCCTGCCATGCCTTTGGAAATTTGTTGGTGGTCCATATAAAATTGTAGATGTTAAGCAATTTTCTTTTGGCTTTATCGGACAGTTTCTGCAAAAATATGAACGGTACATTATCAGGCCCAGGTGCAGAATTACTACGACATGCGTTCAGTGTGGAGTCTAATTCGGATATTTTTATTTTTGAGTTTAAAGGATCTTCATCTTCATATGTGATGCATATTTGTTGTTTTTCTGCAATATTTTTGTATTCTACAAATGCAGTGTCATAGTTTGCATTACTAGATATGTTTGAAAAGTTGATTGCCAAAACTTCAGAGATACTTCCAGATGATGTAACTTCATTGCCATTATAATTAATAACATTAATTGTAGAAAGTGTGGGAGTTCCCTTGAATTTCCTAATCTTGTTCCATATTTCAGATGCACTGGTATTGCGATTTATTGATTTAACGTACTCCTTCCATGACAACTTTTTCCTTTCTTTTACAATTCGCCTGGCTTTCGCTCTTAGTCTTTTGAATGCAATGAGGTTATCTAAAGTAGAATGTTTTTTGTATCTATTGAAAGCTCTTTTCGATTCCTTAATGGCATTTTCGCAGTTGGCATTCCACCAGGGTACAGGTATACGATTTGGCGTTGGTTTTGTTTTGCAAATGCTTCCTTCGGCTGCATCAATAATAATTAGGGTGAACTTTTGGACGATGCTATCCAAATCATCTTCCATGTCCAAAGAATCGATACTGGCATCGACCAAATGTGCATACTGATTCCAGTTTGCTTGTTGTAACTTCCACCGGGGAGAGAACTGTATTCTCTGTTTGTTGGAGTCATTAAGTTGGATTTGTATTGGGAAGTGGTAGCTATCGTAAAGATAAGAAGATGTTTCCCATGCAAGGGTAGGTGCTAGCTGTGCTGAACTAATAGATAAATCTATAGTGCTGTAGGTTCCATTGGATGATACAAAGTGTGTTGCTGCGCCAGTGTTTAATAGAGTAATATTAGGATTATCTAATATTTGTTCCATGCGTCTACCTCTTATATCAGTACTTCGTGATCCCCATAACGTGTTATGACTGTTAAAGTCGCCTAAAATAAGAAAGGGCGTTGGAAGTTGTTGAATGAGATTTTCAATTTCATTTGTATTGAGGAGAATTGTTCGAGAGTTCAAACAGTGCAGACGTATGTCGCGCGACTGATATCGAGCAGTGAACTTTGAACGGCCTCTAATCTTAAACACAGCCATATTCATACCGTAAGTGAATAATAATTATATCTATATTGTAAATATAGTATCCGCGCTGCATAAGCAGCTTAAGCAAAATCATGCTGCCGGCCGGCGGCGGCTATGGCAACTTTCAACAAACGTACCAGTACAATAATCAATTTCAACTAAATGGAACATATGCTTTCCAGCAACAACTTCCATTCTTATCACACCCTCAGCATTCATTTAATCAAATAGAACAACACACCTATAACATTCCTAATCCATCTACGTCACAACAAAATTATAGCCCACAATATTATTCTCCTAATCAATTAACAATCCAACCTCAGTCATACAAACGTCAACAAGAAAAACCATCTGATCAAGAAAGACAAAACTCAATAGATCATTACGAGGACGACGATGTAGAAGTCGAAGATAATCCCGCCAACAGTTGGCAAGTTGTCAAAGGAAACAAAAGAAAAAGAGTAGCAAAACTAAATAACGATGACATATTAACCCCAGAACAACCAAATCGCTTCACAGTGCTATCACCACGAGATAATGAAAACGAACAGACAAATATGCAGCAAGAAACTACAGTAATACCCAAACCGCCTCCAATTTTTGTTCACGGTGTCATTAACTACCAGGAAATGATAACGGATTTTTTAGCAATCGCTGAAGAAGAGCAGTATACTACAAAATGTTTAGCAAATAATGTGGTTAAAGTCAACACAAAAGATCCTGAGATATACAGAAAATTTATTAGATTCATGACAGAAAAAAACATCGTACATCATACATATCAAATGAAGCAAGATCGGCCATATCGAGTAGTGCTGAAACACTTGCATCACACTACATCAATTGAAGAAATAAAAGAAGCCCTCAAAACAGCAGGACACCGAGTTCGTAATATAATGAACTTACGACACAGAACAACTAAAGAGCCGTTACCAATATTCTTTATAGATTTGGAGCCCGCTGAAAATAATAAAGAAATCTATAATATGCGGTCTATAAAAAATAGATATATTTTATTTGAACCACCGAGAACGGTTACAGATATTGTCCAATGCACCAGGTGCCAGAACTACAACCATACTAAAAAATACTGCAACAGACCATATGCGTGTGTTAAATGCGGAGGGAAACACGACACCAGAACATGCGTAAAAACAAGAGATACCCCAGCTACTTGCATATTATGTGGCGGGGCGCATCCAGCGAACTACAAAGGGTGTACCGTTTATCAAGACCTGCAGAGAAAATACCAACCAAACAGACAACTCCCATTACGAAAACCTCAATCTTTAGAATTCCCTCCTCTTCCAACACAACGGAAAAGTCAATTTCCTTTGAATAACACAGCACAAAGTTACCCGCTTTATTCACAGACACTTAAAAATGAAGCTCCGAATTCTCAAGACATAAACCTCTGCCAATTTCTCTCTGAATTTAAAAACCTCTTTAACCAATTATTACAACAGAATTCAATGATAATGAATATGCTAACTACCGTCATTAATAAGGTTATTCAATAATGGCTCAATTTCTACGAATTGCCCTATGGAATGCCAACGGTTTGCAACAAAAAAAGCTAGAACTAGAAGCATTTTTAAGTTTACACAACATAGACATAATGTTAATTTCCGAGACCCATTTTACCGAAAGAACTCATCTTAAAATTCCTTACTACTCTATCTATCATACGGAACACCCTGATGGAACTGCCCATGGTGGATCAGCAGTGTTAATTAGAACATCCATTGCCCATCACGAACTTCCACCACACAAAACAAACTTCTTGCAAGCCACATCGATTCAAGTACACAAACTCTCTATGCCACTAAATGTATCCGCCATTTACTGCCCTCCAAGGCACAACATTACGAAACAGATGTTAGAACCATTTTTTGAATCTGTGGGGCAAAGATTTTTGGCGGGTGGCGACTTTAATGCCAAACATACACACTGGGGCTCACGATTAATAACAACCAGAGGAAGGGAACTACTTAAGCTCATAAATGATAATAACTACAACTTTCTTTCTACCGGCACTCCTACTTATTGGCCAACTGATGCCAACAAAATACCTGATCTCCTGGATTTCTTTGTTACTAACGGATTATCTTCAAATTATATGGACATCACACCCAATTATGACATAACATCAGATCATTCTCCAGTTATAGCAACTGTAAGTACCACGATTATATACAGGATGCCTAAACCTTCACTTAGTAATAGTAGAACTGACTGGGATATTTTCAAAAAATACATAGATGCAAATCTTAATACTAATGTAAGACTAAAAACCAATGAAGATCTAGAAAATGCCTCAAACGATTTTATTTCCACCATACAGGAAGCAGGATGGAATGCTACTCCAGTACCACAAAATATGAAAAGAGGTTCACCTAACATACCCAGTGAAATCATGGAGTTAGTAAAAGAAAAAAGAAAGGCAAGAGCAAAGTGGCAACGTAGCCACAACATTGAAGATCGAAGAAAATTCAATCAGCTAAACAACAAACTCAGAAGGACATTAGCAAAAATTCGAGACGAAACATTTCAAATCTATATCAATTCGCTATCCGTACACGATAACTCAATATGGAAAGCTGCTAAAGGTCTTAAGCGACCTACAATGCACATACCGCCATTACAAGATCAAACGGGAACATGGAAGAGAACTGATAAAGAAAAAGCTAATGCTTTTGCTGACCATTTAGAGACTGTTTTTATGCCAAATTCAGAAGAAACTGACGAAGAAGTTGAAGAATTATTTAGTGCTCCACTACAAATGTCACTACCAATTCGTAAATTCGCTATTAATGATATTCGAGAAGAAATCAGATTTTTAAATAATAAAAAATCGCCGGGATACGATCTTATAACCGCAGTCTTATTAAAACGACTACCTGAAAAAGGCCTTCAGTTTCTGCAAATATTATTTAATGGAATTCTACGGCTTACATACTGGCCGTTGCAGTTAAAATTTGCCCAGATCATCCTCCTACTTAAACCTGGCAAGCCTCCCAATGTGGTACAATCCTATCGTCCCATCAGTTTGCTCCCATTAATATCCAAGTTGCTGGAAAAGCTTATTTTCAAGAGAATCCAGGAAGATGGATTACAAGACGATTGGATACCAAATCATCAATTCGGTTTTCGCCACCAGCATTCCACGGTGCAACAATGTCATCGTATAATCAATAGAATTCAAACAGCGATTGAAGATAAAAAGTACTGTTCTGCGATATTCCTAGACGTTAGCCAGGCCTTTGATAAGGTCTGGCACAGAGGACTATTATATAAGATAAAAGAACAGTTTCCCCATCAGTACTTTCTGTTGTTTCAATCCTACCTAGAAAATCGTTATTTTCAAACAAGAGCTGGAGACGAGACTTCCGAAATAAAACCAATCAAAGCAGGAGTGCCGCAAGGAAGTGTTTTGGGGCCGCTCATGTACTTATTATACACGTACGACATACCTACTACCGATTATAGCGACATGGGGACCTTTGCTGACGACACTGCAATTATAGTTTGCAACGAAGATCCAATCTTAGCATCTACGAAAACGCAAGAGCATATAGACTTACTAGAAAAATGGCTTCAGAAATGGAGAATCAAAGTTAATGAGGATAAGTCAGTACATATCACCTTTACAACAAAACGATCAACATGCCCGCCAATTACCCTCCGAAACAAGCCAGTCCCCCAAGCAAATGTGGTTAGGTACCTGGGATTACATCTTGACAGACGCTTAACGTGGAAGGTGCATGTCACAAAAAAAAGAAAAGAAATAGACTTGAAAACTAAAAACATGAACTGGCTCATTGGACGGCGATCGCAGCTTACATTAAATAATAAATTGCTGTTATATAAATCCATTATTCGTCCCATCTGGCTATACGGCTCTGAACTCTGGGGCTGCGCAAGTAAATCAACTGTGGATGTAATCCAACGCTGTCAATCTAAGATACTGAGGAACATTACAAACGCACCATGGTTTGTGTCTAATCAAACTCTTCATGTCGACCTAGGAATTCCATTTGTGAAAGACGCTATTAAACAAAAGGCAGTTAAATACCACGATACCCTGATAAATCATCCAAATATATTGATAGATCCATTAAAGGAGGAACCCAACCATCGCCGCTTAAAGAAAAAATGGCCCACTGATCTTATACAATAATATAGGGGTGACTCCAATGGGTGTCTTCCCCCTCACGTCAACTAGTTAAGTAATTCCTACAATTAGCCCATAGAATGTATATTTATATTCTGATTGCTAATAAATGTAATCAAAAAAAAAAAAAAAAAAAAAAATTTGTATTGAGGTCTTGACTGTTAGGTATGTACATACTACACACAGTGATCTTCTTAGGAAACCGGATTGTTATAGCAATAGCTTCGAGATTAGTGTTTAAAATGACCTCCTCGCTAGCATACGAGTCTTTTATATATATGGTAACTCCACCACTAGCTACGTTAGCATGTATTCGATTTTTAGCGTGCGCACGATATCCTTTTAATTTTGCAGTATGAGTTCCTTTAAAGTTTGTCTCTTGTAGACTCATAATGTCGGGGTTATAGTTAGCTAGCAGTAATTTGATATTGATACATTCCACTGAACAATATTGAACATTAAGTCAACCAATGGGTTATATTGGTATCGGAATTTTGATACGATATACGTAGTTTGTTTATTTCTTGTGCACATGTAATAAAGGGAGATAACTTTATACTCATTAACTGTTTTTGTTGTAGAGAGCTGTTAATATTCCATCGCAGAAGATTCATTGGATTCAAAGTCTTCTAAGTAATTGTCATCGCCGGTTGTTTCAATCCACTCAGCTAAAAGTTTCTTTTTAATTCTTATAAGTCTGTTCTTTAAGTGCTTGTCGGCAGAAGGATATATAGTAGTTTGATCATTTTAATAAGATCTTTAATGTCAGTGGTTTAGTCTTTAGCAATATTCATAGGGGATGGTGATCCAAGAGCATTTTCAGTGAAACTAATAAATTGTTCATATGATAGAGCAAATTTTCCTGGAGAGCTATCAATTATGTCTTTTATTTTTAGTGTTTTTGCGTCTTCAGTGTTTGTATCAGACAGTTCCGAGCTTTCTTCAGATTCAGTTTTTTTTCGCTTTAATTTTCTGGTGACTTTGACTGAGTTGGGGGTTTTAAATAGCGCAATGGCGGTGGATGGACCTTGGGAAGGACTATCTACTTTAGGTTGAGCTATTTTTTCTTGAGGATCTTCAGGTGTGGTGGTTATAACTGAATATTGGGAAGAAATGATTTTTTCTGCTGTGGCATTCTTCTCATTGCTAGGTTCAGGTTGGCGTTGATGCACTTCGTTAACAGACAGTGCATTATCTGAGCCGATGAGCTGGTTGCGTATTGTTGCACTATGAGGGCACGCAGCTGCTAGATGGCCATTCTGTTTGCATATGTGGCAGGCAAGTCCATCTGTAGTAATAAAAATCCTGTAGTCTGTATTTTCATGGTTAATGAGCAGTGTGGTAGGTATATTTACGGACTCTTCGTCAGCAACGTATACTTGTCTTCGGAAACTTAGCACATGTGCATATTCTGGATTTACAAGACCTGCTCGTAGAAAGCTTATTTGAGATACAAGTTTCAGTCCATGTACCTTTAACGCCGATTCTATAACTTGATGAGGAATTGACGGGCACGCATTTGAAATTATAATGCGTTTTGATGGTGATATTAGCCTGCGTATTGCCGTTTCGTTTCCATTTACCTCAATTGTACTGTGTGTAGATAACAAATTTTCCACATGTTCCTTGCTTGCTAAGAAAATGCATATTCTATTATTCGACATTCTAGACACATATCTTATATTTTGTGGTTTGACAATGTCTCCAATTGCAGTTACATAATCTTGTTGGGGGGTGTTGTTAATTGCTGTAATAACTATTGCTTGATTTTTGGAAGGAAATTGGATTTGGGAGGTTTTGGTTTTATTAGCGTACATTTTGGTCTGTTGTTTGGAATGGAGCAGTACGGGTTAGTGGTTAAATAAGCAAAGGATATTGGTATTCCAGTTTAGGAATAAGTTACGGTTATGAAATTGTTAATGTTTTCTGTTTAGCATAAACTACGAAAATATAATTCCGTGCACTTGCAAACTGGGCGATAACCCCGCGATTATCGCGGCCCACCGCTATACGATCCGTTCACAATCACGTCCACGGTCGAACTCTCATTCAGTAAGATTGTCGGCAATAATTATTGCAAATTGATAAGCAGCGAAGTTAAAATTTTCGACAGGTTCTCAACCTTTAAACAATAACAAAAAACCGTGTTCAAAACACTACCCCGATCAAAAAGCTGCAATGTTCTTTTTGGCTTAAATATACTATAATACATCTTTAATGTTCATTCCCAATCTTCAGTTCATTAGTTAACTACTTCTACACTTTGTAATAAGCTCGTAATGATGCTATTCAGCTGCACTATCTCTAGGTGGTAGTCAAACTTGCCGGTTTGTTTCTATCCACAGATTTAACAAAACACAAATAACGATGGTAATTCATAGAAATGTATTTAACTGGAACACTATACATGGTCAGTAAAATTGTATTCTATTAGAAGAAAAAAATCATGAAAGGTGTCTTGTGATTTGAAAACTTCAACTGCAACTTGCAAGCCCTGTTAATTCAGAAATTTAAAAGCTGCTATCTGCCTTTAGTCAAAACTTCGAAAAAAGTACATTTTTTGTTCGATGTTTCTTTTGCCTGGTTTGAGGAAAAAAAATTATAACATGCTTGGGAGCTATTAAAACCACAAGATCAACATTTTCTCCAACGACAAATGTTTTATTGATATGACTGTTGCGACTGCTGTTTCAATAATCACAAGGTCATTTCATCTGGAGCCTGTTTGGCGTAAAAATGATTAGGTTTCAATTTCTCTAATAACATTGGAACATAGATGCATTTCCAAAAAATAGTTTAAATAATGCTTATTTTGCATACTTCACACTCCAATTTAGATATAAGTAAAACTAGGAAAACTGTAGAATCTGATGTAGGTTAGTAGGTTGCAATACATCCTATTTTGTGTATATGGCATATCATATTGAGGTGTTATCAATATATTAAGTTTTACTTACCTTGGTATGAAATAAACTCATATTTTTCAGTCTATAATTTATAAACCAATTGAAACGTATAACATCATTAATTTGTTTTTTATAATGACTTATTTGATATTTGACTTATGTCAATATTAAAAATAATGATTATCCACTAGCTCTAGCTCGAAGCAATGGGTCAAATGGGTATGTTCACAATAAGAATCCTTCCTTAGCTGACCTTTTATATCTATAACCAGTAATTATCAATACTATCATCTTATTAATTCAATAAGATACGTTTTGAAGTACCTTCAAACTATTTCTATAAAGTTTTCAAAATAACAAGATAATTTAGTTTGACTTGACACTTACAATAAAATTCAACTAATCTTCAAAATTCAAATTTAATGTCTTGGATCAATATCTTTAAAATTTAACACACCAGTTATTAAAATATAAATGCCTAAACTGTGAAGATCTTGATTAACTTATTATTTTGAATATATTTATTAAATTAATTTCTTATTTATTTTATAAAACATTTATATTAAATTTAGACAGTTCTTCAAAATTAAACCAAATCAAACTTTCTAATCACCACACATTGAAATCTCAATAAAAATATAAAAATATTTCCGGGGTACCTGAACTTAAAGCTGCTCTCCCTGTGGACCTGCTTACTGGTTGTTGCAACCACAGAAACTCTCCAAAAATACTTCTATTTTTTTCCAATAGAAATGACTACATTGGCACAATCACTCATTCACTGATTCTACGTTAGAATGAATAATACATTTTATCTTACAGAGCAGCTATTCGCATACATTATACAACTGTTTTCAGTGACTAAAATGAAGTTTTATTCACATGTGAGTTTTCATTATTTATACTACTGCATTGTTGGTAGCACTGTCAAGCTATGTCAAATTCGTAATTTTCAGGTTAAGTTTTGCGTCAGTTTGTGTCAAATAACAAACAAAATCTAACCTACGAACCTCGAATTTGACATAGACTAAAAATACACTTCAGTACTGCCAAAAGTATGTCACAAATCATAGGCGACTAATTATAAATTTATTTCGCGACATATTCTGACTGCGCAAACTATTTAGGCATAAGAATTGCTACTGTAAGATAAAACGTCGTATATCACACGTGAGCGAAATGCCATTATAAGCTCGTGAGAAATTGTATCGCTCGTGCTGGGGCACTCGCGATTCAAAATTCTCACTTGCAAATAATGATGCATTTCTCTCACTTATAATATAATCTACTATTATCTTACAGTAGCGCCTATTATCATACATTATACAACTGTTTTTAGTGACTAAAATGAAGTTTTATTCACAAATGAGTTTTCATTATTTATACTACTGCATTGTTGGTAGCACTGTCAAGCTATGTCAAATTCGTAATTTTCAGGTTAAGTTTTGCGTCAGTCTGTGTCAAATAACAAAAAAAAACTTAACCTACGAACCTCGAATTTGACATAGACTGACAATACACTTCAGTACTGTCAAACATATATCACAGATCATAGGTGACTAATTATAAATTTATTTCGCGACATATTCTGACTGCGCAAACTATTTAGGCACATTTAGGCTACTGTAAGATAAAACGTCGTATATCACACGTGAGCGAAATGCCATTATAAGCTCGTGAGAAATTGTATCGCTCGTGCTGGGGCACTCGCGATTCAAAATTCTCACTCGCAAATAATGATGCATTTCTCTCACTTATAATGTAATCTACTATTATTGCGTATTCAAATGATCAAAATAGATCAGGATTACCTTCAAACTTACTGACTTTTATTTTGAATTATAATGATAGTCTTTATTTAATCAAATTATATCACAGGGAAAGCTATTTTATCACTGTGTATATTATTAAAGATTATCACAACTGATAAGATGATAAGTATTCACCTTCATCGTGATTTCAAAATGTTTCTAGTCAATATTATCCACTCTTAGTAACGTGTTTCTATCTGCATTTAATAGCATTTCAAACTAACTGGATTTAAAAATATAAAGAAATGCTGCACGCATCTGCATATTGTATTACCAGGTATCTTTTAAAGCGAGATTATGCTAAAATGGTTACTTGTATAAAAAACTTTAAGATACCTTTTCTGTAGAAAAAGAAGTTTATACTAGTATGTGTGCCTTTGTTATAAATTCGGTAGGAACGAGAATATTTACGAAAAACCAGTTGAACCCTTTCGCACGCTGTCAAGCTCTATGCTCACAGCTCATCTATCGATGGAGAGTTTTAACATATTATTCAGAAGGTCATAAGGCAATATTCAGCTTGGTTGCTTTTTTCTAAAGAAATCCCCCCTATTCGAATGATTTACCTGGCCTACTAATTAAAAAAGTTATCATTAATGGAATGGAAAATATGAAGAAGACAAAATATGATTGATAGTTCTTAAGGACATTCCAGAATGTCCTATAAACTATTGAACTTTTATTAAAGTTATCTTTAATCAAAGTAATAATTAAAAACATGCGCTCCTAATCCTCTCTGTTAGTTTCTAGATTTATCTTTTCAAAGATTCTTTTTGATAAATTATTTGACACTCCCAAGCATTTTGGATATGTTCTTCAATTTCGTAGTTTTAATAAAATTGTAGATTTGTTTCGGTAACAGCCGGATTTTAACCCATAGTAGGGCCAACGGATTTTCAGAAATTCAACCTTGAAATAATTGTTGCACGAATTGAACTGCGCTAATTCGTGTAATTTTATAAGTAAATTATGTGTGATGACGATGTGAATAGTAGCAATACAAGGTGACAATAACTGGCCCCTATGCTATAAACACGTTGATTATTATTACCGTTATACAATTATTAGCAGGGGCAATGCTATCCAACGAACGTTTTCAATCTTGAAAAAGCCAAATAGCGCAGCTAGTGTAGTGTTAGGCTTACATTAAGCAAGTCCTCGGTTCGAATCCCACAGTGGATCAGTCTTGGCGATCGGTATCCGGTTTGGTGAGACTATTCACAGTTGGGCACCAAATTAACTGTGATCTATTCGGAACCACAGACCTAAGTAATAGAGTAACAAAGTCCAGACATCACCAAGACACACACCTAACACACAACGGTTGCTACGCCAGCACGAAAAGCGCGCTCCAACTTTGTAACCAGGTTGAACATTGCACCGCTAGATGCTAAAGCGTATAAAGTACCAGCTTCTACATAGCAAGAAAAAAATGAGGTTACCAGCAGTACATACATACAAAATTGGTTGTGGTGTTCTATAATTCATAATGTTTTATTTTCTATTATTTCAGATACAAATTACTGGA
This sequence comes from Agriotes lineatus, assembly GCA_940337035.1. Taxonomy (NCBI): domain Eukaryota; kingdom Metazoa; phylum Arthropoda; class Insecta; order Coleoptera; family Elateridae; genus Agriotes; species Agriotes lineatus. The sequence goes on from OW679200.1 coordinate 134,224,725, forward strand.
AAAACCGTAAAACTAGATTATCATACGAATTTTAATTTTTGAAATGATTCTCAATGAATATACCAAATTTATTAGAATATTATTTTATAAGGAGCTGAAGTGGTGATTTTTGAGGCGAATTTGTAGATTTGTCTAGACTGCGTAATCAATATTTACTTTTCAAGCCGGCGGCAGTAAATAGTACATTATATTCCCAAGATCGTCAGTGCAACATTAATGATAAAGGATGCAGTTTTAAAAACCGAAGCGAAGCCTAGGCTTTCTAAGCATGAGAGGCCATAAATTCGCTTATGAGATGAGGCGTACATACTATTTTTTCAACTACCTGTACAAAATTAGCTTGTTATTGTACGTATATTTTAATATTTTAAATTTAAATTTAAAATATGTATGATGGCGATGTATAGTCTCGAGTAGCAATACAAGGTGACAATAACCGGCCCCTATGCCATAAGCAGTGATTAGTATTACCGTTATCCAATAATTATTAGCAGGGAATGCTGCCCAACGAACGTTTTGATTAGTGTTGCCAACCTTGCAAGTAATTTCAAATTACTGAAAAATAAGTATTTAAATTAAATATTTTAGCCTTCTATTATTATTATTATTAGCTTTCTATTATTTCAGATAAAAATTGCTGGAAAGAAAGCTTCAAAGTAGATTATGATACGTATTTAAATTTTTGAAATGATTCACAATAAATATACTAAATTTGTTAGAGACAGACGATTTTTTTTAAATATTAGTATATTATTTTATAAGGAGCTAAAGTGATGTTTTTTGCGGCGACTCTTTAGCTTTGTCTGGCAAGCATTAGGGAGTCAAATACAGATGAACTGTAGGAAGTCAAAATAAAATACTTTAAACTGACAACTGAATATAACTTTTAAAATTTTATTTTTATAAAATTAAATCTAGACTGCTTAAACAATATTTACTTTTCACATCGATGGCAGTAAATACTCATTACGTTCCGAGGACCGTAAGTGCAACCTTTATGGCCAAGGATGAAGTTTAAAACCGAGGTTTTCTAAGCTTGAGAGACCATACATTCACCTATGAGGCAATGTGTGTGAGTAGTATAGTATTTTTTCAATTACCTGTACAAAATTCGCTTATTATTGTACATATATTTTAATAATTTATGTTTAAAATTTTAGTAGGTAGGAAATACTAATATTGCAATCAATAAAGAGAGCTCAAATTATAACTTCATATTAATTCCTTGTCTGACACCTCTGTTATTCTTATTTTACTCGTGGTTTTCTTTGTAACAATTTGCGAGGAAGCATTTTTATAAAAGCTATTACTATATTGGATTACCTGTGGTGTATTTGACTACCTTGTAGCGCATTAGGCTTTCTCATGGTCAATAAATGCTTAATGAACGAGACTTTCTAGAAGACACCTTACTTTAAAAAATGTGACAGAAGGAAACCTGGAAATGATAAAGAGATATTGACAAGCAAATGGATAGCCACTAACCACGTGAACAGGCGAAGCTTTGTAAAGACTATAGTCCACTGAATGTATAGAAAATAAGATATACAGCATTACCATACGGGTAGGCACTTATTATACCGTCGATGAAGAATTTTAGGCATTGTTACACCTCCAGGCTTCATAGCGGCTCAATAGTTACACCGTCTTTTCGTGATGCTCTACCGTTCTACATTATATTCGAGACAAAATTATAGATTCTTGTGTAATACGTGATATGTATTCGGAACCCACATACAATATTATCTGCGATTTTGCTTCTCCTTCCTCTTTTTGTATTATCTGTTCATTGCATGTGTTGGTTATGAACATGCCGATACAGATTTTGTTCACTACAATGAGGAAGACTTTGGCAAATGTTGCTCCAAACCATTTTCTTAAATTGGCAAATCAAGAGATCCTTAGCCTACCAGGTCAGCTTTGAAGAAACCTTGCCCTGGACACTGCTGGTGGTCATTATTTCTTACCATTCCTCATGATATTCACTCTTTCTGTGTTTTTATTATGCACACCAACTCTGGTTTAAGGTTCACTATTCGAAGTACTTCTTATAACCCAATATAACTAGAAAATGTTCCAATTCTTGTTTCTTCTTCTCCATAGCTTCTGACATACTACAAACTTCCACACTGTATACCAGAGTAGAGTTGTGAGGACATTTTTAATTGTTATGGACCTACATGCGTATTCGGTCTTTCTTCTTCCCCTTCTCGCTTCCTACCTTTCGCACACTATCTAGTAGCCTGAGCGCGTAATTCTTTTGGGGGTGCACTCTATCGTTACCGATTTGTTTTGCTTTGATTTTTTGTTTGAGTGATCTCTGTGGTGGTTGAAAAATGTCTCGTTGGTTTTGTTTAAAATACTTCTGGAGAATTCTCTTTCAAGTAAGGGGAGTGTGACGACATTTTTAATTGATAGGAACCTACGGCTAATTTGCATTATTTTCTGGATTGCGAATTACGGTTCCGCCTGTATATAAGCATTGCGAGTCGTGTGCCTGCATTCAGCTGTGCGCCAGGCAAGCACGTGTCCGTTATCGGACATGAATTTTGTAACGATACTTACTTTTAAAGACAGAATTAAAGACCAGTCGTTGTGTGTCAGAGAGCGCGCGAGCGAATGTTTTATCAACGCTTTTTATCGATTGCGAAGTTTTGGCGGTTTTCTCGAGGATTGTTGGTCCGGCGTCTCAAGAAGCAAGAAGTGTTTGCTAGTTGTTTTTCCGCCCCGAGCGGCCATTTGGGTTTGCGTGGGCGGTGTTGCATTTGTTGAATTTGTGAAAAGCGGCTTACTTTGGTTTTGTGCGAGTGCGTGCCGCATGTTTTGCCTCGATATTTGAACTCCCGTCGACTTAAGATTGCAAACCGTTAGTGTTGCAAATTTAGTGACTTTTTCCCGTATGAACTGCACGTGGTTTTTGGTGTTGGGCGAGCTTGAAACAAATCTTTAGCTCCTGCTATTCGTTTCGCCATTTATTTATTCTTTTCCGGGCCAGCCTGTACATTCCCACTTGAATTATTTTCGCTGTATTTCGAATAATATCAAGTTTTGTCCGCGCGAAGGCGCTAGATTTGGTTTTCCCGAATTCACTTGTTATCGCTTTACGCCAGCGAACAGCGATTCGATTATTTTGGGCCATTTGATTTTCGCTTTCTGTCGAAGTAACTTGCTTCTTCGAAAGTATTCCCACGTGCTACAGCACTAATTAATAATTAATTTCGTTAGTGAGCTGATAACTAAATCAGGTATGTTTACGCTAATTGCTTGTTATCCATTTTAGTAATTTCTCTTTCTTATCAGCTTTTAGTTACCGCTTTTAGTTACCACTTTCGAGTAACTCTTTTAAACGCCGTTTTTGAGCGACTGGTTATGCTATTTGGCATCATAATTGGTAATCTTGGACCCCTCACAACTTCCTCTGGAATGCCATTTTGAGGGCTTGCCGTCTGTAACACCGAGTGCCTGTCCTTTTATCAACTTTGGCCACGAGGTCTGCGCTGTTGGTGATTGTTACATTAAGATAATCCTGGACCAATTCAACGCATGCCACCGGCGTTTCTTTCAATCCAGGTTAGTCTTATTTCAACGCCCACGAATTATTGGCTGAATCGATTTTTTTCACAATGCTTCAAGTTTATAATTTACTAATTTAAAACTACGCCTTATAAATCTAAAACGAAATGTACTAACCATTCATAAATCTGTGTCTCATAAATCTAAAACATAATGTATCAATTGTTCCCTAATTTACAATTTACAAATTTATAATTTTACTAATTGAATACATATTAAGAATTTTGTAAAAAAAAGTGCTTCACGCTATTTTATTATCATTACCGAGATAACGGATAATACACACAGACAGTGATAAGCTTATCCCTTCAGTGAACTGCATTCAAATTCAATTTAAGAGCCTAAAGGAGGTTCACATATGTTCGCTGTGCGTGTCGCATTTTCAGCACGTATAATTTATTGTATTCAGGTTATTTAATATTGTGATAAACAATTTTCCGACGCATTATTGATGTTGCCACCAAACATGATCTGCTGATTAATAAACTTAATTGTTTGTTATTTTTTTATTTATTTCTTGAAATCTGTGATTTCTGGCGCCCTGTGTTTTTTACTATTATTAAAAGAGCTTGCAGCAGCTCAGCTGATGATAGAAATCTGCGACCCAAGGCCATCGACTTTGACGCTAGCTAGGCCATTGCGGTAAGTAAGAAACATTTCAGAGCTACCGTGGTGTATAAATGATAAGGGGGTTGATCTGCGATTATACTACCATTGGTTATTATTAGTAATCAATCGCAGGTTGGCTTTTTTATTGTTTCACTGGCGCCCAACGTGGGGCTCCCGACTTTGGTATTACATCAGCTGTGCAACCTGCAATTCTCATTTAATATTCTGACAAAATTATCTATTTAAAATGAATGTCAACGCACTTCGTGTTGATGAGCTGCTTTACGAACTACTGTTCAGGGGTTTAGATAGAGACACGGTGGAAGGTATGAACGTCGACCAACGTCGTAGAACCTTACGTGCTAAGTTGTTACTCGAAAAGGCTGACCCTACGCTGCTTAACGCTTATCAATTAGTGGCACCCTTCGATGTACAATTAGAACTTGATACTTGTAAAGGCAAACTAACTGAACTTTCGGTATTAGTTACTGCTTTCTCTGCTGCACCTTGCAATTCTGAATTTGCTCGGCTCGATACGCGGCTAACGCATTTGTATTCACGACTAACCAGGTTACAACCCTCTTCTAAATTAGAACAGGAGCATGCTACCCTTACCAGTCAATGCTTAGATTTATTACAGTCACTTAGTAATGAGCATGACGATTCGCAATTACAAGTAGATCCTTTGCCTTCAAATGTTGATGCCACTAATTTTGTCGATTCTGTTAATACAGTAGCTCCACCTAATTCTGACACTATTGAACCTATGGCAGATAATATTGTTGACAACCCTAACATAACTGAAGCCGCCGGTTTAGCTTCATCTACGTTCCAACGACCTAGGGTATCTTTTTCTAATGAGCACGTACATCCGTATCCTCCTTTTACACAACAACCTAGTATGTCCGCTACTGCTAATTTGCGAACTGAACTAGACCAAATTAATTACTCTACGACGTCTTTTCCTAGACATGTAGGTTTAGTTTCTGTACCGGTATGCAAATGGGGTTTATCATTTAATGGAGACACTACTACTATGGGGGTAAATTCTTTCTTACAACGTGTCGAAGAACTTAGGGTAGCGCGTAACATTTCATACGACCAATTATTTTCTAGTGCTGTTGACCTTTCCTCGGGTCGTGGGTTAGTATGGTACCGTGCTATGCATCACCGGGTTTCAAACTGGCACGACTTGGTAGCTAGGTTGCGATCTGATTTTTTGCCTACTGATTTTGATGAGGAATTATGGGACGAAATTAGGAAGCGTAAGCAGGGGGCCGATGAAAAACCCTCACTTTTTATTGCTGTGCTGCTTAATTTATTTGATCGTTTACTCATTAAACCATCCGAATCAGTTCAACTTAAGCATATTATGAAAAACTTGCAACCTTTTTACGCTACTCAATTATCCTTAACAGTAGTCCACGATATTGAACACCTTGCATTTCTGTGTAAAAAGCTGGAAGATGTTAAGATTCAGAATATTAAATACCGCAATCCTGCTGCTGCCTCATCCTTGCAACTGGAACCTGACTTGGCCTACCAGCCTACTCCTAAAAAACCTGTGACACAGACTGCACAAATGACAATTAAACATTCTGGTCCTAGAGCTAACCGTGCGAAAAGTACAACCACTTGTTGGAACTGCCGTAAATTAGGCCATACTTTCCATACTTGCTCGGCAGATAAGACTATTTTTTGCTATATTTGCGGTCATGCAAATAGTTATTTTGCTACTTGTCCTAAATGCCATCCAAAAAACGCAAAGTAAAAGGTAGATATCACAGCCGATCTATTCCTTAACCCTATTATACTAAGGCTGATACTCTATCTTGGGAATCTTGGTTACGAACTGTGAATGAATTTTGCCGTATGACTTGTAATACTTCAGCCACCTTTACTAAACAACTTTCTGACAACCGTCCTTATTTAACCATTTATATTAATGGCGAACCTATTCACGCTCTTTGCGATACAGGGGCCAATCAAACTTTAATTGGGCGCAACGGTCTATATTTACTTCAGAGACACGACCTCAAATTGTGTAACAATAAGTCTCCGCTTACCTTGACTACTGCTGACGGTCAGCTACAAAATATTTTAGGTACTGTTGCCTTACCCATTACCATTGATGGTATTACTAGGTCCATCGATGCGGTTATTTGTGACTCAATTCCGTCTACACTAATTTTAGGTGTTGATTTTTGCTACGCTTTTGGAGCAAAGACTGATTTTGTCGCTGGACGCTTCGATGTGGCTGAAACTTTTTCGCTGCAGACTATTTGTGGCGTAGTTGATTTGTCAGTTCAACAAAAACTTTTACTAGACCAAGTTGTTGGGAAATTTGCTGAAATTTCTGGTCCTACTTTAGGCTTAACTAATTTAGTTGTACACACTATTGATACGGGTGACGCATCTCCTATTAAGCAGAGATACTATCCTTTGTCTCCTGCTATGCAAGTCCATGCCGACCACGAACTTGATCGCTTGTTAGAGATGGGCATTATTCGTCCCTAGAAATCTCCTTGGAGTTCTCCAATGGTCTTAGTCAAAAAGAAAGATGGTTCATATCGACTTTGTTTCGATGGTCGAAAATTAAATTCGGTTACCAAGAAGGATGCTTATCCTTTACCATATTTAAATAGCATTCTTGATAAATTGCGCGATGCACGTTATCTTACGTCCATCGATCTTAAGCAAGCTTTTCACCAAATTCCTCTGCATCCCGATTCGTGTGAGAAAACAGCTTTTACAGTCCCTAGACGTGGTTTGTTCGAGTTTACAGTTGTACCGTTTGCGATCGCGAACGCACCAGCTAGTCAACAACGTCTCATGGATAGCATTTTTGGTCCGCTATTGGGTGAAAACATCTTCGTGTATCTAGACGATATTGTTATCGTGTCTGGAACTTTTAAAGAACACTTGGACACCTTAGAGCAAGTTTATACCCGTCTTAAAGACGCTAACTTAACTGTCAATATCGACAAATGTCAATTTTGCCGTCCCAGTCTTACGTACCTCGGCTTTGTTGTCGATAAAAATGGTTTACGCACGGACCCTGATAAAATCTTGGCTATCACCAAATATCCTCAACCAAATACGGTGACCGAAGTCAAACGCTTTATTGGCTTAGCTTCTTGGTATCGTCGCTTCGTTCCAAATTTTGCCACTATTACTGCTCCTATTTCGGACCTAATTAAAGGTAGTATTAAAAAGCAGCGTGTGCATTGGACTGATGATGTTCTTAAATCATTTAATCAAATTAAATCTTGTTTGACCTCCGCTCCTGTTTTGAGTAGCCCAAATTTTTCGCTACCGTTCACGTTACAATGTGACGCCTCGAATTTTGGCCTCGGTTGTGTCCTTACACAAAATATTGACGATGAGGAAAAGGTAATTGCTTATGCTTCAAGTACCCTTAACAAGGCCGAACGCAATTATTCTGTCACAGAGAGAGAGTGTTTAGCTGTCATCTTTGGCATTGAGAAATTTAGACCGTACATTGAAGGTACACATTTCACTGTGTTAACTGACCACTATTCCTTATTGTGGCTTACTAATATGAAAGACCCCACTGGCCGTTTAGCCCGTTGGAGTGTTCGTTTGTCGCAATACGATTTTACAATTCAACACCGACAGGGCAAACATAATGTAGTTCCCGATGCCTTATCGCGAGCTCCTATTCAGGTTTCCGCTCTAGAACTTGTTGATGGTGACTTAGACTCTTGGTACTTAAAAATGCTGGACCGCGTTAGCCAAAGTCCTAATCAATTTCCAACTTGGCGAATTGAAAATCATCGACTTTTTAAGTATGTTCCCAACCGTCATGCCATTGTTAGCAACTTAGTGGAATGGAAACAGGTGATACCTCGTTCTCGCCGAACTGAAATTTACAAACTCTTTCATGACAGTCCCACATCTGCTCACTTGGGTGGTTATAAAACCTTTTGTAAAATCTCCGAACAATATTACTGGCCTAAAATGCGTGCCGATGTCATCCGTTACATACGCCATTGTGAAACTTGTGCTGCGAGTAAAGTTAGTCAACTTGCTAGACCTGGTTTAATGGGCCAAAATAAGAAGATTTTATACCCTTTTCAATGTTTGTCAATTGACATAATGGGTCCCTTACCTCGCACAAAAACTGGTAACACTTCTATCATAGTTGTATGTGATTGGCTAACCAAGTTTACCTTAGTTAAAGCTGTTCGCGCTGCCACTGCTAAAGCAGTAGCCAAGTTTCTGGAGAACGAAGTATTCCTTATTTTTGGTGTTCCTCAAATATGTATGGTTGATAACGGACCACAATTTATAAGTTCCCAATTTAAAGCCTTGATGAAACAATACCAAGTTCAACAAGTTTGGTATAATGCTTCTTATCATCCTCAAGTCAATTTTGTTGAGAGAGTTAACCGAGTTATCGGTACTGCTCTTCGTTCTTATGTTTCGGATAATCATCGTTCGTGGGACGAACATATTTATCAAGTTGCACACGCTTTGCGTAACGCCGTTCATGAGGTGACGGGTTACACCCCTTCTTTCTTAAATTTTGGGAGGACTGTACCAGTTTCTGGGACTTATTACGGTCGTCTTAAGAACTTCCAAGAAGAAGAATTATCTTTAGAAACTCGTGAAGACCTGGCTTCAGACGTTAACCAACTTTCTGAACTTTATCAAGACGTTGTTAAACGCCTCAATAGCTCCTACCAACGCAATTCCAAGCACTATAACTTGCGTAAGCGTCCATTAAAATTTAATGTCAATGATTTGGTTTGGAAAAGGAACTACGTCTTATCTGATGCATCTAAATCCTTCAATCAGAAATTGGCTCCTAAATATGTCAAATGCAGAGTACTAAAAGTCACCGGCCCACTTACCTATCAGTTAGTGACCGTCCCCGACAATAAAAACGTTGGAGTTTGGCATATTAAAGATTTAAAACCTTACTTTGGAGAAGGACAAGTGGAGGAGTGAATTTTGGTGTGTCTGATTGTGTGTACGTGATTGTATGTATGATGATGTATGTGCATGTTTAGCTTATCTCGCCTATTCACCCTACGGATAGTATTATACTATCAACATTATTCTCACCCTTTTCGACTTGTTAACCAATTTCTATTATTATTATAATTATTATTATTTATTGCGTGCTTTTTAAGCCGCATATTTTTTGCTTTTGAGTGCTAGTTAGGCACCTTGAGCGACTCCTTAATTACCGATTTGATGGTACTTTTCCCTATCATTAGATTATATTAGGTGAAACCCTTTTGAGTGACGGATTTCCTCGCTTCTTTATAGATAGCGATTGGACCTTTTGTCGAACTCTTCTTGAGTCTTTTGTTGATAGTGAAGCAAGTGTTTAGGTGAGTTGCTTTCGTGATGAATGCGTGAGTCTTCTTTACTTTTTCGAAGTGTGTCTTTCTGACAATGGAGTTAGTTGTAAAAGAGTTTCTAGACCTGCACGATTTACTTAGGGTGGTTGGTTGGGATGCAGGGTCGGTCTCTTTTTTGGGAAACTTTTCCATCAAATATTTTATTATTTCCTTTCCCCATCTCGCTTCACGAGATATTTCCCAAGCGTCAGGTCAACACTATTAGTTTCTTTAGTGGCCTGTATTGCTTGTGGTACGTACGAGTTCATGTTTATATTTCATTTTTTTAATAATTTTTCCTCCATACTTTTGCTATTGGGTTACCTTGGATTTGAGGTGAGTGTTGATGATGCGGTTCGAGTTTTTCGGATGTTTGTATTTTCGGATGTTTGTAGGAGGGTGGATTGTGTCCTATGTGATGCAGTCGTTTTTGCTGTGTTTAGCAGTTTTTTAGGCTTCTGTCCGGTTTAGACAGAACGTCTATTTTTTTGGCGGTGTCCTATGTGGTGCCCCTGTTATTTTTAAGCCGATTTATAAGGGTTGTTTCCCTTGGCTTATCTTCTCGAAAGAGGATTTTTCGATAGCGTTTCGCTTTGTGTGGTGGCATCATCGATCTCACTCTCTAATTCTTTGGTTTCCTGCATCTTTTCATGTTCCATAGTTTAAACTTTTTTTTTCATTTTAATTCCGTTATATGTTGCGGGTATGGTTTTTAGGGCTTTTTTTGTCCTGGGTTTTACCCGAATTTTTCGTCGTAGTATTTTCACTTCTGCGATGTTTCATACAGGAGTAAGTTTTTGTGACTTATCTCCGGTGTTTCGCTGTGTGTTAGTTCACACGGTGTTTTAGTGTGCAGTCGTTCCTGGACTGTTCACTTTTCCTTGACCAGCAGGGTGTAGGGTTTTCTGCTTCGGCGCTCTTCTTCACAGTCGCTTACATTCGCGGTGATCACTACGGGGGCCCGCGCTGAGTGTCTGTGATTGACAGCGTCCTCACCTTTTGTTAATTTCTCATTTCACTGCAATAGCTTCTTTCAAACAGCCCTGCGTTGACTGACTGACTGACGGACATCGGACTTATCCCTTCCAAATCCCTCTTCATTATACTATCTTCCTTTATTATACTCTTTTAATACCCAAGTATCCCTTTTTCCGATTTCTTTTCTTCTCTACCTTATTGGCTAATTCCAAATCCCATTTTTTAAGTTCCATGCCAATTTCCGGCTGCTGCCACAGCCGTTGGCTAAATCTCAGCAACTTTTCAGTACGCTGACTTGGTCCATGTGTGTATTCTGCCAGTACACATTTAAGGTAACCTTCTGATTAGTTTGTTTTCCGTTGGCTATGGTACGGAGCTAAGCGTCTAACTTATCCACCGACGCGCCTTTTTCATCTAGCGCGACGGATCGGTTTAGCACTTTGCTCACGACTATTCCCTCCGTAAAACTTTCTATCCCTTCTTCTTTTCTTAACTTTACTCTTTTATTTCTCATCTATTTCCCTATTTTCCTTTCGCCTTCTTTTGACTGACGATGACCTTTCAATTGCTTTAACATAATCATACCTCAGGTATTTCTCTTGGCCGTGGGGAGTGAAACAAATCTTTAGCTCCTGCTATTCGTTTCGCCATTTATTTATTCTTTTCCGGGCCAGCCTGTACATTCCCACTTGAATTATTTTCGCTGTATTTCGAATAATATCAAGTTTTGTCCGCGCGAAGGCGCTAGATTTGGTTTTCCCGAATTCACTTGTTATCGCTTTACGCCAGCGAACAGCGATTCGATTATTTTGGGCCATTTGATTTTCGCTTTCTGTCGAAGTAACTTGCTTCTTCGAAAGTATTCCCACGTGCTACAGCACTAATTAATAATTAATTTCGTTAGTGAGCTGATAACTAAATCAGGTATGTTTACGCTAATTGCTTGTTATCCATTTTAGTAATTTCTCTTTCTTATCAGCTTTTAGTTACCGCTTTTAGTTACCACTTTCGAGTAACTCTTTTAAACGCCGTTTTTGAGCGACTGGTTATGCTATTTGGCATCATAATTGGTAATCTTGGACCCCTCACAACTTCATCTGGAATGCCATTTTGGGGGCTTGCCGTCTGTAACACCGAGTGCCTGTCCTTTTATCAACTTTGGCCACGAGGTCTGCGCTGTTGGTGATTGTTACATTAAGATAATCCTGGACCAATTCAACGCATGCCACCGGCGTTTCTTTCAATCCAGGTTAGTCTTATTTCAACGCCCACGAATTATTGGCTGAATCGATTTTTTTCACAATGCTTCAAGTTTATAATTTACTAATTTAAAACTACGCCTTATAAATCTAAAACGAAATGTACTAACCATTCATAAATCTGTGTCTCATAAATCTAAAACATAATGTATCAATTGTTCCCTAATTTACAATTTACAAATTTATAATTTTACTAATTGAATACATATTAAGAATTTTGTAAAAAAAAGTGCTTCACGCTATTTTATTATCATTACCGAGATAACGGATAATACACACAGACAGTGATAAGCTTATCCCTTCAGTGAACTGCATTCAAATTCAATTTAAGAGCCTAAAGGAGGTTCACATATGTTCGCTGTGCGTGTCGCATTTTCAGCACGTATAATTTATTGTATTCAGGTTATTTAATATTGTGATAAACAATTTTCCGACGCATTATTGATGTTGCCACCAAACATGATCTGCTGATTAATAAACTTAATTGTTTGTTATTTTTTTATTTATTTCTTGAAATCTGTGATTTCTGGTGCCCTGTGTTTTTTACTATTATTAAAAGAGCTTGCAGCAGCTCAGCTGATGATAGAAATCTGCGACCCAAGGCCATCGACTTTGACGCTAGCTAGGCCATTGCGGTAAGTAAGAAACATTTCAGAGCTACCGTGGTGTATAAATGATAAGGGGGTTGATCTGCTATTATACTACCATTGGTTATTATTAGTAATCAATCGCAGGTTGGCTTTTTTATTGTTTCAAGCTTGGGTCTGTTGTTACCGCTTTGAGCCTTGAGTTTTCGTGTTATCGTAGAGTAGGCAGCTGCTGTAGACGTCATTTGACTGATTCACAGTAGAAATCTCTATAACAGGCTTAATATGAATGACGAAGTTTCCGTTTACCATTTCGCCTTGCCATTATCGTCACGGACTTTGAATGTGCCCTCATTTGTGGAGATAATCCCAGACTTCCTGCCGTCAGCCTCTTTCCGTTGTTACAGTGCAGCTTCTTCAAGCGTCTTAGGGCAGTGTCCATCTACAGCTACGGTGGACGTCGATCGCAGCTAAGCAAAGCTCCTTCAGGTACCGTTTTAATGCAATAGTTTTTATAGTGCCTAGATTAAAGTGTACATTGTGTTTTGCGAAATGCCAGACAATCTGCGTAAGGTTGCGGTCATTGTAATATTTATTGATAAACCATTGTAGTTGTCAATTTAATTCATTACCCAGATTGCATGTTCCTGTTTAACTTTAAGTTGTGGCAATTGAGGTGTGTGTCGCAATTGTGCCATGTTTAGTTGTTTATCGTCATTTATTGCTGTTTATTGAGCCAGTGTTTTTATTATTCAATGCTACCACCGTTTACGAGTCATTTCATTATTTGATGTCCAGTGTACCGCATTGAAATAGATTAAGACGTTACGTCATTTATATATTTAGCCATTACTAACCCATTTCGTACCTTTATGTAGTAAACTTTTGTTCATTCGAATATTTTTGCTAATAGAGTTTATTGTTATTTAACTGTGGTTTTCTTGATTGATGTATTTTTCTTTGAGAAAGGAGTTTAGCAAGCTGGTCAAGAGAGTTTTCCGCAAAGTAAGTTCGATGCTGTTGTACGTGGCTCGCTGACCAGAACACTGTCAATGTTATAGTTAGAAGGTCTACCCATTCTGCTTCCAAATTCCTCAGTGGGCTCACCTGTGCATTTTCCCTTGTAGGAACATGGTGGCGCCTTGGCAATTAAGATCTGCTCTTCTTTTGTCTAGGCCGTTGCCCTGTGTAATTTCGCGTTGAACCCCCTCTCGCTCCACTGAACCTATGCCGGTATCTCTTTTGTTACGGGCTGGGGCAACGGTCCTATGTAATTCTTTCCCAAATTTGAGTTAGTTTACGTGGTAGTCCTTTAGCATTGTTTGTGCCGTAAAGTCAGTTTGTGATGTAACAAGCTAGCATCCCAATATGGTGCGATTGTTTTTCTTTGTTGTCATAATATCGATTTAGCCGGTAACAAACTGTCGGCCCGGATTTTATGCATCAACAAACTGGCGCGTTGTCGTCATTACCGATTTAGCCTGTAACAGAGTATACATAGCATCAGATAATGATCTTCTTAAGCCGTAAGTTAAGATCTCGGCTACTTAATAATGATATCATTTATACAGATGTCGTTCTAGCTGTTTCAATCCGCCGGTTTACTTCCTGCAAGTGATCTCGAGCTTTATTTAGCTGTATTTCGTCCTTTTTATATCCAAGTTAAGATCGCACCCCCGCCCCCTGGTGTGTTTCAAAGCCTTGCTGAATAGTAGTTGTTGAACATAGGTGAGACAACACACAGCTTTATCGCAAACCGCTCCTGAACTGAACCGATTCGGATACTGGTATTGTGGCCTATTGTTCCCAGTAAATATTGGTGATAACCCTGCTATCTTTCTCATCCGCTGGTCTATCTCTCAGGGTATGTATTATCTCCTCTTGTTGGCATTTGTCAAAAACCATTGTGTAGTCCATAAAACACACATATACATCGAAGTTGACAGCTCTGGAGCGTTGGATGAGAATCAGCGCTTGTCCAGTACCGATACTACTTCTGAAGACACACTGAGATTCTCCGATAGGTATGTTCTTAGTCCATTAGTATGAAAATATTAGCGTTAGGCTTATGGTAAGGTTGCGAAGATAAACATAAACAAATCCCCTGCTAACTATTATGACAGGGTTCTATATTTGGTTGAAAAGTGCGGTAAGAATCTCATTTAATACAGTCATTGCTCATAAATTTGAGGAACTCTGCCGGAATTTCTAGTGGCATATTTCTCTTAGCAAAAAGTAATTTCTGGACCTTCCGTTGAGTCAAGATGTCGTTTTTCAAGCAGCTGAGCTTCTCTGAAAAGTTGTAATTAATTAATTAATTATATCTGTTTTTTCTTTGTTCTCGTATTGTACCAATACACACATACGCAAAACAAAAGTAATGGCTTTTTTGTGCACAGTCACATTCGTGCTCACACGTTTCTATAAAACTCCTTCCCTAAAATCATGGTAAAATTAACGCCCAACAAAATCTCATGAATTGCACTAACACAGCTGAAATTACAATCGTGCTGCCCTGAAAGCAATGAATAAAGGAAACGGGGGGCCATCAAAAATTCCAAATAAAACCTAGCGCAGCGAAAGTAATAACTCCTCATAAGCCAGCTCCCAAGAGCAATAAATAATTAACACATCAAAAGCATATTAGGTTTGTTTCAATTTATATTTCATAGTATCGGATCGGCTGCATCCCGAGGGTGGCGCCCCAGCAATGGGGTTCGTAGGGGCGCTCGATACCCCGTATCACCCCGTACTCGCCGCATTTCGACTAGTTTTGCGCAACGTCGGCCTGAAATCCACCCTAGGAAACGAAAGGACGTTCTGGCGAGTGCCATAAATAGAGAAATAAATCCTCGTATCTGTTTCTGACTCACTTGTTAATGCCGCTTGATGGAGAAGGTGCTTGTGCGGGGTTTCCATGCCGATTCTGATGGAAGCGCGGAATCCTTCTGACGTGTTTAACCTACCCTGCTTTCGACAATTTGTAGAGAAATGAAGTGTTAGAGCGTCGGCAGCATGGGGTTTGACGGCGATGTTCCTTGTACGAATTATTTCATGTTTATTGATACAAGATGTTCGCCTCCGTGCACCCCTTGTGTGTGTTTCCAATTTTTGTAGTAGTGTCAATTTGCAATTCAATGTGGTGTAACGTGATTTGCGCCGCCAGTCTCCAAAAAATAGAAATTATTCTGACTGGGGCTGGTATTTCCTCGACAACGCACAATTTTTTAATCTTTTATTCAGAAAATTTGCATCTTAAGTAGACAGAGCGATTATTATGACTGAGGGGAAGTTCTCATAAATAAAAAGCTAACAAACATATTTTGTAACTTTCATGAAATAAAGGAATAAATTAAGTCCAATTTTCTCCAACGCTTTTGCTAGGTACAGATAAAAGCTTTGGTTTCACTAAAATTTCCTTTGCATTTTATTCAGCGAGCAAATCGTATCAAACAGATTAAGCTATTAAAAAATGTGACTTACCTTACTAGATATTTCCTGTTTCAACAATATTTGTTTAAGCAACGTATTATTCAATTAAAAAAATTATATAAACTAATGCAATCAGTAACCATCAATATTGTGCCTTGCTTTAGGGCCATTTTTAACTAGCAATTCCTTTAAACTCTTATACATATACATTAGCCTTCAAGCAAGTTCCGCAAATCGTATAACAAGCGAATGTATCCAAATGAATGCAGTCGTCAAATATAGTTAACATCAAAGACCTTTTAACTTCTGATCGACCTTTTATACATCTTTCCTCATCTGAAAAGTTCTGATTGGAACTCCAAAGCTGAAGGATTGTATTTATGAGCGAGAGTTGGAATCGCTTTCACAGTAACCAGCTCATTCGTTTGACTTTTAGAATAGATTGTATTCATATAAGTAGTTACTAATGTCTTTAGCATTTCTTCAAGAATCATTATGTATGACGTTGGAAAAAAGGTTCGGTTGCAAATATATTTCGTTTTTGAGCAGGTTTTAGTCGTTCTTAAGCGAGCGGTTCCACTTATATGAATTAATCAGGTGAATACAAGTTGTTTCTCGAAAGCAGCAGATAACAAATTTAGGGTATAGGTTGCCTCCCATTCCTGTGAGTCCCCCGCACACGTTTATCTTCTTGATTCCTTTAATTTAATAGCTTTAAACTTATATGAAATTGCTTTCATGAAAGCAGTTAGGCTTAACCTAAGCTAATCTTTTGCATCGGTTGAAGGGAAAACCTTCAAAGGAGACTTGGAGGGATGAGCCACGTAATGTGGAACTTTTACCTACAAACACCCCCTCTTGAACGATAAAAAAGCACCTAGAAACCACGGTAGTATCAAATGAGGGTATCTGTTAGATTAAAATTTTCTTTCGCCTTTCTTGGCATTCTATCCTTTTACTTCCACTATATTCACTAAACTCTAGCTTATTTTCTTTCAACCCTCTTTTGTCTTCAGCATTCTAAAGAGTAGATTACCTGGTGTTATCGTTTGCTCTGTCACACTATAGTTAAAATTTTACCTTTATTTTGTGAAGATGCAGTTCAAAATATCCATGTCCTGTCAATACTTGCGTAAGGATCAGTTAACCTCATCATGCTCCGTATTGCACCATATTCTTAAGATCAGTATGATACACTACCTTTTTAGGCTTGGCTTAATACTTACCTTTCTTGCAATTTTAGTCGAGTCTCGTTTAAATTTAATCCTCGTTGCGCCTCTGGCCGTTCTGTAGGAACTACATACCCTTTGTGGTTTCATCATGCTCTTTTAGTTCTCATAGTTCATGGCTACTCTATCTACTCCCGCCTTTACTACTTCTTGCACCCCCCCCCCCCATGGTTGGCATTAGTTTAGCGAAGACTGACCTCTTTGACGTGTCGTCTCATGCTCATGTTCCGTTAGAGATGACTCGCAGGCATTTAATGGTTTTGCTGTTTGTATCTATGTTCCTTCGATAGTTATGATCAATTATCTGACCTATTTCTACTAACACCACCTGCTCAGTTTTGAGAGGAACAAGCTTTAATCCCTTTTTGAGCTCTTCTGCTTATAATCACCCCTGCATGTGATCTTTCCCTGATAACAATTGCTAGGTTGTCGGCACATCCCACCAGCGTTAGCCCTTTTGGCATAGGTAGTTCAAGTAAGTCGTCATAGTCGTCATGTCTCACAGGAGTGTTCCTAGTACCGACCTCTGTGGTACCCTACCTGTTACTTTCATTATCACACTGTCACGAATTTCTAAGTTCTCGTTATTCAGGTAGCTTCAAACCATCTTAACCAGCTAGCAGGTAAGGAGGTATCTCTTTCTTTATTATTTCTTTGATTCTGCCTTTCCACAGTGCCCGTGCACATTAATGGTATTCATCAGACAGAAGTCTCTCCCTCTGCAAACTCATTTTTTCACCTCATTCGCTATCTTTGTACATTGTTCATTGCGTCGAGTCTCGCATGGTTGACCCACTTTTCCTGAAATGATATTGTCATGCTGATATTTTCATTTTCTCTTCCAATTCACTTTGTATTCTTTTGCTCACCAGCTGTTCCAATAGTTTCCCTCTTTTTACCCTTTTCCAGTAGAACCAAGCTTGCTTTTCCATCTTACCGGAACCTTGTTTTCGTTTAGCAATGTATTTAATATCTGCAGATAGTACTCTGGTTCACTGTGTACCATCATTTTGACCACCTCTGCTGGTGTCCTGTCAGGTACCAAGGCTTTGCTTTCTTCATGCTTGAAGCCGCCCGATCGATCTTTTCTATCGGGATTAAATGTGTGACTTTTTCCATTACGGGTATCATGGGATCCCATCGTCCCATAGATCTTTCTATTTATCTTCACGCACCCTTTAACCCATATTTCTCTTTGTAGACTTTACTTAACTCTTTCCTCTCCTCTCCGTACTATTTTTAATATCTTCTTTTCAAGCTCGGATGTCGTGTTACTTCTAGTTCCTCTTACCAGTGCTCTTTCTTTTTCCTGTATGCATTTTTGCCTTATTTCCCCTACTTCTTCTGCCCCTTTTTTAAGAAATGTTTCATCACATGTCTCAGTCAGTATATTTATTCATGTTTTAGGAATGTCTACTTTCCGTTAATCTGCCTTGCAGAATCTATCTATGTTTCTAAACAAGTTTACTGTAACTTGTTTGTAGAGACTTATTTTTACTTTTCATTCTCGTTGGTCTTGGTTTTTGCTCTCAGTAGTTTTCATTGGCTTGTACACATTGCAATGGTTCTGTTGTTCAGCATCTATATTTAATGTCTTCACACATATACAAAGACACAGGAGCCATTAAAAGTTGAGGACAGCTTTCCTTTTATAATTGTTAGCGCTGGAAATACCATACGTGCATAAACGTTATATTATTTTGTTTAGTAATTGAATAGAAAAAAAGCACTAGAAACTTTCATTCAGAGCAGGACTCGAATTATATTGAATTTCAATATCTTATTACAAAGTTTTCTGTTCGTCCTCCTAATGTCGGTGGTTAGGTTGACCGAAGCAGCAAGGTTGTGAACAAGTAACTGTAGAACCTGTAAAAACAAGAAGATTTCGAATGCTTACGATAACTGCGAAAGTGAGGCTGTGACAAGTAGTTGAATAAAATTGTATACAATGAAAATAATCTAATAGGGAAGCTAAATCAGCCAGTTATGTAGGGTAGCAGTCAGAATCAAAAAGATAAAATTAGATATTAAGTTTGACACTTAAGGAATTATGCTAACTTGAAGACTTATTGTAATTAAGTAGAAAAGGCTTTGTATATGTAAAAATTGAAGAGATAACCTATTTAAAAACAAGAAAGACAGTAAACTTTAGAATTTCCATATCAGATTATACCAGGTGTTTTAAAAAGAATTACATCTAGTAGATTTTGAATTTTGTTTGCATGTAAATTTCTATGTTCTCTAAATTCTTATTGATATTGCATTATGGGAAATTCAAAGCATACTAGATGTAATTCATTTTGAGACACTCGGTAATATACATTTATGACAACAGTGATGACAGTTAATGAATTCTAAAGCTTACTGTTGACATTACTTTTATCTTCCATGACCAACCCTTATGTAATTTCTTTTTGTACACACGGTATATGTTACTATACTTACTTCGAAATGTTGATTTTTTTAATTTCTTTAAGCATCAATTCTTTCAACTGTAAAATTTCCGTTGGTGTGGTATATATACTGCAAAATACGTTTCCTATCAGCTACAGAGTCAACGAAGTTAGTTTTGCTGTTTTAATTCTTAAGTATTAATTAATTGTTTACTACGAATAATATTATTCGTTCACGGGATACCAATATTTGCTTTAGTTGATGTGAAGCGAATGTTTTATGCTGCAAACACTCATTAAAGCTGGTTTTGCTCCTTTATTTACTTTTACTGTTGATAAACGACTTTATTGCTATGACCACGTATTATTTTTCTAAGTTGCGCTATTCATAGTTCAGCTTTCTGAATACTACTAGAGATATTTTTTCCAAAATGTAAAGTGTTCTCCAACGAAAAATATTCAATATCTTTCTAAATATTCGACTTCATATATATTGTTATGATACGTAAAATCAGGTTTTTGAATAAAAATTAAAGAACATATAAATTTGGGAGATTAATACAATCAACTTAGAAAAGTTTTAAAAAGATTGTTAGTTTATTTGAAAATAAGTGATGGAAGTTTAATTGGAGACAATTTACAATTTATTTTGAAAGGTAAGAGCAATTGAGTATTCTATCATGGTGTTGAAATTTAATAAGGAAATATAAGTTAATTTTACATGTGACAAATATGCTTTCTATTAGAAATTAGAATATAGTAGGTAGATATCATATTATTTAATTTTAAAGAGTGTATGAATAATTGTAACTAGCATAAAGCGGGATTTTGTTTGGGATTATTGTAAAATAACAACCTGAAAAATGTAGACGCATTTTGAAAATATTCTTTGGAAATTAATAAAAAATGGAAATTTTACCTTAATTTGTATTTATCATTTGGAATAATACAATAGACAAGGCTTTAACAAATCTGTGACGTGGAAATAAGGTTAAAATATAAATATTAAACAGTTCAAGTATACAGTTATTGAAGAGAGTATGGAATATGGTTTAACTAGATACGAGTAAGAAGAGAATAATATTTAAATGAAATTGGATTATTTAATGACTACAATGAATAATAGGTTACATTAATTACTGGATTTGGTGTTTGAACTGAGGACGTGAACATCATTCGACAGGAGTTGACGGAGGAACTGCTGGATTCGGGCGATTCTATGTGGTTGCTGACCACAGAGTAGGAGCTGGGGAAAATAGAAGATTAACTTGGGATCATCTGGAACAGGACCATTTCTGCAAGCAGCCAGGGTTTTGACAGGTTGGAGGTTGTTTGACGGTTGGCAGAGCATCATAGCTGATCTATCGGGGATCCAAGCTGTGGACGTCAGGAACAGTGATGTTTTGAGGTGACTTTTAAGCAGTGACAGTCCGAGGAGTTCAGGTTGGTTCGTAATTAGCAAAGCATATTGTATAAAAGAAAATTAAAAAGAGTGAAATAAATATAATAAAGTACTTACCTTAGGGAATTGAGTCAATTACATGTGAGTAGAAAGAATATTTGTAATTTTTTGGTTTGACTATTGTTGGATCATTGTTTGAAGTCAAGCTGACAGTTAGTGTCAGTCCATAATCAAAAGTCACTATAAAATTAAAATTTCAAATAACAGACTACTAAATTGACGAACCACCCTTGAAGGGTCTCAATGCAATAAATTTATTAAAAAGAATAGAATTGAAAATTCAAATTAAATAATTCAATTTGAAAGAAAATAGTAGAACTAATATTACATTAAATAAAATAGGCGTCTCAACGTATTAGCCACTACAATATTTATGATAAAATTAGTTGTACTCGGTCAATCACGACAACTTTTTATTGACCAATTTAAACAAATAATTTGATTTCTTGTATACCTATATTAAACATATAGCTTTTATTGCTGTGTTCAAGAGCTTAACTTTTAATAAAAAATGAATTTTTCGAATGTTTTTTATTTGCCAATTTTTTACTTAGTCGATATGTAACGAATGTTCTATTTCGCAAGCCGGTAATGTAAAAATTGATTTCTTTTACTGTTAACGAACGAATTCACTTTTACGACTCCTATGACTACGTTTCGTTTATCAATGTATGCGCTATCACTAATTCATTTTACCGAATACTTCTAGAATGTTTTCTCGAAAATATAAAGTTTCTTGTTTACTTAAGCATCAAATCTTCTAATTCTTCGAATACATGAATTCGTTCGCTAACCAAGAATCGTCGATGTGTTTTTAAACAAGTTGAAACGTATTTGTGATTAAAGCAGTTGTAGGTATAACCCCAGCACAACTGCTTTTTATTCCTGAATTTATTCAAATTATTGGTTTATTGTGATAAATATGTTACAAAAATGATTTTTATATATATTTTCATTGTAGCTCTTGTTCATGGTTTTATTTAATCGAATTTTTTTCATTTGCCAAATATCTTTACTTTACTTTACTTTACTTTAGTTCATATGAATTTAATGTTTTATTCAGCAAACACTTATTATTTGAGCTGACATTGCTCTTCTACTTACTCTTACTGTTGATAAACGAATGCACTCTATGACTTTACCTCATTTGTCAAATGAATTTATACGCTATTCATAGTTCAGTTTTCTAGAGACTGCTAGAGATATTATTTCGAAAATGTTTCCAAAAGTTTTCTCTAACTGAAAACTTTCGATATTTTTTCTAAACATTCGACTTCAAATATATTTGTGATAAAATTAGTTGTACTCAGTCAATCAGCACCACTTTTTAGTAACCAATTTATTCAAATACCAAATAATTAAGTTACTGTAGTACTGAAAAAACCCATATACCTATCTTAACAATATAGCTCTTTTTGCTGAATTCATTGAATTAATGTTTTTAATAATGAATGAATTTATTGAAATGTTTTTTATTTGTCAAATATCAATATTTTACTTAGTCCGTATGGCACGAATGTTTTACTTCGCAAACGTTTATATTAAAGTTAGTTTATCTTTTTTGCTTGCTTTTACTATTAATGAATTCACTCCTACGACTACGTTTTATTTATCAAATGAATTTATGCGTTTTCACTGATTTATTTTAGCGAATACTTCTAGTGATATTTTAAGTAAGTAAAGGTTTTTGCTTACCTAAGCCCAAGGTCTTGTAGTAATTATAACACGTATGTATGAATTCGTACGCTAAAGAAGTTCAAACATATTTGTAATTAAAACTGTTCTATATATTTGGTGTACACACCTGCCTTTCATTAACGAATTTATGCAAATAATTGGTTTATTGCAATACTTATGTTGCAAAAGATGATATCTATATACAATTATTTTGATAGGTATCTCTAATAATGGATGAATTTATTAGAATGTTTTTTTATTCACCAAATACCACTAGTTCACTTTAGTCGATACGGAATTGAGGTATTATTTTGCAAACGCTAAATATTAAAGTTGGCTTTCCCTTTGCTTACTTTAACTGTTAATGAATGTTATTTTATTTGTCAGTTCGTTTTACTGAATACTTCTAGGAGATATTTTCTTTAACGCGTAAAGTCTTCTTGGTTATTTCAGTAACAAGTCTTCTAATAAATAATTACCACATTTATGTATGAATTCTTTCACAACGAAAAGCCTTCGATATTTTTCTAAATATTCGATTTAAAACATATTTGTGATGAATAATAGTTATACTCGATGAATCACAACTACTTTTTGTAAATATTTTTTTTCAAATAATTAGTTCACTGTTATGTATATGTTGCAAAAAAAAATTTTCATATATATTACTAACATAGCCGTTTTGACTGATTTCGTTACTTTCATTTTTAATAACGAATTAATTTATTCGAATGTTTGTCATTTGCAAAATATCAATATTTGACTTAGTCGGTGTGGATGTTTTATTTTGCAAACGCTGATATTAAAGTTATTTTTCCTTTTTTTGATTACTTTTATTGTTAGTGAATTTAGTTCTATGACTATGTTTCATTTGTCAAATGATTTTATGCGATATCACTGGTTTATTGTACCGAATACTTGTAGTGATATTTTCTTGAAAATTTTAAGCTTTTTGTTTTCCTAAGCCCAAAGTCTTCTAATAATTACTACACGTATGTATGAATTCGTTCGCTAACCAAAAATCGTCAATGTGTTTCTAAACGAGTTCAAACATATTTGTGATTAAAACAGTTATATGTGTTTGGTCAACGCAACTGCCTTTCATTAATGAATTTAAGTAAATAATTGGTTTACTGCAATACATATGTTGAAAAAGACAATGTTTTCATATCTATTTACAATGGTTTTGATGAGTTTCTCTAATAATAGATGAATTTATTCGAATGTTTGTTTATCGCCAATACAAATAGCTCATTTTAGTCGATATGAAATTAAAATTTTATTTAGCAAACGCTAAATGTTAAAGTTAGCTTTAGCTTTACTTTTACTATTAATGAACCAATTCGCTTCTGTGACTGTATTTCATTTGTCAAATGAATTTATGCCGCCCTATTGACACTTCGGTTTACTGAATACGTCTAGAGTGTAAAGTTTTCTTGTTTATTTCAGCACCAAGCCTTCCAATAAATAATTACATTTATTTATGAATTCGTTCGCTAACCATAAGCCTATAATATTTTTATAAATATTTTTGATAATTATTTTTGTTAATAATTAGTTGCAAAAGAGGATTTTTCATATAGAGATTGTCCGAAATCTGTTTTGAACATAGAAAATTAATGAGTGCGACAAGGAAGACATCAACAAAATCAGTAGCAGGACATAGATAGAATGTAATCATGGCTACGTAAATTTTTAAACTAAAATTAAGTCAATTAAACAAACAAACACTTCTGTCAAATATTTTATCTGTCATTAAGAGTATAAAATGAAGTTTAAATAATAATTAAAATAATTATGTGAATAGTAAACAATAGTATATTTATTCAATTCTTTAAATAATTGTCTTACTGTGATATAATTACAGGTTGCAAAACACGATTTTTTCATATATATTTGTAATATAGCTCTTTTTGCTCGTTTCTTTAGAATATTTTTGAATATTGACCGAACTGATTCGAATGTTTTTCATACGCCAAAAAATATTATTCAAA
Organism: Agriotes lineatus; assembly: GCA_940337035.1. Taxonomy (NCBI): domain Eukaryota; kingdom Metazoa; phylum Arthropoda; class Insecta; order Coleoptera; family Elateridae; genus Agriotes; species Agriotes lineatus. The sequence goes on from OW679200.1 coordinate 134,249,290, forward strand.
AAAGCGGCACACTAATTAATTTTTTAAATCGCCATACTTTAAATGACCATAACTTTTTAAATTATGAAGTTAGAAAGGTCTATAAACCATTAAAATGAAGCTTGGACTATATGCTTTAAGAATCGATTGATTTCAATGATGCGCGAGGAGGATTTTCAAAATGGCGGTTAACTGAGCGAGAGCATGTGAAATTGAGAAATAACGGATCGAGATTACGGCGATGCATAACTTAAACAAAAAAAAACGTGATTGTGAGAAAAAGAACATGAAAGATTAGATATATTCGCATTAGAAAAAAAAACTTTTTTCTTTAAATGCGTACACTCCTCAAAAAACATCACTTTGTGAACTTTGAATTTTCAAATCACTGACAAATTACGGGCTCAGGAAAATTTCCGTTCGTTTGGTGCTTTCATAGGGCGGCGGTGAATTCGTAACAAAATTTAAGCCTTAGGCTTAACACGCTTCGCTACACTCCTCGCTCTTGAGGGCGTGGCAAGGGTTAAGATGGTGGCTTGTTGACCACACGTTCCCGTCTAGCTCAGCGGATGAGTGGGTCGACCAATGATTGAAGAGGCTGGAGAAAGCGCTTGCCTATTGGCTGAGAAAAATAATGGATGAGTCGGAGTACAAGTTTTATTTATTTTATCCTGTCCTAGCGGGGCACAGTACATATATTAATAAACTAGCAAATATTTAAACAAAGAAAACAACAAGTCCACACGCACTGACGCAACAATACAATAAGCAATCATACATACATTCAACCATCATTCAGGCGAAAACTAGTGAGGCTTAAATCTAAATATACATGAAAACGGTCTCTGGCCTAAAGCGACAGTTCGGGGGGGGGGGGGGGGGAGTACACTTGGCACTCGCGACGCCCGTGATTATTGTCCACGACACCGCACTGACTCCTGGTACACAAGTGGTGGTGGGGAGAAGTCTGCGTGGCCCGTCCGTGTTACTAGGGGCGGCGATGACGTAAGTGGCGTCGACGTCGGGGTATGCGCCGGGGGCAACGGCGAGCGAAGACGTAGGCGGGCGTTCCTCCGGGAATCCTGTCCGTGGGTGGAGCGGGCGGTGGCGTCTCGGGGCCGGCGGGGGTCGAGCTGCACTTCGCGCAGCGGACGGCGATGGTCGTCCTCTAACCTGAGCTCCTCCCACAAGCTCTCGAGCTCGGCCTTCTCCGTCGGGCTGAGGAAGAAGGCGACTCCTAGTAGCTGGGGGCGGCAGGTAACTCGGAGCTGGGCTACGCGAAGCGGCGGGCGTGCTTCAGGGGTTACGGCGTCGTAGGCGGCGCGTCCGGTGGGGGTGTCTCCCGGCTGTGGTGTCCTGGAGCTGTTGGGGGACGGCGTCTCGGCGGGGGCGGCGACTTGGGCACCCGGAGATTGGAGGCGCAGCCGAGCTTCGTGGAGGAGAGGATCCAGTGGAGAACTCGGTGGCGATGGGCCGAATAGGCGGTCCAACAACTCTTGACGGCTGTAATTAAATCAATTAGGATGGCGGCGGGAGGCTAGCTCGTACCTGAGAAAATGACGACGCCGTAGGCGGCGTTCCGGCTAACGTCGTGTCTGGAATGATCGTCCAAGGCTTACTTTGGCTGCATCTTGGCTTGTGCAAATTATGCGACGTGGGGAAGGCGATGCGGCGGCGGCGGCGAGAAGCGTTATCGTCGGGCGCGGCAGGACCTGGAGCACGGCGACGTACAGGCCGGTGATTGGACGGTGACGCCGGCGGCTTCTTCGGGCTCTAGCGGACGCGGGGGCTGGACGCTCCTCCAGGCGTTGACAGCGAGGATGGCAGGCGCGGATAGCGGCAACCCGGACACCCTTTAGCAATAACGAGCAGAGCTCGAGTTATCCCCAGGAGTCGCAAGGCTGACTTCTGTGAGCAGAACTCGAACAGAAGGCTTTTGGCAGTTTTGGAATTCTCTAGTGGCCGGAGGGCCCAAGCTAAGAAAGTTTTTGATCCTAGAGCAGAGCTCGATAAGATGCCCATTTAGGCCAGGGAAGCTCCTTTTATAGGGGTCCGTACTCCCACTGCTTCCTTCCGGCTGTAGGTTTTTTTGGGTGGGACGAATTTCGTTGCTTCTGGGGGCTGTTTGTTAATTTATTATTAATTTCGCGTTTCCTCATTTATTATTGTCTGTGGATTTTTTTATGGGGCCCATTGGAATGCTGAGTTTACGGCGTTTTTTTTATACCAAACTTGCCTATCTTTTAATAAGTCTCCGGTGTTCTTGATTTTGGCCGCGATGTGTGTTTTTAATTAATTTGCCGGAGGTTTGTTTTAATCTCCGGCGCCTTTGAGTCCCTTGTGGCTTTTGTCTGACCGTTGGGATGCGTAATTCCTTTATACCTGGATTAGTGGTAGCTTGCGATGAGTTCTTTGTTTGTGGAATTACCCGGCGTATTTTCGAGTTCGATGAATGTTCCGAAAATTATTTTGTGTATAATTTTGTATCTATCTGCCTCGACTTCTTTATTAAGAATCTTTCCGGCGTTGGCCCCGTTCCTTGAGTTGAATTCCTCGTTTTCATTTTTCTTACTTAACCCCGTGAAAGGAAAGCTTTAAGCCGCCTTTGTTAGACGGAGCGGCCGATGATTTGTTTTGTTAACCTGAACGCCGGGTGTTCTGTCCATTTCTCGAGCTTTTTAATTTTAATATTAAATAGCTCGCTGTCTTCCAGCTTCGTGTGTTTCTTGTTTAAAACAACCGCTTCCGGTGTTGGATCGTTAGCAGTGGCTAATAGTTAAAAACCGATTATCCTTTCTTATCCTAATTAGCCGCGTTATCAAGCGTCTTGGGTATTCATTATTTTTGCCGATTTGCTGTCTTCTAGGAATTTTGGCCAGCGTGCACATGCGGGTGCTTGGCCCTGGGTCGGTTTATGTTTATTACAGGCCGGCCTCGGCGAGCTATTTATTGCTTTGTTTTGAAACTTTTGAACTGTCGGCGTTTGCTATGAATCCACGGGGTGGTCGATATTTTGTTTGTTTAATTAAATTAAGGGTCGTCGGGACGCGCCTTCTGCGCTAATACTTCTATGATGGCGGTTTATCGCTGTCTTCAGGGAGATTAGCGTAGGTGAATCATATCAATCCCCCCTTTCTATGGCGTCCTCGACCGATGCTTGATTTCTATTGATGACGGGGAAAGGTCGAAGTTGGTTGCTGTGTACCTTGGTGGGTCTGTGGTCCTTGTTGACCTGGTACACGTGGGCGCCTAACTTCGCGGTGATGATGTAGGGTCCCCCCCATTTGGGCTGGAATCCGGCGTGAACGTTGTCGCTGGCTTCGACAGTGGGTGCTCTTTGACGAGGACCCTTTGTCCTACATTGAAGATGGGTTGACTGGGGTCGGCTTCGTGCGGTGGTTCCCATCTGGTCCGGGCTCGGAGTTGGTCGTCTCGGTTCTGACGTTGATGCTCGTGGGGCGGCGGGGTTCTCTGCGCGGCTTCTTCTTCCGTTTGGAGTCTCCATTCTCCGGGTCGGCGGAGTTCTTTGCCGAACATGGCGTAGGCGGGGCTACATCCTATAGCTTGGTTCCTCCGTGTTCGTGTGTTGAATAACACTGCTGGCAGGTGCAGGTCCCAGTTGTGGTGCTCTTGGCCCTGTAGGTTCAAACGAAGGCCTCGTTTGATGTCTTGGTCCCTACGTTCGGTTGGATTGGCCTGGGGGTGATATACGGCTGTGGTCCAGGGTTGGGCCTGCCACCGTTGACAGGCGCGCTGCCAGGGTCGGCTAGTGAACTGGCGGCCGTTATCTGTGAGTAGGGCGCTGGGATAACCGTATCTTGGGAACACTTCGTCTTCCAAGAGCCGGATGATTATGGGAGCCGTGATTCTGGCGAGGGCGAAGGCTTCGGTCCACCTGGTGAATAACTCGGTTATTACCAGTATGAACCTTTTCTTTCTCTTCGTGACAGGGTAAGGACCCATTAGGTCGAGGGCTAAGGTGTCCCAGGCTTGGCGGGGTTGGTGCGGGCTTTGCGTGGCCTTTACCTGGTTTCTACCCTTTTTGCACCTGAGGCATAAGAGGCATTGTCTAAAGTATTCTCGGATGTGAATGCGCATCCGTGGCCAGAAGGAGAGCTTCGTGATCGCTCGTGTGGTCTCCGTAATTCCTGGATGTCCGGCGTGGGTTGGTCGTGATACTCCTGGAGGACGGCTGCTTGTGAGTCCTTGGGCACCACTAGGCGAGGTCCTTCCTGGGTCTTACGGTATAGTCGCCCCTGGTCCACAGTGTAGCTCGCCTGGATCTCTTGAAGGGCTGGCGTGGGGTTCTCATTTCCGACGCTCTCGTGCCACTGGTCGATGATTGCTTGTATGGTGGGATCGGAGGCCTGCTGTTGCTGCAGATGGGTAATAAGCTCAATGGCCTGCTCCTCGATCTGGTTGATGCTGGGGGTGCTCGTGCAGTCGGGGCATTTCTGGCAGTGAGTTATTACTTGGCTTAGTACGTTGTCCTCCTGGTAGTACTGCCTTAGCAGTTGCGTGGTTTCCGGAGCGCTTCGGTGGATGCCTCTGTACCGGTGGAAATATTCTATCACCTTTGGTTGGGCGACTGCGGGGATACGCTGAGCGGGGGCCGGTAGTTCGCGGAACGTCCTTGTCGGAGTTTCCCTTTCGTGCGTAACTTGCCCTCTGGGCTCGGGGTGGATTGCGGCGGTGGCTACCTCCGGGGCGTCGCTGGCCTTTGGCGTCGGGGCGGGGTCGAGGGGTGGAAGTAGTTCCCGAGCATCGTCCCACACGGGGCTTGGATGCTCGTTCGCGGGGTGCCTAGAGAGGGCGTCGGGCAGTTCGTTGCTACTGCCGGGGCAATGCTCCAGGGTGAACGCAAAATCTTGCAAAAATAGTGCCCAACGGGTGAGCTTGGCCCGTTGCTCTTTCTGTGCATTCAGCCATGTCAGGGCCCGGTTGTCGGTTCTGAGTGTAAACCTCCGTCCTTCTAGGTACGGGCGGTAACGCTTGATGGCCCATACGGCGGCGAGACATTCCTGCTCGTTGCTGTGGTACTTCTGTTCGGTGGGTGAGAAGCGAGCGCTGGCGTAGGAGATGATGTCTCGGCCTCCTGTGGGGCGTACCTGGTACAGAACCGTGGCGATACCTGTTTGGCTGGCGTCCGTCTGTAGTACAAAAGCTCGGGATGCGTCGGGTCTGGCTAGCTTCAATGGGGTGCCTAGTGCGCGTCGGACAGCTTCGAAGGCTTGTTGGGCGGCGTCAGTCCAAACCCATTTCCTTTTGGTGCTTAACAAGTCTGTTAGTGGAGCTGCTAAGCTGGAAAAGCGGGGAACGTATTCCCGAAGCCAATTGCAAAGGCCCAGGAATTGCCGGAGCTTTTTTCTATTGGTTGGAGCGCTGGTGGCTAATGCCTGTGCCACGTGCTCGGGCTGCGGTTCGTTGCCGTCGGGGCCTACTGTGTGGCCGAGATATTTCAAGCTGTCTTCCCCAAAACAACATTTCTCCATGGAACAGATCAACCCGTGGTCCTGAAGTCGTTCCAGAACCTTACGTAGGTGCGTAATGTGTTCTTCCCAGGAGGTGGAGTATACAATGATGTCGTCGAGGTAGACCATGCAGAATCGGTGTAGGTACCCAACCAACACTTCTCGGGCCATGAGTCTCTGGAACGTCATGGGCGCTGTTTTTAGCCCGAATGGCATGACTTTGAATTGGTACCCGGCTCCGTCGGGGGTAGTGAAGGCTGTGTATTTCCTAGACGTCGGATGCAAGCTGATTTGCCAGTATCCGGATTTGAGGTCTAGGGACGTGAAAATGCGGGCGGGTCCTAGGTCCTTCAGAGTCTCATGTATTAGTGGTAGTACGGCAGGTTCGTCCCGGGTAACCTCGTTTAGTCGTCGAAAGTCTAAACAAAACCTGGGGGTGGAATCCTTCTTCGTAACTACGACGATAGGGGAGCTGTGGGGAGAGTGACTGGGCTCGATGAAGCCTTTAGCTAGCATCTCCTTTATCTGCTCGGCGATAATACGCTTCTTGTCCTCGGAGTATCTATATGGGTGACTGCGGATGGGGGTGTCTGAATTGACTGTGATGACGTGTTGTAACGTCCGAGTAGGTGAGGCGGTGATCCTCCATACATCCGGGGTAGTCCCAGGATGAGGTCTTCCCTTAGAGCCTCAGCCACGATGCAGCGGAGGGGGTAGCTGTTTGGCCCGATGGTGAGCTGTGCTACGTCTTCTCCCACTAAGGTCATGGTGGCGTTTTTCTGGGCCATCTTGGCTTCCTCTTGCGCGTATGAGCGAACGTCTTGTGGCAGGATCCAATGCGTGTGGATAAAGTTGTGTGTGGCGGAAGAGTCGATGAGTGCTTGCACCTCTTGTTGTTGCGGCCCCAATCGTACCATAATCCAAGGTAGGGGCCGGTGCGTAGGGGCGCTTAACGCCTGGCATTGGGTAAGGCCACGGGCGGGGCCTCGCGTTCGGCACGCCCGGGCTTTTCTCCGTTTCCCGATACTTCTGCGAGAGGAGCTTCGGTCCGGGGCCTTGCTTCGTCTGGGGATGATCTGGATGGGGGAGTATTGCGCGACGGCGGAGGTTAACGTCGTTGTGGGCAATCTCTGATAAAGTGGTACCCTGGGCAGTAGTAGCACCTGGGTAGCGCGGGCGGGGGGTTTTCTCGGGGTCGTATTTCCCGTGCGGGCGGCGGTGCCTGTTCCTCCAAGTCCTTCTCGATGGCGGCGACTTTGTCAAGCAACTCGTCCATCGTGGTTGGCGGAGCCAATCGTAGGTAAGGCCGGATGGCGGGTCGTAATAATTCCACCATTATGGGGACGAGGGCCTGTGTGGACTGCTGAATTTCCAGCCGGCGTACCATTTGGATTTTCTTCAGTAAGAAAATCTCGGCGTTGTCGCGAACTCCTTGTTTTTGGCCGTATAGTTGGGTAATGAGGGCGGCGCGGATTTCGGGGCTGTCGAATATTCGTCGGAATCTCTCTTCAAATTCGGCCCATGCAAATGGCAGCGATGCGTAGGGTCTCCACCATTGGCTGGCCTTTCCTTGGAAGGCGTTGGTGGCTGTTCTGATAAGTTCGGCGGCGGGGCAATGACTCTGTGCTCTGTATCTGGTACATTGGTCCAGAAACTCTTGGGGATTGTCCAGTTCTTCACCTTTGAAAGTGGGGAGGGGGTCCACCTTCTTGGGTAGCGTTATCGACGCCATGATGCTTTGAAATTGTTCGTTGGTTAAGGTTACTAGACTGGTGGTGGTCGACGTGGTTGCCGGTTCTGTTGGGCGCCACTGGGGATTTATATCCATTCCCAGAAATGGAGGTGGGATTACTGCTCCCTGTTGGGCAACGTTGATGTTGGCACTTCGTTGTGCCTCCTGCTGGTCCCTCTGCGGTACTGGGCTGCGCTGGCTTGGAGGCGTCCTCTGTCCACATTGGAATAATGAGGCGCTGTCTCCTATCACCTCTGAGCTGTGCAGGGTGGCACTTGGATGCTCTCTCTGTGGCCCTTCCTCGCAGCTTCTCTCCGGTGTATTCTCCATGTTCCTTTTACTCTTGGTCTTCACCATCTTTGGGGCGGTGTGTTGTAGGTGTCCACCTAAGGTCGAGCCTCACGTCTTGGGCGCCAATTAACACGCTTTGCTCTTGATGGCGTGGCAAGGGTTAAGATGGTGGCTTGTTGGCCACACGTTCCCGTCTAGCTCAGCAGATGAGTGGGTCGACCAATGATTGAAGAGGCTGGAGAAAGCGTTTGCCTATTGGCTGAGAAAAATAATGGATGAGTCGGAGTACAAGTTTTATTTATTTTATCCTGTCCGGGCGGGGCACAGTACATATATTAATAAACTAACAAATATTTAAACAAAGAAAACAACGAGTCCACACGCACTGACGCAACAATACAATAAGCAATCATACATACATTCAACCATCATTCAGGCGAAAACTAGTGAGGCTTAAATCTAAATATACATGAAAACGGTCTCTGGCTTAAAGCGACAGTTCGGGGGGGAAGGGGGAGTACACTTGGCACTCGCGACGCGCGTGATTATTGTCCACGACACCGCACTGATTCCTGGTACACAAGTGGTGGTGGGGAGAAGTCTGCGTGGCCCGTCCGTGTTACTGGGGGCGGCGATGACGTAAGTGGCGTCGACGTCAGGGTATGCGCCGGGGGCAACGGCGAGCGAAGACGTAGGCGGGCGTTCCTCCGGGGATCCTGTCCGTGGGTGGAGCGGGCGGTGGCGTCTCGGGGGCGGCGGGGGTCGAGCTGCATTTCGCGCAGCGGACGGCGATGGTCGTTCTCCAACCTGAGCTCCTTCCATAAGCTCTCGAACTCGGCCTTCTCGATCGGGATGAGGAAGAAGGCGACTCCTAGTAGCTGGGGGCGGCAGGTAACTCGGAGCTGGGCTACGCGAAGCGGCGGGCGTGCTTCAGGGGTTACGACGTCGTAGGCGGCGCGTCCGGTGGGGGTGTCTCCCGGCTGTGGTGTCCTGGGGCTGCTGGGGGACGGCGTCTCGGCGGGGGCGGCGACTTGGGCACCCGGAGATTGGAGGCGCAGCCGAGCTTCGTGGAGGAGAGGATCCAGTGGAGAACTCGGTGGCGATGGGCCGAATAGGCGGTCCAACAACTCTTGACGGCTGTAATTAAATCAATTAGGATGGCGGCGGGAGGCTAGCTCGTACCTGAGAAAATGACGACGCCGTAGGCGGCGTTCCGGCTAACGTCGTGTCTGGAATGATCGCCCAAGGCTTACTTTGGCTGCATCCTGGCTTGTGCAAATTATGTGACGTGGGGAAGGCGATGCGGCGGCGGCGGCGAGAAGCGTTATCGTCGGGCGCGGCAGGACCTAGAGCACGGCGACGTACAGGCCGGTGATTGGACGGTGACGCCGGCGGATTCTTCGGGCTCTAGCGGACGCGGGGGCTGGACGCTCCTCCAGGCGTTGACAGCGAGGATGGCAGGCGCGGATAGCGGCAACCCGGACACCCTTTAGCAATAACGAGCAGAGCTCGAGTTATCCCCAGGAATCGCAAGGCTGACTTCTGTGAGCAGAGCTCGAACAGAAGGTTTTTGGCAGTTTTGGAATTCTCTAGTGGCCGGAGGGCCCAAGCTAAGAAAGTTTTTGATCCTAGAGCAGAGCTCGATAAGATGCCCATTTAGGCCAGGGAAGCTCCTTTTATAGGGGTCCGTACTCCCACTGCTTCCTTCCGGCTGTAGGTTTTTTTAGGGTGGGACGAATTTCGTTGCTTCTGGGGGCTGTTTGTTAATTTATTATTAATTTCGCGTTTGCTCATTTCTATTGCCTGTGGATTTTTTTTATGCTGCCCATTGGAATGCTGAGTTTACGGCGTTTTTTTTATACCAAACTTGCCTATCTTTTAATAAGTCCCCGGTGTTCTTGATTTTGGCCGCGATGTGTGTTTTTAATTAATTTGCCGGAGGTTTGTTTTAATCTCCGGCGCCTTTGAGTCCCTTGTGGCTTTTGTCTGACCGTTGGGATGCGTAATTCCTTTATACCTGGATTAGTGGTAGCTTGCGACGAGTTCTTTGTTTGTGGAATTACCCGGCGTATTGTCGAGTTCGATGAATGTTCCGAAAATTATTTTGTGTATAATTTTGTATCTATCTGCCTCGACTTCTTTATTAAGAATCTTTCCCGCGTTGGCCTCGTTCGTTGAGTTGAATTCCTCGTTTTCATTTTTCTTACTTAACCCCGTGAAAGGAAAGCTTTAAGCCGTCTTTGTTAGACGGAGCGGCCGATGATTTGTTTTTTTAACCTGAACGCCGGGTATTCTGTCCATTTCTCGAGCTTTTTAATTTTAATATTAAATAGCTCGCTGTCTTCCAGCTTCGTGTGTTTCTTGTTTAAAACAACCGCTTCCGGTGTTGGATCGTTAGCAGTGGCTAATAGTTAAAAGCCGATTATCCTTTCTTATCCTAATTAGCCGCGTTATTAAGCGTCTTGGGTATTCATTATTTTTGCCGATTTGCTGTCTTCTAGGAATTTTGGCCAGCGTGCACATGCGGGTGCTTGGCCCTGGGTCGGTTTATGTTTATTACATGCCGGCGAGCTATTTATTGCTTTATTTTGAAACTTTTGAACTGTCGGCGTTTGCTATGAATCCACGGGGTGGTCGAGATTTTGTTTGTTTAATTAAATTAAGCGTCGTCGGGACGCGCCTTCTGCGCTAATACTTCTATGATGGCGGTTTATCGCCGCCTTCAGGGAGATTAGCGTAGGTGAATCATATCAGGCTTATCAACCCGCCAACTGGTAACCGAGAAAAGTCAGGTAATTTTGAATGTACCTTTACGACACCGGTGAACTCGTAACTCGACTACCTGCTGCCTAATTACATGCCATTTGCGATTATCGGCAGAAATCCCTGTGCTCTTTGCTTTCACAGGGATTTTCACTCAAATTCATTATAAAATGCATTATATGCGGCTTACAGCAAAAATTTTCGGTTGTAGATTCCACTTATCACAAGCTTGGTACAAAAAATCCAAAATTTGGGCTTAGTTAATGCATATACTCGTACACCATGGTTGCAACATCTTTTTGGTTTACCCTTTCTTGATCCGGAACAAGTTGGTGACTGTTTTGTAAACCATTTCATGGCTGATATTCCTTTATCTTCTTCTTTTTCCAAGCTAGCAGATTATCTAGTAGATAACTACATTAGTTAAGATGCCACATTTCCACCTTCTTTCTGAGCTTCCAACTCTTCTCATCTATACCTTACCACCAATCCATGTGAATCTTTTCATCCCCATTTTTTTTATTCTTTTTATCATACCCACTCTAATATTAACATATTACTTGCTACTCTCGTACATTTTCAAACTTCCGTTTACATAAAAATTCAAATACTACAAATAGATCCATAATTAAAAAGAAAGCTGTGCGTCGAGCAGAAATGTTTGCACAACAAAAACTGCACGAATTAGAGTCGGGTAGTATTAGTCAATACGAGTTTGTTAAATCAGTTGCGCATAGGTATAAGGTGTAAATAATTTTAATTTGTGAATGACATTTATAATTTTAATAATTCGAGGATAGTGCAAGTTTTAGATTTAAGTACTTAAATAGGGCATTGTCATGTATTGTTAAGAATAGTAATAAAATCGTGCTAAAGTTATTTGTTTCAAATTTTATTTATGTTTTTCATTCAGGTATAAAATAAGTGATCGTGTTTTACCGCTATGTAGAGCTTTAAGGAGTATATTCAGTCATGTAGGTAATTCTTAGAAATTCCTGGGTTACCATTTGCCCAATCGCTAGTTGCGAGATAACCGGTCGCCGAAGGTACCTCGGTTACGAGTTGGCCTATTGTGTGAATTGCTAAATTAAATCCCGGATTAAAAAGTTACGAGTTGGCCCGTGAGTTTTATTAAAAGGCCGCCGAAACGACTTTTTAAAAAACGTTTATTTTTATTTTACAATGAAATATAACATTGGAAGCACACAGCTAGCCGCCGGACAATTTCTTACATCTAGCTATGATACTAACACAATGGAACTTATCGACTGACTGGAGCTTAACTTAGAGGTGCAAGCTACTAGTATATATACTATGCCTAATCAGCTAAGATAAGCGTTATCTCTAAAAGGGAGCGTGAGACAGGAAGCCACGTGCGTTCAAGGTTGCAGACTTGCAATTCATATAAAGAAGCTATTTATCGTTCAAGGTTGCAAGCTTGCAGTTTTACACAGGAGACCATTGTCTATTCATAATATAACACGTCCGCCGATAAAATGTTCAATGGGTGGTATTCAAATATGCCTCCATTGAACTTACAAAGAGAAAAGAAAATTAAACTTATGCATTTACGTTAACCGGTTCAAAATCTTTATTTAAAAATCTAATAAGTTTAATCTTCATTGTGTTTCTATTATAATACAAATACAATATAAAAATTATTAACATAAGAATAGTACACAGAGTAAATATAATTGCAGACACACTTAGGTTATCGGATTTAGTATAATTAACAGGTTTTAACAAATTTTCATATTTATTAAGCTTAATTCTGTCCTCACCCAATTTCTGGGTGTCAACTGGTATCAAGTCAATCTTCGAGACATTTATGAATTCGATTCAGGAATTATTAAGCGGTCAATGTTTGAAACTTTTAAATTAGCAATTTTATTTGAGGTTCTTTTATACTGAATAATAAAGTAGCAATACGATTTTCATTAAATTGTTTCTAAGTGTATCATGACGAATAAAAATAGGAATATCATATATATATATTTCTAATAAGCGTCTATTTGCTTTATTTAAGAACTACATCGCCTAAATTTAAAGAATATAGTTCTGGATTATATTTTAAAATATTTACAATATTATATCGCCGTGTATGATTGAATATTTAATCAAGATACAGACGATGAAGGTAATAAGTCTGAATAAGGTAGTAATTCATTAGCATGGCGTCTAATGTTGGACGATCCATTATGGGGTATTAACTCGTATATGTCATGTTCTAGAATTTGGGATATTGTATATGGTCCTATAAATTTTGGTTCATCTTTGCTTCTGGAATTAGTTTTAACAAATACTTTTTCGTTTAATTGAAATGTTTTATTTTTCCGAGTTGGATTTAATTTTAAATTTCGCTTCTCTTTAGTATCAATTTGCTTGCCTTGCAATATTTCGTAAATTTTTTTCATGCGGATTTTGTGACCAGATAAATAATCATGATAGTAGGTTTTTGTATAGTCTAAATCGAACTGATTTCTACATTCAGTATGACCAAATACAATCTCAAAAGGGGTCAAATTGAGATTAGAGTGTATCGTATGATTGTATGCAAGAATACAATATTGAATTTTGTTTTGTTCAGGTACATCCGTCAATAGTCGATAGTGTTCAATTATTGTCGAATGTAGTCGTTCAATTGGGGAGTTAGATTGATGGTGATGTGGGGTTGTCGTATGCAACTGGATTTTATGTAAAGCTATGAAGTCTTTAAAAATATTTTTGTTAAATTCTCCATCAGCTATAATGATATTTGGTGTAGTAAAAGTACACATATAATTAAGTAGTTGTTCAATGACGTCTGTTAAATTTCGAGATTTAATATAGTATGCTTGGGCGAATTTGGAAAATGAATCTATTATTGTTAAATAACTTCTCTTACCTATCTGAAAAATATCCAAGTGTATAGTATGAAATGGTTGGTTTTGTGTAGGAGTAAGCTGTAAAGGCTGCTTAATTGGGTTTCTATTGTACTTTCGCGCTTTACAAATATGACAATTATTAATATAGTCGGTGACATCTTTATTAATTGATTTCCAATAATATTTTCTTTTTATATGTTCAATTGTTTCATTGATACCACGGTGATTGGTTTTGCCTAAATGGTAATTTTGGATTTGATATTGACGATCTTGTGGATTTAGAACGTAAGTCACTTGTGACATACATCGATGAAATTTGGGTGTGTTATCGTTAATTATGTTTTGCAGAAAATTAGAAAAATCTAAACAAAGTTCGTCGTTAGGAAAATAACAATAGTAATGAGTTCTAGGTTCACAATGTTCAATTAATAGCCTGTTGAATACGTCAATTTTATTTGTATTATTTAGGGATACAGAATAATGTGTAATTCCGTCGTATTTAGTGATTCCGATATCTCGTGGTAGCTGAGAAATTACAAATTCAATTTGATTCTTAAATTGTTGTAGAGGTTTTTCGGCAATATCGATCACGGGGGTAGACGATTGTTGTGAATGTATTGTTTCGACATAGGATTTATTATCGTCGTTATTTGGTGGTCTTATTTGAATGTCGGATATAACTTTTACTTTAGGCGTTTCTGATTTTGGTGGTCCGATGGTCGGTACTGAAAAAAAGTCTTGTATGTCGGGGGTGCTTGCCCTACTTGCCATTAAGCTTTCGTTACCTTGTATTGGTATTGGTGTATGAAGTCTATCGGGTGTTTCTAAAGTCATGGGGTGAATTTGAACACGCGACAGAGCGTCGGCAACTTTATTTAATTTGCCTGGTAGATAGTTTACGGTGAAGTCGTATTCTTCTAATTTAAGTGCCCAACGAGTTAATTTGGAATTCGGTTCTTTTAAATTTTTGAGCCAAACAAGCGGTCTATGATCGGTGTACAATTTAAATTTTACTCCATACAGATATGGACGAAATTGTTTGGTTGCCCAAACTATGGCTAGGAGTTCTCGTTCAATTGTAGTATAATTTTGTTCTGCATTATTAAGGGTTCTGGAGGCATAACAGGTGGGTTTACCATCTTGGGATAATACCGCGCCTATCGCAAATTTAGATGCATCGGTAGTCAGTTCGAAAGGTTTTTCAAAATCAGGATATTGAAGTACTGGTTCATTCATTAAAATTTGTTTGCAATACTCAAAGTTCTTCAAAAATTCAGGGGTGTGTACAATTTTATTTTCTTTCTTTAAACATACGGTTAAAAATTTAGTTATTTTGGCAAAGTCTTTGACAAATTTTCTATAATAGCCAAATAGTCCTAAGAATGATTTTATCTCGGTTCTTGTTTTAGGTGCTGGGAAATTTTTGATTGCTGATATTTTAGATGGATCTGGTTTTATTCCTTCTGAAGTAACTATATGACCTAAATATTTTACAGATTTATGTAAAAATTCCGATTTATCTAACTGAATCTTTACATTAGCATCTCTACATTTTTGAAATACATTTTTTAAACGTTGCATGTGTTCTTGAAGAGAACTTCCGAAAATTATAATGTCGTCTAGGTAAACTAGGCACTGTGTTGGAGTGAGTCCAATTAAGGCTGTATTTATCATCCTTTGAAAGGATGCAGGACTGTTACGTAAACCCATAGCCATTCTTTTAAACTGAAAATGGCCTTCTTCGGTTGAAAAAGCGGTTTTTTCGCGATCTTTCTTTTCGATTTCAATCTGGTGGAAACCAGAGGCAAGATCCAAAGTTGTAAAGTATTTAGCTCTGCCAAGATTGTCTAATACGGTTTCTATACGGGGCAATGGATATTTATCTTCAATAGTTTGTTCATTTAACTTTCGATAGTCAACTACAATACGCCATTTTTGTTTTCCGGAGGCGTCTAACTTTTTTGGGACGACCCAAATAGGAAAATTATACGGTGATTCCGATGGCTCTATAATATCTTCGTTTAACATTTTCTTTATTTGCTTCTTGACTTCTTCGCGATGAATATGGGGATAACGGTATGTTTTCGTAAATATAGGTGCATTGGTTTTAGTCCTAATGTGGTGTTTTGTCAAATTCGTAACGGATAAAGGTATTTCGGGAGAGTAAAATACATCTCTGTATTGAAAACATAAATTAGTCAAAAGAGTTTTTTCGTCTTCGTTTAAATGGTCTAGTCTTAAATTGTTTTTTAAATTATTATTTAAAATACTTCTGGTGTTTGGAGTTTTTATATTAAAGTTGTTAAGTCTGATAGGTTGATTTTTGCTATCGGGTTCATAGTCTTCTAAAAATAATGGATTATAAATATTTATTTCTTGTGTTTCGTTTGAAGTATTAATTACACTGGTTTTAAACCAATTATTGTGTAATTTCACTAATGCTGAAGGCATAATTAATTTTTCATTAAATTTTAGTTTTGGAGCTATTTTAGTTCCATTCTTTCCTACTGCTGGTAAATTTACAAAACATTCTGTACGCGGAGGTACTACAAGTTTTCTGACAAAATCTGAGTTTTTAAGTTTGGAAAAATTACATTCGTTACGTTTTTGAATTTCCTGTTTAGTTTTTGATGGGTTATAATAGAACGGTATTACTGTTTTTTCTGTTTGAATGTGCATCCATTTATAATCTATTCGTGCGGATAATTTTGAAAGTAAATCGGATCCAATAAGTCCTACATAGTCTTGGTGAAAATTGAATAAATAACACGTATGTGTTCCGTTTTTATAAAAAAGATTAGGAATGGGTAAATCTGCAATTAAGTTATGTTGAGAAATTCCATGAGATGTAACTATCTCAAATTCTGTTTCATAAATATAATTTGGAAAATGTTGTTGTACAAATTCTGGGGAAATTATTGTTTGTGAGCTACCTGTATCAATTAATAATTTATCGCCGGTGGCGGGAATTATAATATAAGGAAGGTTTGATTTTGGATTTATATTAAAAGTTAAAATATTCTTTTCCGAGGCTCTTAATGAAAATTTACAGTATCGTTTGGATCTGGATATTCGAAATAATCGTAAGTATAGTCTAAATCTTGTGATTCGTAATTTTCAGTTGTATCTTGAAAATTGTCAGGGTCAAAATATTCCTGAAGGTTTTCGTTAAAATTTTCTGGAGTTGAAAATTCTCCATTTTCAAATAAATCTTCGGTTAAGTCTTCATATTCATCCGGAGGTTTTTCTTGATGGTAATTTAAATGATTAAAATTTCTATTAACATTTTGAGAGTTTGCTCGATATTTATTAGGGAAATTTGATTGTTGAGTAGCTGGTTTTTTTATAGTGCTAAAGTCCATAGGTTCTGGTTTATTTGTTGGTGACAAATTTGGTTTTGGTGCAAATGCATTAAAGCTTGAATTTCGAGTTATTCTAGAATTATTAGGATTGTTAAAATTCGTTGGACTTTTAAAATAGTTGGGATTTTGATTAAAATTATTTCGATTTTGTTGGAATGGTCTTTGCATAAAATTTGGGTTATTAAATTTAGGTTTATATGAATTTTGTGTTTGAATATTGGAAGTTAAATTTGATTTATTTAATTTTTGACTTTGAAAATTATTTTGATTTTGAGAATATCTGATATCAATTTCTTCTTTTACTATGCTTAAGGCTTGTTCTAGTGAAGTTGGATTTCTACTTCTTACGAAGCTTCCTAAGTTTTCATTTAGTCCACTTGTAAAAGTGCGAAGTGCTAAATCTTTGTTAGCCTTTAATTTATAAGTGATAATGTCTTTTGATTCTTGACTCAGAGAAACTTTTGAATTATAAATAGCTAAATGAGTTCTAACTTTATTGAAAAATTCTATGGGAGAGTCTTTATTCTGTTTTAATTTAGTTAAATCAATTAAAAGATTCAATTCTGACCTTTGGTCGCCAAAATTTTCAATTAAGACATTTTTTAAGTCTTTCCAAGTATCATACTCGTAACCTGTGATTACTTCTAACGCTTGACCTTTTAATTTATTCCTTATCGAATTTAAAATTACTTGGTTGATATAATCGTTTAAATTTTCTGTACAAAATTTAGTTGCAATGATTTCTGCGGATCTGATAAATTCCGAAAGAGTGGCTTGATTACCATCATATGTGGGAATTTCATTTAATAAAGCTACATTAAAATGTGGGGGAAACAATGATGCGTTTTGATCAACCATATTTGGGTTGTTACAATTATTTAAAAATAAAATTCTAGGGATTGAATTCCTTGGTGAGCGTGATCGATCTCGTGACATAAAATTTTTACAATTGTTTCAAAATATAATTACAGGTGTTTTAACTAATGATTCAAGATAATAGTGATCTAAACATAAAAATTTTATAGACAAAAATTAATTTTGCTTTATTTGTTTCACTTATTTTTAATTTTTATTTATGTTAGTAAACAGTTTAATGACTAGGGGATGTTTAACAGGGGTAGGAGGCCTACGCGCAAGAACGCAAGCACAAATGCAAATTAAGCACACCTAGTATGTGCATCAATTGGTCTGGCTTACTACGTTCTGCCTGGACTTATAAATAAATATTTAAAACTATGTTAGTATAATTTTTTAAAACTTTATATTAGTTAACTTTGTTGTTTTAGGCGAACGCTTTAATAATTATCACTTTTGAAAATTATATTACGTTACTTTGTTGCCTTTGAAATTTTTACTTTGTTATTTAGGCGAACGCTTTAATAATTATTACTTTTGAAAATTATATTACGTTACTTTGTTGCCTTTAAAATTAATTATTTTGCTTTTTCTTTAAAACTTGTAAATTATTACTTAGGCGAACGCTTTAATAGTCGTTACTTTGTTGCCTTTAAAATATACCTTTGCTTTTTCTCTAAAGCTTGAAAATTATTATTTTTTTTTAAAAATATACCTTTGCTTTTTCTCTAAAGCTTGAAAATTATTATAAAAATATACCTTTGCTTTTTCTCTAAAGCTTGAAAATTATTATAAAAATATGCACTTACATTGTGCGTTAAAATTGACGAACGGCGTGCGATCAAGCTACGTCCTGTTGTCTTCAAAAAGGATGCGTCGATCCTGTTGATGTCGGCTGGCCTGCACAGAGGTCCTGAAGTCCGACTTGGATAGTCCAGCTTTGCGCTAGAGCGTTATCCAAAAGTTGTCCTGGGGTCGTCGTTGTTGACGTTGCCAATACCAGAGACTGATCCCAATGATCAAGAGTGGTCCCAATGACCAGATGGTTCCAATAACCACGGAGGAGCAGGAGCTGGGTCGACGGGCGCTTCTCACGATCGGGCCATGTTTGTCCCTGTTGGAGATGTCCGAAGATCCGCTGGGTGGTAGGTTTCGATTTGTGGCAAAGAGCTGAACCTCAAGGAAAGTTGCTGGTCGACTCGATGTTTGTAGTTTTCCAGGTTTTCCTCCACAAATCCGAACGACTGCGCCAGTTTTATTAAAAGGCCGCCGAAACGACTTTTTAAAAAACGTTTATTTTTATTTTACAATGAAATATAACATTGGAAGCACACAGCTAGCCGCCGGACAATTTCTTACATCTAGCTATGATACGAACACAATGGAACTTATCGACTGACTGGAGCTTAACTTAGAGGTGCAAGCTACTAGTATATATACTATGCCTAATCAGCTAAGATAAGCGTTATCTCTAAAAGGGAGCGTGAGACAGGAAGCCACGTGCGTTCAAGGTTGCAGACTTGCAATTCATATAAAGAAGCTATTTATCGTTCAAGGTTGCAAGCTTGCAGTTTTACACAGGAGACCATTGTCTATTCATAATATAACACGTGCCCGCTTTCATAATGTTATGTTACCTTCATTAATTACCAACAACTATAGTGTAAATAATTATTTAAAAAAAAAGCGTTTTTACATGATTTTGTAATTGTGTTTGTGTGCGTGGGTGTGTGTGGGCGTGCGTGCGTATGTGCGTGCTCACCACACAATTACACAATCACGTACAAATGGCTTTTTTTGAGAATTATGTACACTATAGTTGCTGGTAATTAATGAAGGTGGTTACAAAACATTATGAAAAAACCAAACATAAAAGCAATTTCCCTAAGACCGCTGTTTGCCAGTGATTTGACCTTATTGAAAATTGAATATTCTCCTTGCGATATTTTTCCGAGATGTACTCATTAAAAAAATCTTTTTTTCCTTCCAATATGAACAACCCAGAAAAAATGGTTTTACAGAGATGCATTAAGGGAGAAATTTTGAGAAATGTTAAGACGGTTACCCCTCGAAATGCGTTCATTAGTTTATTGTTCATTGAGGCAATAATTTTGAATCAATAATAATTATAAAACTGCTAAATGGAAATCGGACTATAATGAATATGTGTGATGTTGCTATAGTGCCTGTCGTAAACAAAATAAAAATCTTAAAATGGAAACGCAAAACGAGTTCCTTGTTATCCCGGATGAAATTAAAAAGTTTGCCGTCTCCGCCACGGAGGAAATTGTCCCTTCGAGTGGATGCATGTTAAATGTATCTTAACATTCGAGGACGCGAACACGTTAAACACTGTTTAACATGTCAATGAACAATAAAATTTTTTGCTTACGTTATGCACCGCCGCAAACTCGGTCCGTTTTATTTCTCAATTTGGCATGCTCTCTCTCAATCATCCGCCATTTTTAAAAAACTCGCACATTATTGAAATCAATCGTTTCTTAAAGCATATAGTCCAGGCTTCGTTTTTATTTTTTAGAGACCTTTCCAACTTCATAATTTAAAAAGTTATGGTAATTTGAAATATCGCGATTTAAAAAAAACATACTGCACCGCTTTTTTGTCCATGAGTATATTTACTTTATGAATTAATGAATTTATTTCAGTAGATCAATTAACTATTTCATCAATCATTACGAATGTGCATCATTTTCTACTGGAAATGATAACATCGTATCGTGCATTTAAATTATAACAAAGGTAAAGTGTTCTACCCCTCGGAATTAAAATGTCGATTATGTAAAAACACCAACGTCCCTAGACACGGGAACCTTACAATTAAATGCGCAAGCCTGTAATTCAATTAACTTGAGATATTAAATTAGATAACTGCACACCATGGAAGACTTTTTCCTCCGCCAGGACTAGATATGACAAATCTGAAACTGTCGGGAAAATTGCTCCCATTGGACGCACGCTGTTGATGAGTTGTTGGGCAAACTGGAGAAGCTTCTGACTTTTATGCAAAGTACTTCCTTTGATGTTAGGGGTGAACTTAATCGTATTTTACGACAAACTTGCCTGCTTAGGTAAGAATGAATTAATTTTAATGTAATTTATTAAATTTGACAAAAGTACAGTTTTATAATTTTTGATGAACATTCTATAGCTTTGCAATTAAAACCTAAGGTAATTGAATTTTCAGGGAATCTATGTGTCAGTAAGAAAATTAGAAATTTAAATCAGAATTGATTAATTAACAAGCGCCTTTAATAAGAATTTATAATTCCGTACAGTAGCTAACAGATTACAACTAAACGTGATCATCCCAAATTCGACCACCCCAAAAAACCTCCATTGAAACTTCAAAATTAGTACAAATCTGCACGTGGGTTCCGGGCCACGGGCATAAAAAGTTGAAACGTATTTCCTTTCGTGACAAAAACTGCTGCAATCACTGACCTATATCTCCTTTTCATTTTTTACCGTGGCATTATTAGTTCCGAAGTGGTTCCAGATTTCCTAGCCTACCCCACAGTGGCTGCTTCCGCTTCCTTCGTGCTTTATTTACTCTAAAAAACACCACCACCCTCTTGGCGAATGAAACGGGGCATGTGCTCCTTTTCGTACCGTGAACTCCGGAACAGGTGCTGTATTTCCTTGTTTTTTTTTGCGAAAGCTGCTATTGAATTCTGAATGAATTCATGACGGCGGATTAAAAAATATTTTTATTATCGTAAAACAAACTTATTCGGTGTACGTGATAGTAACTAAACCTGTAAATTCATACCGAACAGTAACACATTCCAAATCAAAAATATCTTAAACAAATTCAGATGCATTGAATAAATCCATATAAGTGACGTAATTTGTTGCGATAACTAAGTGATAATTAGTAACCAGTAGCCAGTGTATTTTTTAAATCTTTTTTTTAAATACTGAATCACTTGAACCATTGACATTGCTAAATGATTTAATTTATGAAACATTAATATGGTAATTAAACAAGAAAATGAAATCCTACAGTTAAAAGTACAGAAAATAAACTGTTATTGCTTAACATTCACCAACATAGACCAGTGACTGTATAAAAATAATTTAAAAGGAAGGATACTAAACGTCATTGGTGTTATAGTTATAACAGAATTTAAAAACCACATACACAAGGCAATTATCCTCAAAAGTATTATAACAATCTAATCACTTTCAAGACGGTCTCATACTTCTGGATACGGGCAAATGGCCTTCTAGAATAAAAGGAATTAATAACAGAGCATTCGACAATTAGCAGCGAAACATATAAGAAGATGTAAATACTGTTTGCTAATCTGTGAATTAGTAAATTTGAAGTAGAAAATAAAAAATCTGTAAAAGGCTTTACCCATAACTTCCCTCGTCGACATTGTGACACTAAATAATTATAAAAATCAAATTAAGATAGGAGTAATAATATCTTCACGCTTCTAATACATTAAATACATTTTCAAATAAAAACATGTAGCCCGCTGAGGGGATTTGAACTCTGCCGCAGCGAAGCAGATCGTAACCACATCGATTTTTCATCTGCGCCATCGACACATTGGAACGAGTGCGGCGCGCGCCTCTCTTGAACAGAGCGATCTTATTATTGAAACGTTTCGACTCTTTTGTGATATTATCTTGTGTCTGTTGAGTTCTATTTTCGGCAAGTGTAATTATTATTTTCTTCTATTTCAAAATAACGCAAACTAAACAACATTTTATTTTATTAAGGTGCTCACCCTGTATATATTTGTCTGAAATTGTACCGGTTTCGTTCCAGGAATATATATATATAATATATATGCAAAGTATCATCTTCCTCCGACAAATAGTTTTTGAGTTATACCGCCAACAGAGAGACAGACAGACAGACGGAATTGAGAAAACCTGTTTTTCGTCATCTAGGGAGCCTGAAACGTGAAGATCTGAAGGAATTTCGGAAGGTTATTTTTTCGTGATTAAAATACTTCCTTCGTCTCTCAGACGAGGGAAGTAAAAAATCGAGAAAATAGGTATTGGCTGCGGTAGAAGTGTATATAATTCTGAATGTTACTAATCATAGGCCTCTTCCTGATCATGCGATTGCTAATAACCACGTGTTTTGTTTACGTCTATTGTATGTGAACGAATCCGCTTTAGTATACTTTTTGGTATACCGGGTGACAATGAGACTAGGGCCGTGCTTATATTTTCTTTATTTATGAATCGATTTGGATAAAATTTTATACCAAGATACTAGACATAATTTCTGATTGGCTGATAGATATAGTCAAAATGGATCTCTTCCGGTTTTACCGGAAATAATACTAACTTTGTTTTTTTTAAATAGAACACCCTGTATATTTTATATTTTTCTGCATGTACAAATCAAATTACATATAATAGTCTTGCCAAATTTCAAGTTTTGTTAACAAAAAATTTATTTTCATATTAATTTTCAGTTTCAGATAAAGATAAAGTAGTGCATGATGCATATCGTTAGATTGGTAATTACATTTTCTATCTAATGGCAGGTTGGCCCTTAGTAGGTGCCATTTAAAAAAGTGACTTTTTCTTAAAAAACGAGTTTAGCAAATTATATTCTTTTATTAAAGGTTTATTATTGACCTTATTGATAAAATAACTATTATTAAGAGATGCTAGAGTCAATTAGAAAAAAATTTCCAAGTCAAGGCCTTCTATGGTAAAAAATAAAAATTGAAAAAATAATTTTTTTGTATTAAAAAATTGAAATTTGGCAAGACTATTACATGTAATTTGACTCATCGAATCAGAAAAACATAAAATATACAGGGTGTTCCATTTAAAAAATCAAAGTTGGTAACACTTCCGATAAAACAGGAAGTCAGCGATTTTGACTATATCTATCGGCCAATCAGAAATTATGTCTAGTATCTTGGTATAATATTTTATCCAAATCGATTCATAAATAAAGAAGATATAAGCATGTACCTAGTCTCATTATCACCCGGTATAGTCTTTAACTCTGTTCGTGTAAATAAATGTGTGAAACTCAAACTATTGTTTACACAGCCCCGAAAAATAAATAAACGCTAAAGTATTGAATAAAGTAATCTAATGATACTACATAAATTCATTCGACAAAGAAAATGTTTTGTAGCTGTCAATTCATCCGAATAAATTCACTAATAGGAAAAATAGCAACTGTGTATGCAAATAATCAAGTCCAATATTACATATTTTTAAACCTTTAATATCGCACAAATAGCGTTAATATTAATATCTGATGGCTACATTCGTTATTCGAGATCAATAGCTGAACGAAGAAAAGTAATTCTAGTAGCTATATTCGAAACCTTTTTTTTATAGCATTGGATATCATAAATCATTAGCTACGAATTCATGTAAAAGGTAATAGTAACTCAATGAGTGAGTCTATTTAAAACCAGATCTCATATTCACTATAAATACGAGATTAAAATAGTTAAAGTTAATAAAGATAATGACTAAATGGCTAGAACCAGCTCGAATAAAAATGACTCTCCAAACTAAACATATTTCAAGCATTATAAAGTAAATAAAGTATAATTGCCAATATTTGAAAACTAAAAGTTTTAAATCACTAAATTTGTTATGAAGAATGGCTGCTAAATAAAGAATGTAGGAAACTGATATATTTTAAACGTATTTTGTAGTACTTAATAAAGTCATCTTTTCGGAAAAAGTTAATTAAGAGTGTAGTGGAACTAATTGAGCACAAATACCTTGCAGACTAGAATATTTGAAATCAGAATAAGATGAAAATTCATCAGTATAAGCTTTCCATCCAACATAAATAAATAGTATGCATTTAAAAGCATACATTTCTTTCTTAAAAGTACCCGACAACAACAATTAGGAATTCCCCATGGAACCGCTAATTGTCCATGAGGGAAAATATGAATATATTTACAATCACATATACTGCAATGAACGCAATTTAAGCTAATAATACTGTTATGATATGAATTTAAATAATTCAAGCATTGCCAGTATTATATTAAAATATTCCATATCAATGGACAATTGGAATTTGAAACTGTAATCAAATAGCATTAGCCTTGACTAAAAATAAAAAGAGAGAGAATGTAACATCAAGTGGGGCCACAACAAAGTTGTTGTATGTTTGGCTTCCCATAAAGCAAAAGTAAAAAAATATGATAAATACCGCTTTATACAATTTAAGTGTTTCAAGTTAGTTGGAAGTCTAATATATAAGAAGCGATGGCCATAGAAGCCCAGATATCTTCGTGTGTCGAAGCGGAGCCCTAGCTGTGAGCCAAAAGCAGGAAATAGAACTCAATACATTTTCTAAGATCAATGAGAGCTAACTTTAAAAAAGCAGCTCAACAATTAAATGTATTTAAAGCAATCCCAAATAAATTCCTACGAGTGGACTCATTTGTTGAGAATGGTAGTAACTAACAATAGCTAACTGAAGTTCCTTTAATACCGAATAAAATTTTATAATATGGGGAATCAGTCAGTAAAGCCACATCTACATCATTTAAACCAAACCTCCCTAGCAATAAAACATATAATAAATTATCACTTATAATACCATGAGTAGTCAAAGTTATGTCGACTATTTTTGCGGTGGTGTCACGAATGTCCATTGCGCTTTGGTACGTTTAGGACGAGTGCGTTAGCACGAGTCCTAATCCCAAGCGCAATGGACATGAGTAGTGATACCACCGCAAAAATAATCTACTTAACTTTGACTAAGAATGGTATTCGAGGGACTATTTAATGAACCAAACTACTTTTTCAAATTAGTTTTCAGTAAATCTAGCAACAAACTACGCAATTTCTATAGTAACAGAACACTAATATTGACTTTTTCTAATAAAAATCACATTTGTTTAAAATAGTCACTTGAATACCTTCTAGGAAGATATATCCACTGATATTTTTTTGATTGGTCAAGAAACGTCAGAATTCTGGATTTTCATTGGTCACTTTTTGACAGATGACAGGTGAATTGAATAGTCAACATAATTCATATTCTTATATGGGTATTTCGCCACTCTGCAAATTAAAATATTAAATAACGAAAATATTAACAACGAACGTTTCGAGGGACAATCTGCCCTCGTTATCAACGAATAACAAATAAAACTAACAAGAAACTTATCTTTTTTCACTGGAAGGAAAAACGACCAACCTCCAATGAATTTTTTGACATTGACGTTTGTTGATATCTGTACCTACTTGATCTCATCTTTAAGAATCGATAGCCAACTATTGTCTAAAAATATTGAGAAAGACGACACGCATTTTTCTTCGTAAAATATATGCCGTTTCCTTAATTTTTCGTCTAGTTGACAGCGATTCTTTAGACAAGATCTTTGTGTTGTCCCATTGTATTTTATAGTTTTCATCCCAAGCATGTTCTGCCAGCTTAGACTTATTGAATTGATACGTTTTCAACATATTTTTATGTTCTTTAACTCTAACTGCTAAAGGCCTGGATGTTTCACCGATATAATATTTCCCGCATTCACAGGGAATACTATATATACAATTCCTTGAATGTTGTTCTTCGTTGAACGGTTTAGTTTTTGTAAGAACTGACCGCAAAGTATTCATCATTTTGAATACCGTCCTAACATTGAATCTATTTCCAATTCGTCTAATTTTGTCAGATATGCCTGGAATATATGGTATAGTAAGAGTATTATATTTTTGAGTGTCATTCCTTTGTATGTGTGTGGCATTGCTTCGTGTATTGAAAATGTTCCGAACAAGAGTCTCTGGATAGCCATTATCTTGTAAACCATTAATAATAAATTCTTTCTCTTTTTTGAAAATTTTATCATTAGAGCAAACAACTTTGGCTCTGTCGTAGAGACTTTTTACAACGCCTGTCTTTATGTTTTTGTGATGGTTAGAATTAAAATGTAAGTACCTATTAGTATTGGTTTTCTTACGGTATACTGATGTTTCAAAAGTATTTATTGTGCGTGTGATTAGTGTATCAAGAAAGGGTAACTGATTGTTTTACTCTGTTTCTAACGTGAATTTGATGGAGGTTTCTTTACTGTTAATATGTTCAAGAAATTTGTCCACCTCATCCATATCATGAGGCCAAATTGCAAAAACATCATCGACATATCTCCACCAAACTACTGGTTTGTTGGTGTACGTGTAGACATGTTGTTGTTCAAAGTCTTCCATAAAAATGTTACTAACAATGGGAGATAAAGGTGAACCCATTGCCATCCCGAAATCTTGTTGGTAAAATTCATTGTTTAGTTGAAAGTATGTCGTTTTAATGCATAGTGTTAAAAGTTCCATAATGGTACCAACGTTTAATGTTGTTCGTGTATGTAATGTGTTATCGTTTTGTAGCCTATGTTTAATGATGTTGAGTGTTTTGTCTACTGGAACATTAGTGAAGAGACTAACTACATCGAAACTAACCATTAAGTGTTGTGTGTTTATGTTTGCTTCTTTAAGTTTTTCAAGGAAATGGGGCGTGTTCTTTATATACGTGTCTGTATTTCCTGATATAGGAGTCAGTATCTTAAGTAAATATTTAGCTAAACTGTGACAAGGAGAACCTATAGAACTAACTATTGGCCTAAGTGGGACATTTGGTTTGTGTATCTTTGGTAATCCATAAAAATGTGGTGGTTTACTGTAGTGTGGTGTTAGCGTACGTCTTACAAAATCTGTAAATTGTCCTCTGTGTTTGTAAAGTGTTCTGTATATTTTTGTTTCTATTGTATGTGTTGGATCTTTATTTAGTTTAGTGTATTGTCCCTCACTAATTAGTGTTAAAAGTTTTTCGTTGTATGTGGTTGTGTCAAGTACTACTGTGGCGTTGCCTTTGTCTGCAGGTAGAATTGTAATTGTGTTATCGGTTTTTAGTGTGTGTAGTGAATGTTTTTCTTGTTTGGATATATTTTGTCTGATTGTGTAAGGTCGTTCTAGCATGATTTTGTTTCTAATTCTGTATTCCTGTCTAATGTCTTCTGGAAGTTTTTGACAAATCTCTTCTATAGCTGTAACTAAATCAAGTTTATTAATTCGTTTTGGCGCCACTGCGTAGTTGAGTCCTTTGCCAAGTACTAATTTGTCAGTGGCGTTTAGTTCTTTAGAAGACAGATTAACTACAGTTGAACCGTCAATTTGTTATATTTGTGTTCAGTCAATTTTGCCAAATTAACATGAAACACGCTTCAACAACGTACACTTTCTACGAAACCATTTAATCACAAGTAGGATTCGTCGTTAAAGATGATGTTTTTTCCAAAATCAGGATCCATTTCTAACTGCTCCAAGGCACAATCAACAAATCGTCATTTGACTATTTACGCAAAATTTTATGCAAGAAGATACTTGATACTGTAATGATATACACAGGTGTATAAAAATCAATTTTAGAAAGGGTTAAGGGAGTACAATAGTTGAATATAATCAACATCTATTTAAAAATGAATTGGGAATGTGAATAATTATTTTGCAATTAGAAAAGAGAATAGAATTTGTAGTTGAGTGGAACATGGCTAATTGAGAAACAGATGGATTCAAAAATAATATAATATTTTTAAAAAATTAAGGTTTGAAGGAAATAGCAAATACTTAATCGAAATAAGTTATTATAAATAGTAGATAGAAATCAAATATTAGGAGATAGAGTGTAAAAAGTAGAAAAATGATATCGTTAAGCACTTTGTTTTTATTTATTAGAAATAACAAGTTTGAAATGTAGCTGAACTAATTTTGGTGCAATTAAAAATATTAAAATAAACCCTATTTTTTATTAAGTAATGTTTGGATAATAAAAACGGTTAAATACTAAATTGGCGTCGTGAGATAAAAATGAAATTTAATCGAAGAACAAGTAAAGAAACAACACTAAGGAAGCTTACAAGTATGTGGTAAAACACTAATGGAAAAGCAGAATTAATCTACAAATATGAATAAATGGAGTAAAATACTAAGTCAAGTTTATTGGAGAATTACTTTTGACATCATATATTATACGAATTGTATTAGGTCAAATTGTTTGGTATTAAGGGAGAATTTAAAAGGAGGACCATCGGTTGAGAAGGCACATTTCAGGAAGTTGGCCGATGTGGTTTTGTACGTAATTAAGTGGCTGCAGATTTGGTCTGTTTGGTTATATGCTGTGGGGGAAGTTGGCATCGCTAATTTTGGACAGTTTGGACATCTTATCTGTCAGTGGAACCATTTGTTGCAAAAAGGTTGGTACTTAAGGGATTGGATTCGTAGGCAGAGGGGAGCAGGTTGGTCGATAACCAGAACATTGTTGAGTTCGAGTGAAAGGTGGATGATATTGAGTAGTAAGGTAATTACCAAAAAATAGACTATAAAGGTGAATTAGTTATTAAAGAATTACTTACTGTTTTAATGTTGTTGTGTACTAGTGAAACGATCTGGTATTTGACATTTAATTTTCAAATCTGTTTGACATATCATTTGACAGAAGTTATTTTGACTTATAAAATAAAATAAAAAAATCAGAACATCAGATTTCAGAAATAAGCAATTTAGATAAAAGGAATCCACCCCTGATTTTTCAGGAGCTAGCACAAATAATAATTATTGACATTCAAATCATAAATAGGGCAATTTTAAATTGATAAAATAAAAATATAATTCATAGACAGATTAATATCACTATACGTGAAGGTACAGCAATATAGACAGTAACGCAGACTGCCTTGCTATTGAGTTTTAGGCACAGCAAGAGCAAAATGACAATTGTTTCAAGATTCAGCTTGCAACTGTGTATATGGAGACTGTTTTTTGTTTGTAGCAATATATCTAGTTGGTCGAACAAAAATAGCCAGGTTATTTTTCAACTAGTGATGGGCTTATTCGAATGAAAAATAACCGGTTATCCGGTTATTGAAATAACCTCTGTAACTCGGTTTTCGTTCCAAGTATTCGAATGAAAAATAACCTCTTCCTGAGACGTTCTACGTGTCGTATCTCAGCGACCTGCGAGTGATCCAAATTCTGTAAATAATACGTCATTCATAACCAGAAGCAAGGCCGATTGTACTGACTGACCCAAGTGAGGCTCGCGGCTGCTTGTTGATGTTATTAACACATTTGAGACTCCCAGTCGACCAGTTAAATATATGGGACCGTTCCTATAAAAGATAACGCTCTGCTGAGTATGAGATTTGCCGAAGCTGGGTTGGTATTAATTTATAATGGCCTAAATTTTTGCTTCGAAACGCGGTTGATTATGCCTAATAAGGGATAAACAGAAAGCGAAATAAGATTTTCCAATATCGTAACAGATTTATATTTAATTTTTAATAACGGAGCAGTCGATACCCATCCGTCGTCATATGATATGAACGTGGGACAAGAAGTGGATTTCGATGTTTAAAATTTTAAGTGTGCGTCCTTAAAACCGCGGAAGGCTGAACGTAGATAAATTATGGATTCTAAAATATACCGGTATGATGTGCAAGCAAAAAGGGAAGGGTGGCTACTAGAGAATTTTAGAAACTAAAAATAGATTCAATAGATACTTTGTATTCGCATATTTATAATTTCTTTATGATTGGTATTGATATAACTATTCTCAATGGTTTAAACTCCTTAGAAATCAAATAAAAATCATTTATACAATTATTATAATTAACGATTAACTGAGTTCCTCTGCTATCTGCAAGTTACGATGTCGATGCAGATTACGGTGAACCGCCAACCGGCAAACCGGCGAAATCGAATCGAAATAATCATTCGGTTATTAATATCATTCGAATTCAAATAATTCGGTTATGAAAATTGTCCGGTTATGCCCATCAGTATTTTTAACCAAGGAGACACAAAATAAAAAAATTGAAATAAATTAAGAACTACTAATTACAAATAACTTAATAATGCTACCTAACTCAAAAACTAAATTATACCACCAGCGGCCAGGAATGCTTCGACACCTCATTCCACATAAGCATAGCTTTAGTAGTCAGTTTTAAGGGTTGCCGTGAACTTGATTTTGTATCTTAAAGTTGTTGATAACTAAAGCCCATTGTAAATCAAAAATATTGATTATTTTGCCGGTTTCATACAAAAATAATAACTTTTCCTTGAATTTTAAAGACATAATCGAACGTAACGTGCACGTGTTGGTTTCTATCCATAGCAGTATATTTCATAACTACTCATATTTGGGGAATGAATTGCTTTTATTGCAAATGCTGTGAGTGAGCTTTGAATAGCTGGTATTTCTGCAGACTTTTCTTCGAATTAACCTTTAATCTTTAAATTTACTGTAGGTATATTTTTTCATTGTTACATTTTTATGTTAATGTGCTCTGCACCATGTACTATAATTTTTTGCGTAGTGATCGTGAAAGTGGTCTTTTTTTAACGAAAAATCCTATCGAAAGTTCCACTTTTTTTAACGCAAAAATCGTGAAAAAAAGTTCACTTTTTTTAACTATTTTATTGAAATGTCAATTTGACAGACCAAGACATCATTATGCAAAAAAACTACGTGTACAACACGTTTTAAAAGCCCTTTTTTTCATTCATTTGCTTGATTAACTAGGGTTTCGACTTCGTTATCAAACTGCAAATTCATGAAAGAAGTATGACCTTCAAAGTAGTTGTACAAATTACGATTAATATTGGCGGAGTGGAAGACTGGCTATGCCAAACTCCTACTACTTGTGTACCATTATGTGTATGCAATAAACTGATTTATTATTATTATTATTATTATTATTAATAAGGTGTAATTTTGAAAGTATACATCTCTAGAGCAGTAGAGTGTGGCTCAGCAGTAAAGCATTTAGTTCTAGATCAGTAAAACTGAGTTAGCTCACCAGTAGCTGCATCAGCCACATAATTTAGTAGACTCCACTACAGTTCCCCAAACCAACTTTGGTAATTGCCTTAACACCTAAACCTTACCAAAGATAGGTGGGCGATGTTCTTTAACACATGGAAACCGCATGGAGTATTTAACAAAATTTAATGGTCTATTAATAAAACAAGACGTAATCGAGTGTAAATACGTATAATAAACGATAATCTACAAATAGTATATAAATAGTATAGCTATTATACAAATTTTGAATTCACCAATCAATACCAAAGAAAAAGAGATGTTTTTGACAAGTATAAATTTAGAATACGAGCAAAGACTGTTCGCAGAAATTAGAAAAATCTGCTGCTTAATCTAATAAATCAGTACAAACCATTTTACACCCCCCGTGTAGTCTATCCAAGAACAGCCGGTATATGTAAAACATCCCACACTGCCACCCTCGCCTATTCAAACGCGTCGAAATAATGAGAACTTTTTTACCTGCATCCAGCCAAGATTTAGGTCTTTTCCGTGCATTTCCTGCATTTTTTGCCGGCTTAAAAAACAACCACCTGGAGCTGGGGGTTATTTATGCATTTCCGCCATATTAAATTAGCGGCTTGGGGCCTTAAATTTTAAAAAGCGCCTGGTCCATGCGCCCTTAGTTTTAAAATTGCTGAGCCCGCCACGTGCATTCGCAGTCCCTGGACTCCTGCATTTTCGATAAATATTAAATGCCCCTTGATTACTTTCCTGTTTACCTTGAAAAGTAACAATGGGAAGCCCAGGGCTCGCCGTTATTTCCCCAAAGACTCTTCACGGCAGTTGCAAAGGGGCAGCGACCCCTGCTGAATGCAAACAAATTCTACTTGAAATATGCTCGTGTCTTGCATAATTCCGGAGCTCTACTGGTCTGCGATAAGGGCGGATTTCAGTTTGCATGCGTCTCGGCTTTGTGGCCAGGTCGGGTACTCAGGGCTGAATGTGCAATTTTCTTCAGGTTTACAGCTCCTTTTCAAATCTGCGTTTTGCTGTCTTACTGAATGTGGTGAAAGCGCCGAATATGGGTAGTAACGACCTTTGATGTGTCCGGCATTATTTCTTTATAAGTTGGATTATGCTAGAATTTTCCCGAAGTAAAACAAATTTTAAAATTACAAGCCACAATTTTTATTCCATAGTATTTTTTTTAATCAACAACTGGAAAAGTATGTATGTATCATCTGTAAACTGTTTTACCTACCGATGTTTAGGCTGGTGCTTTTTACGCTAGCATCTGGCGGTGCAGTGCTCAACTTGCCTCGGTTTCGGGTTACAAAGTTAGAGCGCGCATTTTGTGCTTGCGTAGCAACCATTATGTTAGCTGTGTGTGATGGTGGTATGTTGACCTTGTTACTCAATCTCTTAAGTCTGTGGTTTCGAGAATAGCACAGTTAATTTGGTACCCAACTATGAATAGTCTCATAGAATTCGATACCGATCGCCAAGGCTGTGGAAACATTCCGCCCACCGTGGGATTCGAACCGAGGACTTGCTTAATACAAGCCTAATGCTCTACCAACTGCGCTACACAGCTACTAACTGGAAAAATTTACAGTTCTTAGTTTTTTTCTACAGAACTGATCCCTACATGGCCTACATTCGGCCAATGAAACTGCTACTTTCTAGTGTAAAAAGTTCAGTATTCACATTGGCGAGTAACCTTCAGAAAACGAGTACAGGTCGATATCTGTCGAAATGATAACGTTTTAGCTTTGTTTAATGACCGTTTCTGTTATTTTTATTCCATGAAAAATCTGCAGAAACATTTCTCTACGAAATATGGTACAGCTGACAAGTCTATTTGGTGGTTGTTTTTCGAGTTTATACTTGCAATTTCACTTATTTTAAAAGAAACATGGAGTGAAGTTGGGTGATTGTAGATGTTAGCTTTAGTGAATATATTAAAAAGCAATGGGATCTAACGAGTTTAGTTCTACTAAGAGTTCGATTCTCAATTCGCAGTTTTTTAATATAATAAAACCATTTGCGGTAGCCGCTAGATATTCATCTACAATTCCAATAGAAGATAAATCTACTTCAAAGTTAGGCACCCTGCCCACGTGAGCTCTTGATTTTTCTCACTTCCTATCTCGAGGGAATCATAACCCAACCGTAATCCGACCCACACCTAAATCAAATAAAAATCACAAAATGTATTCAGTTAATATGTTACAAAAATATAATACAAAAAGACAACACCAAAAGTTATACGTTAGGAGAATGTAACAAGAATATAACAAAAAAAATAGAAAGTGGCAGATTTTCGACACAACAAGCTCCCATTTTAAGGCAGCATGTGTAATGGGAGTCTGTTGGTGTACTCACAAAAAGGATACACTTCTGATCAAGATCACGAAAATTGTATCAATGTTACTACTTCTACTGATGAGTGGTAAGTAAAAGCTTAGTCTAAAATGCTTTTAAAGTGCGCCATATTCAGCCACAAGAAAATTAGTAAACCTTTTGGAATACAGATGTACATTGTTGATAGAGTTGAGTGTTAAAGGCTAAGGAAAGAAAGCCCCGAAAACAAAATTACCTGGTCCTCCAAGTTGGGGGTTAGGTCACAAGACTAACAAAACAGTAATCAGAAAAATTGTAACGAATAGTTACAACTGGTTAAAAATCCTACAAATAAGCCTCGGATCTAACAAAGAACGAAAACCGACCTTGATGTTTAGAACTTGGAATAAACAGTAAAAAAGTTGAAGTATTTAGACAATTGAAAGCTTACAACATTGAAATTGCAACTCTAACAGAAACAAAGAAAAAAGGTAGTGGGCTAGTGGCATAGAAGAATATGAAGATTATATGTATACATTCAGCAAATAAAGACAAAAGAGCCCGTGCTGGTGAATAAAAGTTGGAAAAAAGGCATTCAAAATTAATAATTAATAAAAGAAAGAATTCTAAAAACCGAAAAAGAAGTACTTGGACACGATCTAATTAATTTAGCAATCTGTGGACCGACGGAAGACGCAAATATTGAAGATACGGACGAATTTGAAACTGCAATGACAAACACATTAAACGGGGTAAATTGTAAAAACGAAGTAATTGTAATGGCAGACCTGAATGCCAGGGTAGGTAGAAGAGATAATGATGCGGAGGTAGGAAAGAACGGAGAAGAAATATTAAATGAAAATGGAAGAAGGATAATAGAAATACAGATATGCCCTAAAAATGGCCACTGGTCAATAGAAGCACAAGGATATACTACACAAATTTACATGATGGTAAGCAACTCGTCAACTCAGGAATATTATTGACTACATCATCATTAGACAAAGCTCTAAAATACGAACTTTGGATGTTAAAGTGTACAGAGGGGCTCTACAAAAACAGACCAAAACTAAACTCAAACACCCAACACGAACACAATACATGAAGCGAAATATAACCAAAATCACTATAACACGAATCTACCGTTTTCTTATTCAAACTAAAACTAGCTGCAAAAACAAAACACAGTGTCATAGGAAGTGCCGAACAGATGTGTGAAACACGTGAAGTTCTAGAAGAAGAATACAAGCAACACAGTAAATGTACACAATGTACACATTACTGGCGAAACGAAGAACTTGAAGCTGTGGTAAAGGACAAACAGGAGCTATACCAAAAGTGGCTGGCAACAAGAGACACAGAAGATAGAAGGCTTTACGCTGAAGCAAAAAGAGCTGTTACCAAAGCGAAAAATACAAGCTGGAAATAGAAATACGAAGAAATTAACAAATATATAGGTAGAACAAAGACTAAAAAAGCGTGGAAAGCAATAAGCAATATAAGAAAAGAGAGTACAGATAATGTAAGTATACCAGTTGCAAACCTTAATCAATCGAAAAACTACTTCGCAAGTTTACTACAGGAAGATGAAATATAATCATTCTAACAATCTATAATGACATTTTCACATTTCAGAATACATAAAATAACATGCCATATTCTGAAAAACACCCATATAAACTTGAGTCTCGGATTGTAAGTGTATGTAGTATTTTGAACAATGTTGAGTAGTTAAAATTCTTAAGAACCGAAATTTTAAACCCTTTTTTGAGATGTGGGGGAGGGAGGGTCCAGGTAAGTTGATCTTCAAGCTGTTCACT
The DNA here is from genome assembly GCA_940337035.1 of Agriotes lineatus. Lineage (NCBI taxonomy): Eukaryota > Metazoa > Arthropoda > Insecta > Coleoptera > Elateridae > Agriotes > Agriotes lineatus. Next base: position 134,284,577 of record OW679200.1, read on the forward strand.
AAGAATTTTTATAATATATAATTATTCTAGTAATGTAATGAAGTTTATTATGTCATTTATGTAAATACCACATAGGAAATCTTGGTCGACAACTTGAAGTTAAGCTTTCCTGGACCCCCCACCCAACACTCCAAAAAGGAAATTTCAAGTTTCGGTTGACTTTCGAGCAAAAATTACATAGTGACTGGACTGAATGTATCACTAATGTGATTATGCATTCGACATGGTGATTAGTAGCAAATCCACATTGAAGCAATGTGCAACACAAACAGATTCAATCGTAAATAAAGAAACGATGTTTTATCCAGTTTATGAGTGGTGACAATAGTTGCACTTTACCGCAAATGTAGCTGTTCGGTTGATCAAAGCAAAAAATGAAAATGTGTATCGACCAGTTGGAGTTGATAAAGTCCATAAGTTGGTCTCGTATCATCATAAAGAACGCAAACAAGGCAAGAAAGCTCCGTAAGTTGTGTAAAAATCACACTATATATTGTAATGAATATTGGTGCTTCTTCCTATTATTTTTAATATTAATTCAAAATTTATATTTTTGTAGCTACTCAAAAATAGCTTATAGAAATATTACACATACATTTAATTCAATAGCCTAGTATGCTGCCCTTTCGTGTAATCTCAAAACCTTCATATCAATTGGCTAGATCGGTAGAATATGAATACTCAGGATTGGGTTTTTACACTTGGGTAATATAATAATTTGATTAAATTGCCATACGATCCAATGCAAACTAGATTAAACGATATTCTCGTATTATCGCTAGTGAAACGTTGTTTATGCCTTGAAATAACCTCAATGATATCTAATATTGAAGAAAGCAACCAATTACAATCTGTTTATTTAGGTAAGTTTTATCTTTTTGAATGTATTTATCTGCATGAGATAAGAAAATTCTGATTTCAGGTGCCTATGTCTTTTAACTACACGAACATACCATTCAACTTGATTACTGGCTTATTATTCGGCTTACACATGAAAACCAGCCAAAATAATCATTTTCACTCGTTGGAGCTATTATTTTTGGGTTTGTTATTTTTAATATATTCTTATTACCTAGTAACTGGCATCTCATTTATTTTTTACATTCGCTTAATACTAGATTCCATTTAATTTAGTACAATATCAACAATTTAACAGTTATTCACCTAAACACATTTTAATGATTCTTTTTAGTTCACGCTTTTATTCTTGCATGCAGGTACCTTCTGTCGTTTTTCTTATTTACAATTACATATTCTTTGTGATTTATGTGCAAATTTCATTAGTTTGTGCTCAGATTTATGTAATTATCGACATACTTTATATGACCAACCCTACATAATTTTAAACAACTTGTAATTCAATATCAAGTTTAACACGTATTAGCATTATTTACCATTAGTTTTAAGGCATTTTACAGTATACCTCTGATTAGACTTGCTTATTTATTTTTATTAAATGCGAAACTTTGTATCGATTTAAAGGCAATCTGTTAACATTCTTCTTCGGTTACTGCTCCAGATTTAAATCAATCGTGTTTACCTAAAACCCATTTAACTTGACAATTATCTTGACGTATAATTTATCGTTTTATTAATCAGCTTTTTATTTTATCTAATATTAACAATTTTAACAATTAAATCATAACGAATTCTGTTATTTTTTTACTGAATTATTTTTAAAACATGACTGATGGATTAAGTAGAGCCGCTTGTGGATACAATATTATAGCAATCCTCGCATACTTGTTTAGAGTGTAAAGTTCATTTTCACGCTGATTGCCTCCAGACATACCACCAACAGCGCGGATGCGAGTGTCTATACCGTATTCTTCTTGCTTGTTTATTTTTCAGCATGACGATTTTCGAGCTCGAGATTTTTACAAGTGATTTTCAAAGCGATGTCTGTCATTCTGTATGTGAGTCTGTGAGTCTGCAAGTCTGTGTCCTGCCATGCGGTTTAGTCGATTGGCCTGAAAATCTATATCTACGTTTTTAATATAGTTTCGAAAAGCTCAGTGATTTTTGGCTCAAGTCGACTATCAACCGAAAATTGCACTTTACTCGTATGTTTTTCAGTTTTCCAGGAAATTATGTAGTAATTTTGTGATAAAAACGAATTTTTTAGAACAAGATGATATAAGATGCAATTATCTAGAAGTTTTGTTTGCATTTTTTTATACGAAATACAGTGTTATAAAAACTCAAAATTATATTTTTACAAACAATGTCTGAAAATTTAAAAATATAGCTTAACTAATATTGATTTGATATTTATTGATATTTATATTAAAAGATGGGGACAGCCACCTTGATCAACATTTGCTGGTTCAATAAGACTACATTTTTATTAACGTTATATATTGCTGGTTTATAATTACTAAATGAAGCTAACACTAGGAGCCTTAACCAAATATGGGACTAAATTTAATAATTTATTTTTACAGGAAAGTTACAATAAAGCCACATTGTTTTCTGTTCATTCTCATAACATGGTAGGTAGTTCGACGAAGCAGCGAAGGCATGTAGAAGCAGCTGTATGACCTGAAAGGAAAAGAGCATTAATAAAACACACTGCATTTAAGAAAGAGAGGTTATAACTAAAGTAAATATAATTTACCTGTTTGGAAGTGCCAGCATTCTCGATTTGGTGCAAATAACTGTGGGAGTTCGCCATTTAGCTGTTAGAGTCGTTCAAAGTAGTCGAAACCTTCATAAAAGGTTTGACCAATATTATATGTTTTGTGAGACAGGATTAAAAATCATCTGAAAGGCAAGATTAATGACAAATTAATCAATAATTACCTGTGAGAACCTGATAATTAATATCCAAAGTGTTGTCAAATTCAGAGGGTAACTAAACTGCCAACTTATAAGTCGTATTAAAGAAATCTACCTCACCGAAAAATTTGAGAACAGAATCAGTTATAAACGTATTTCAATACACAAACGTATGTCCCAACTTAAATGGGGATTTTCATGTTTAAAAAAAATTACTGAGCTAGTTTAAAAATATTTAAATAACCATAATTGATGCAAAAGGAATTATAATAAAGCAAGAGGTACCTACATATATAGCCATCTATATTTGAATTTAGAGGTTAATTTAATCTACGTTTAAGAAAATATTAGGACATGTGGAAGATAATAATATCCATAACAAACAAAATTTAATTAAATAAATTTTATTTATATACTTACACAACATCTCAAAGTATAATCCTTGAAAACATTGCAAACTTTAATTTTTATAACAATTTCCATTAAGTCTAAAAATTCGTAATTGGAATAACTTTTTTTAATAGTATGTATAATATATTACGAAATTGTCCATAAGTTTTTTGCAAAATGTAGGATTATTTAAAAAAGTCATAAAATTAAGTTTATACACAAATTTCCTCAAGTTCAAATATTCTTTTTATAACAATTTGGAACCAATTCGAGCGTTCTCACATTTGCGCACAACTAATCATATTTGACAGCAACAATACACTAAGGAATGCAACCCCAAAATAACATTTTTTTGCGGAAAACGGAGAACTTCCCCGGCTGCCTGATACCTTTTGACGCAGCTATGATTTACACGTTTCCTGCAGACGATTTTTTAAGTATATTTAAGCAGAGTCGACAGCTATGACACGTTGCGGCAGTAGATTTCATATTACGTTTCGTCTTCCGCTTCCTAATTGCCCCTAAAAAACTCTCCATATGCGTCCGTCATTCTAATCCTGAAGGCTTCTGGCAGTTGCGCCAAAGCCGTCCTTGGGGCTGCAGCAACCCTTCCTTTAATTTTTAATTGGCTGTGTTGAAGGTGGCTGTAATTCCAATTTAATGACACGATTTATGGCCAAACCGTTTACATTATTATTTAATTTAACCACTATTCTGTTTTAACTTAGCCTTTGGGAAAATTTACGAAGCAGCTAAATCTCAAGCTCCGGCCAAGGACATAAATCCCATTACAGAATGGAATCACAGGTAACACTTAATATTTCCAGATCAGAAATGAGGACCATTATAACGCGTCCTGTGTAAACTTTCCGGACCTGAGCGAGGCCTAAGTCAATATGACCCTTCGAATTTTTAAGAACGCTGGAAGATGAGCACTTGAGGGCAGCAAGTGGGTAAATATTAATGTTGTCCAGGAATAAGAAGGCCAATAAGGTGTAATAATAGAGCCACCTTTTCATTTTTCGTTAAGCTGCTTATTCGGGAAGTGCTGTGGGCTTGTTTAATATTCAGTGGCAATGCTTCAAGTAAAAGTCTTGCTTTTCGATAAAACTATGGTTCATGTACCTAGGTGACATGAAAGAAATAAGATTTATTATCAATTAGCACAGTATGATTTCTAGCATGAACTAGAGTTGAATTGACGCCTATTCCGTCTGAAATCCTTTCCCCGTTTCTTGCAAGGTGTAAGGTATTAAATGATATCGGTTATCGCATAAAATACAAAAAACCATCACACAGCTTTGCATAATGTTCTTTAAATTGAATTATAGAAGTAAAACCTATTCATAACAACATACAAGAAGAAAAAACATAAAGTTTTAAATTTTTTACTTGTTTCATTGCAACATATGTTCTTAATTTTAATTGAAAAACTACTATAAATTGAATAATAAACTATAAAGAGAAAAAATGTTAAGTTTTATGTTTCTTACTTATCCTTGCAAAAGTATCAATGATATTTTTAAAACCTAAAAGTCAAGCTGCTTGTGGAAATTTGTACACGTTTTATCAAATTTTTACCAATCATTGTTGACATGTCTTTGCCACCGAAGAAGGAAAATATATCTGAAAAGCAAATCAGCTGCAACCTAACTAGCTTAACCTATTCTTTTAGTTACATCGTCTGAATCTGAAAATAAAGTTTTTGTCAGAATTTTTACAAAGAAAGAGACAGGTTTCGCGGTTCCATGTCTTTCACGAAAACTATATAAATGTTTATTTATAACAACCATCTTAATGTAGAGTATGCGGGTGTTACTGTCTAAAAACAGCTCTAACGACAAGGCTCTAATTAGCAATAGTTTGTTACAGCCTAAATAAACACTGCTTTACGACAAGACGTCAGATTTTTACTACATAAATGAGACTTTACGACATGACACTAATTATCTAAATGACTAGAGCGTAAAATGATTCTCATCTCAAAAGAATTACATAGTACCGCTGCTCCAGCCCGTAACAAAAGGGGTGCCGGAGTCGCTCAGTGGGGCTGGGGTGGTTTAATACGAGACTACACAGAGCAACGGCCTATTAACAGAAAATCAGATCTTAGATGCGAAGGCGCCACCACTTCCTTAATAGAATAAATACACAGGTGAGCTCACTGAAAAAAGTGGAAACAAATGCGCACACCTTCTAACTTCAACCTTGGCAGTGCTTGGTTGACGAGCCACGAACAACAGCATTGAAATTACCTTACGGGAAAACTCTTGTGCAGCTTTCTAAACTCCTTTTACAAAAGAAGACACACATACAATCGTATGCAAATATAAAAAAGAAAAACAGGTTAGGTTATATAGAGTAACGCCTTAAACTAGCTAAATGAGATTAAACTTGACAACAAATAAACGAAATGACTCGCAAACGGTAACAACATTAAATATTCAAAGAACTGACCATCAACAATAACTCTTGACAATCAACAAATAAACGTGGCTCTAATACGGTACATACTTTACTCGCCACAACGTTAGGTAAAGCAGAAACACAAAATCTAACGGTAATTGATTGATTCGACGTATGACATCTACAATGGTTCAAACAGTAAATGCTACATTGACAGCAAAGTTACGTAAAAAGTCCGACACTTCAGCGCCACACTACGTGCACTGCAATCTAGGCACTATAAAACTAGTGCAATAAATGCGATACCTTTAGGAGCTCATGTGGCTGCATTCGACGTTCAACGAAGCTTCAGGTGGCTGCTTCCAAACAAGCTGCCCGAAGACGCTTGAAGAGACTGCAAAATAGCAATGAGATTCGGCCGACGGAAGCTGCGCACTTCGCGATAAAGCGGGAATCATTCAGCTTACGACGACATCCACAATCGACACTTAACAACCCCCCAGGGCCGACCGCCAACAAACACCGAATGCGGAAAAAGTCACCTTTACTCGAAACACCAATACTCGACGGGACTTCAAATATCGGAACATTTAAACATGCGGCACGCCACGCAAAAGTAACAACCGTTAGCCGTTAATTAAAACACAAACAAACGCAAAACCTCGACGCAGACTCAAAGGCCGCGCCGGGGCGGAAAACAGCTCGCAAAAACTTGTTGCTTATCGGGAAGCTAGTGTAAGAATCCCCTACAAGAAGCCCAAAACTTACACACACATCACGACGAGACCAGACGGAGGCGGGGGAAAAAACGTTCTCTCCCTCTCATTCTTGCACATACAACGACTCATTCTTAGCGAAATAATGCTTGGCTTAAAAGACGAGCGCTGCAACAAAATTCACATCTAAAACGGATCGATAAAAGACACGTGTTCGTCTGCCTCGCTTGAACTCACAGCAATCGATTCCTTCTAGGGCTGTAAAACGGGATGTGTGCTACTTAAGCAGCCGAAGACCGGCACATGACTCGAAATGCTTCTTTACAGGCGGGATTTTAAATTCGGAAACGAAAAAATACCACAAATTAGACCTAGGATTATACAAATTAAAACTGTCCTCATACGGGATGTTTTTATTTAAAAAAATGTAGTTGTTAAAGTAAGGGTGTTACAAATTTCAATTATTTTAATATTTTACGGACAACTAATTGAATTCCTTAATTTAATCTTAGACATCTTTATGCACAGATTACAAAAGTTTGGATTTCCAGTAATTAAAATTGAATTTTTTTATGAATTTTGAAAATTTCTTCTTTTTTTAATAAACAATTTCCCTGTTTTTCTCTGAACCTTAGCAGGCTTATTTTTATGATATGGGCATCATATTTGAAGTTCAAAATTTCAATAACTTGTTTAAAAAAGCCACAATTTTTTTATGTAATATAATTTTATACTTACCGTGTATTTTCATTTTTGTCATCTTTAATTCTTAAATTTTCGTATAAAATTCCTCTAGTTTTCGATTTTAAGATTTTTAATTATTTATAAATTTCCGCAGCATTTTTTTTTAGGGCATTAAATTTTGTATAGCTTAATTGAAAGTGAGTTCAATAAAAAATCAAATAAATTCTTGTTATTTTCTTATTTTTTATTTTGAAATTTTAAATATACTGCTCAACAAATGAACTGGACCATTTGCACATATTGAAGTTTTTTTTAAATATTTAAGTGTTTCCCCAAATACCCATGAAGTTTTTGTTTTATAATACTTATGTTAAGCGTACTTCATTGCACTGTACTCATATATCAACTTAAGCATTAACGAAATCATATTTTTATTAATAAAATTAAAAATTTTGAAATTATACAAAAAATAATTCAACACCAAAAAAACGAAGAGCAAGGAAATTAATATCGTCTTGGACCTCCTCGAGCATTTACAAGTTATTGGCAACGATTTGGCATATTTTTTATGAATGCAACTTGTTATTAAGATTTGAAGAATACTGTCCCACTCTTCTCTCGCCACTTCTTCGAACATATCTAAAGTGTGTGGTGAGCTTTGACGTTTTCTAAGTTCCCCAAATAGTTCCATATATGCTCTATAGAGTTCATATCTGGTGAGACTGCTGGCCACTCCATCCGCGTAATCCCTTGCGTTTCTAAGAAATAATTTACTACTCTAGCCCTGTGGGCTCGAGCAGTATCATCCACAAGAATGAATTCCTTTCCAATTACCTGTACATATAGTACAACAATAGGCTCTAAAACATTATTTAAATACCGTTCTGCATTCACAGACTCATTTCTAAATATTAGGATGTCTGTTTTAGTGTTTTCCCCCCAAACTTATTCCTCCCCATACGGTTATTGAACCACCTCCAAAAGCAACGGTAAGAACCATAAATTCTTCTCTGTATCGTTGACTAGGTTTACGCCAAACTCGCATTCGTCCATTCCTAGAAAATACTGTAGATTTAAATTAATCTGTAAATATACAGGTAGTCCACTCATCATTCCAATTTCTATGTTCTTGAGCCCAAAGGATACGATTTATTTTGTGCAGGATGATTAATTTTGGGAACCAGAATGCCTTTCGAGGCTTTAAATTACTTTCGCACAATCTCCGTTGAATTGTTTTCGTTGAGATGTTAACACATGTTGTAAGCCGTTACTTATCTGAGTTACGTTATGAAACCCATACCGACGAGCACGTAAACTTAAAAACGTGTCTTGATTTGCAGTAGTTCTTCTTCTTAAGAGGCCTCCATGGCCATAATAAAACTATTTGGTTCCAATATTCTAAAATACGTTTTGTGTAAAAGCAAATGACGTTAAATAATCATTTATCAATTGAAACAGACATCTGGCCTCACTTGCTTGGATTGTTTGTCTTAATATTGTGTAAGCAGTTTGTGTTTGCATGCTTTTGTATTGTTAATTAGGCTTAACTATTGTAATCTAGTATAACGAAAAGTGTGAGTACAGTCCGATCGAGTATGCGAAACGCTCGATTTTGTATATGCAGCGATAAACGAAAAGTCAACGGCGATGGAGTAGAACTTAAAATCCGTCATGGGCGCGCCAAGCTTGAACGCGCACAAAAGGCATGCATTAAATAAAAGTTGCTGTCAATAGTGTTTGTGTGCCAAAAGTCAATGTTGGCACTTCTAGTAAGTGTCACTTTAATCATGTACAGAGGGGTTACGTGATGTTCCGATTAATTCTAACGTCAACCGCCAGAGAAGTGCCATAGCTAGTAACCAGGTGATTCCCCGCAGCATTCGTGAGAAATTTCCACACAAGCCATCCGGGGGCTATGTTGCAGTTCCCAGGCCTCGAGCATAAGGTAACTAATACAAGGCATGTTTGAGCGATAAGCGCTCGCTTCAGGCAGTAGAAATTTTTGTGACCGTAAAGGAATGACAAAGAAATACGTCCGCAAACCGCAAATCCGAGTATTTATGCAGCAAAATCCGATGAATGATTTTGATGCAGTATTACAGACAACAATATTGGTATTTTTTAAATATTGTACATGTAAATGTACTGTAGATACAGTTTGACCTATAAATGCATGTAGCCACGAGTTGTTATTCGTTATTAATCCATTTCTAGTTAGCACCGTTGTGTTTAGAACTGGCCATATATTTTAAGGTTTAATCGTATGTTCTTTATTGTTTTATGTGTACTTTGAAGGTCAATATATCTCTATTTAGCTGTATGATCAAATTGGCTTTTCTTATGCATGCTGTTTGAAGCCAGACCGAGTATACTACAAGTGCAGGCTAGCTTGCTACTTTTAACTGATATAGACCTTTACTATCCACGAACTGAGGCAAAGTAAGAGTTTTATGTGTATTGAGCTAGCTATACGAACAATACGGGCAAGAATTTTCAATAAACACTAAGGCGTATGAAACGTCTCATTTGAATTTAACGTCCCAACGGAGGGGCAACCACACAAATCATTTCACAACTTTATCTGAAAAATATATTATTTTCTAAACAGTCAGATTGACATGAAATCATGATTTTATATTATAACGATTACTCTTAACTACAAAACAATATTCTTCCATTATTTAAAATATTTTAGCAACACAGACTACGTTTAACATTATGTTTACAAAACTACGAATTGATTCAAATTAAAACAGTCGTATGCTACTATAAGAGGAACGTAACATAAATCGAAGATGAGAAGGAAAGGACGATATAGTAACTGTACAAATTTTAAGAATTAATGCCTTTTAACATAATGTCTATCTTTTAGATAGATTTAGAAGTAGTGTACAACAACATACGTATATTGTTATGCTTTTAATAGCCTCGGTTAATTAAATTACTCTAATTATATTAATCACTATCGTAATTTGCTCAACTAATAATTGTTTATTCTATTTTTTAATTAATTAATTATTCTATTGCAGGGTTAGGTCGCTACATCCAACATTAATTTACTAACTTGCTATTATAAATTATTTAAAGTTCGTATAAACATTTATTTGTACGCACTCTGTGTGCTCGCTATTTAACTAATGGGAATTTCATCAGCGGCATTTTAGTTAATTCTACCTTGACAATTCCAAGATGGTTGCCTGGTGTCGGAAATAACGTAAACAAGTTCCGTGTTCTATTTAAATTATTGATGTTTAAGCAGTAAACACTGTTACTATGCGAGCAAAATTAAATGTAAGTGTATCACGTCACGACACAAAAAACACTTCTAGAGACGCCACTAGCGGAAGTTGAACGCAAACCGGCGCCATTCGAACAGAATCACAAAAAGACGCTTCTTAGCTGACAAAATCTGACCCTTTGACGGCTTCTAAGATGACCTCGGTGCTACCTGCAGCCTTACTGAAGGTCACACGATGCTCTGGACAGGATATCGAAACCAGCCTGCTGTTAGCAAGGCAAGAATGTGGATTCGATCCGCACCTGGATATCGGCTGCAATCACTTTTGGATGGCTTTCGATGAATCCGGGTGCACCACACGGACACTGCTCGCCTATGCACCTTGTACACGCACTACAAAACTGACTAGACCTCCGTAAAATCAGTTCTAAATACTCTGGCTTGTACTGGACCAATTGATGCCTCGCTCTACCTGTTGCGAAAGGTCAATACAAAATAACACTTTCAGAAATCACTCTGGCCACACTCTCTCAATAAAACACAACTTTTTAGTAAACTTGGGTATTTAATCGCACATAAAATATGATTTATTTTGGAAGCTGAACTGAACTCTTCAAGACGCTGCCACCAATTGTCTTGTTTACAGTTTGGTTTTAGTTGCATGCCATGCATACTTCGATTTTAATTTGTTTTTACACAAAAATAATTCTATTCTAAAAACATCATACTACCAATTATTTACAAGGCCTGCTATTTTATAAGAAATCTGAACTTTAAATTATCACATTTACTGGACTTTTTTACAATTAATATCTGTATTTTTCGTTACGGTATAAATTACTAATTATTAATATTATACATATACGGTTATTAAAATGTCACCATAGCAATATTAATAGTATTTTTACCATGTAAAAGTTTATTTGCATATCAGAAATTCTGATATCTTTGAATCCCGAAAAATTACTTTATTTTTTAATTTATTTTTTCCTAATCTTCAATCAGATTTTGAATAAGTACATGATATATTTTGTTAATAATTAAATAAAAACAACAACAGATACTGCATGGTTATTATAATTTTATATATTTTAAAAATTAATTCATAACAAAATATACTGCTCCACAAATGAACTGGATCACCCATAAAAAATGTATTTGTTACATTACGTCATAAAAAATATATAAAAAAGTTTTTGTTTTATAGTATAATCATATTAAGCACATTTAATAGCGCTATCCTCAAATTAACAAAATCATCTTAAATTAAAAAATAATAAAAAACTATATTTCACAAAAATAAGAGAAAGAACAAAAAAGGGCAATTAACAGTACTTTGGGTCTCCTCGGAACGTTTAAAAATGTTTGACAACGATTGGGCATACTTTGTATGCAATATGCTATCAACATTTGGGCAAAATTCAAAATCTTCAAATGATAATATTTTATTAATGGGCATAGTTTTATTTAAACCAAATTATGAAAAGAAATGCTTTTTATAATGACACAATCTTGAAAGGTTGCCAAAACAGCTGACTTTCTTTTTGAAAAATATTTTTAAAAATTGTACCAATATACACAACTGGTCTAGTTGATTTGTGGAGCAGTATATTTAATAAGACAGCAGTGGTTATGTAATTGTTTTAGTGTGTTTTGTTTCTAACTTATAAATCAATAAATAATTTTTCAACATTTTCAATTACATTTATACATAAAAGACTTAGTAGCTATTTAAGAACATACAATGAAATGAAACTTGAAAGAAATTGGAAATTCTGACTCATAAGCAGAATTGCAACGATCCCACTATGAGTAAACAATAGTCTTATCTTCTTAAGGCGAGCCGCCTTCTAGGCTAAATATATGTATTTATGAGTTCTTAGAAGCATGTTAATTTCCTCTTCGATGAAGGCTGAACAAAATGTTTCAAATTAATCCTTCTTTGCAATGAGTGCAAAAAGAGAAATTCTGTATTTTGCCAGACACGCAACTTTACAATTTCCAAGCTACCGCAAAGAATAATTAAACCTAATTAAACCTAATCAACCGTAGCTCATTATCGACAAGATGATGTCATCGCTCGGCAATCATGCAGATTCTAAATCGGCACTCAATGCAACAAGGGAGCCAATTTTAGATGCATTGTTGCATTGTTCGTAAGACCGACACCGACGCTGTTATTATGTTTCGTCCTAATAACCTTCGAGGATTCGGATAATCCGTACATTTTTAATTCGAATAGAATGTTATCTTCACGCCGTAGCTCGTAAGATTACAAAATGAAAGCTACTTTCTAATTAGCAACTCTTCAAAATTTAGGTAAAATTTGACAAATCCGTCGATCCTAACCTGCAATTACATTCGCCTTTCCCAATTTTCGAAACTTAAAAAGCTAAAGCGTTGCGGAATTAATACACGACGCGTTTCGTTAATTTGTTTTGCATAACCTGCAAATCTGTTGCCTGTAATTAGGAAATTTAATTAACCCAACGGCCACAAGGAAGTAACCTATGCATAAAACTTGTTCCTTTCTCGGTTTCTGTGCTCGTTACCGGATTTTAGCCGCATCTGAGCTCTCTTACGTAAGCTTAGATGGTCAATCTCCCAATTGCGTACCGCTAGCCAGATAAAAATCCAACACATGCAAATGCCTAGATCCGTTACATAATTACGAACTGCAATTATTGCGTAATCAGAACGAGGATTTGCAAATCGAACAAGTGGGGTAATTTTAAAATAAGTTAAAGAACAGTAAAAATATAGTTTTTATTCATTCACAGTTTTTGACTTAAAAAAATATGTAAAGCAAGTGGCACGTCTAATATTTTATAATTGTGAATTAAGCTTTATTACAACAATTAAGTCTATAGTGGAAAATAGAACCTAATTTTATCCACGGTGCCTGTTGTTAATATAAATTTGTACCTGTTTCAATTTTTACAAGTGGAACAAGTAGACTAGCAGTTCCCGCAGTAGGATACCTATTGGTCAAATCGTAAATAGTTTACAACTCATTTACGAGCTCGTGTATTAATTTTTAAGAAGGTTTGGCCCTTGGGGATCGTCTTCACATGGCTGTTCTCTGTGGCTGGCTTTCTGCAATGAAAAATAAACTTGGGAAGGCAAGGAATTTATTTACTATAGTGTTGAGCTAATTGAAGTCAGCAACTAAATGAATCCTTTGATTGGCCAGACCACAAGAAACTTATAAAATATTGACGTTTACATTTCACAGAGCGTTTAGAAACCACATAGGACATATAATTATTTTCACTTCATACTATTTAAAGTCTCAAGAATGGCAAAAATGACAACCAACAATATACCACATTTATTACTGTTTTCAGTACTATAATACTATTTTTCGCATTTTGTATGGTTATGTACTACATTTCTACATTCAAAATCGTAGAATAAAGTGATATTTTGCACCATAGCAGCCATTACAGCATAACAACGGAGCTGGGCAGTAATTAACTACTTTGTAATTAAATGACTAATTAAATTCCCTTCTGTTGATTTGTCTTAGAATTGAATTATTGAGGTCTATAATATTAAGTTATAGGATATAACGTTTTTCAACTGAATATGAAAAATGCATGCAAGATTATTTAATTAAAAAGATTAAAAAACTAAGGTTGATAACATATTTATGTCAAAATCAAACCATTGTTACCACATGACCACATTTGAGAGCCGACTATTTAACAGTGAAAACGGCATGTGTTCGCTACAAAAACTTAAATTCGTTAATCATTACCAAACAGGTGGCAGTGAGTCTTATACAACAAGTGTGCTCAGATAGAAGCAACACCTCATAAAATCAAAGCTTAACTAAAATCATATGTATGTATAAGAGTTAATATTATATTAATATAATTGAGTTAGCTTTAATATCATTCAAATGTTCATTAAACGGGGTGCACCCAAAGGTTAAACTATTATAATTACTAACCAAGCGGCCAGCAAAATCGCAAATACATACGAGAAGAAATGTATGTATAATTACATCAAATAGCATCACAAGTATAGCTTTGATGAGACCTTAAGTGTGCTCCTCGGAGGCGTTGGCACAACGCAAAATGCAACGTCCAAGATCAAAGCCCAATTACGAAGTATATGGGCAAAGGGTGACAATATAGGAAGACTGAAGGGATTCAATCGAATACGCTAGCACTTGGCACAGCAATATAATCTCAACCAAAATAAGGGGACCTGGACACAACGCCCATTGGTCACAAACCCCAATTCAGAATTTGGTCATAACGCCCAACTTAGTCACAAAGCCCAATTTTGATTTTTGTCACAACGCCCAACTTGGCCATAACGCCTAAAAACGATATTGGTCACAACGCCCAACTTGGTCACAACGCCCACCGACACCTCTTATAGGAGAGAGCTAGCGACGCCACTGAAACCACCTTTTTGATCATAACGCCCAACTTCGATTTTGATCACAACGCCCAACTTGATCACAATGCCCAATTTCGATTTTGGTCACAACGCCCAACTCGGTCACAACGCCCAATTTCGATTTTGGTCACAACGCCCAACTCGGTCACAACGCCCAATTTCGATTTTGGTCACAACGCCCAACTTGGTTACAACGCCGAATTTCGATTTTGGTCACAACGCCCAACTTGGTCACAACGCCCAATTTCGATTTTGATCACAACGCCCAACTTGGTCACAACGCCCACTTTTGATTCTGGTCACAACGCCCAACTTTGATTTTGGTCATGCCGCCCAGGCGGCACAGAAAATAAGAAAAATGTGTATCTAAAATTAATAACAATAAATTAAACTTTTAAGGTGAGGTAATAGGTAGGAATATTTTCAAGTTCTCTTGGGTAGTATTAATATTATTTATTTTTGATAATAATTCAGTGGCGTACTGCGTTGTCCAAAAAAGTTTCTATATTCGGATTATAACATAAAGTTGCATTGTTTATATGGAACTCATAGTTAGCTGTGGCATTATGAGAAAGAGATTTTTTTCCCATTTCAGTGACATATGTCGTATGGGATCGATTTATTCATTTTCACTACTTTATAGCAAATATTCACAATTTTTAATATTTCGTCGTTTTCTAGTTGAAGGCTGGTGCCATTTGGAATATACGTGATTAAACCAAGTTTTTGCGTTGTTACAATACCACCGGTTGATTGACAGAATTAATCATGTTTGTTTGATTGTGCTTATAATATTATAGTGTCCTTCATACATTCATTTATTAGAACATTTTATTGTCCATTAAAATTTCTGCAGCTTCTCAAATTAAAAATGCATTTGAAAAATTTAAATATCCTACTTCATACAGGGTGTAGAAATGCTGTACGCACCATAGGGATTTCAATGGTAATTTTTTCATATGGCAATATTTGCTTCCCTAATAATTTTAGAACAAACTTGTAAATAGGTTTTTTGTAGAGCAAACAATTCTGCATCCATTTGTGCCATCATTTTTCTCATTTTACGTCAGAAAACATAATAATGAAATAAACTACAATTATAATTTTTTGAAAAATCAGTGCGAATTGTGAAGTGGTGGTATGCTGGAAGCAGATCAGGTGCAATAAGTGCCATGGTTGCAGCTACATTTGATAGATGCAAACAAATAAACAGAAAACTAATTTATTGATGCTTTGAGATGCTTCAATAATTTCAAGGCACCACTGATTTGTCTAAAAATGGCAATTTTATTTCTTTACATTTTCGGTTTTCCGAAATGTAAAATGACAAATGCTAGCACAAATGGATACAGAATTTTTTTCTCCACAAAAAGTAAAGTACCCTTATTTTTCAAAATACACAAAAATGTTAATTGGAAGTATTTGTTATAACATATCTATTAAAAATTATAATTGATTTTAAATTGTTATTTCGTCCATTTGTTATTAAATTATTTAAAAATTTGACACAAAAATGAGATTTGTTAGCACACCTCGTTGCTAAGTGAGGGGGAACTCAGGTTTTACACGTTTATCGTATCCGTTGATAAGTTAACTGTGAAGTATTTTATTTGGTAATACACAGGGTGCTAAGAAAAAAAAGTAGAAACAAGAAAAAAATGTTTTCCAGGCAAGTAACTATGATTTTATATTTGACACCTACTTTTAATTCTAAGTAACTTTTTCAAATAACATTTTTGTCTATTTTGAAAAATAAGGGTATTTTATTCTTGAACCATTTTCATAATTTTGAACCTCCTCCGTATACTAAAGAATATATTTACATTTTGGCAAGTGCATTTTTAGTTTGAGTAGATGTAGAAACTTGTATCAGGAATAAAACTTTCTGATAAATAGATTATAAAAAAATCCATGTGTTACAAATTTATGAGGGACAGTACATGTTATATTATACAGATTGGTGGTAGATAATGTGAACACAGGCAGTTTATGGGCTTTGTATACGTTAGACAGAAGTAGACATATACTAGTATTCTAAAATTCAGGGTTTTCTAAAAACAAAACCTTTTTATTTTGCGGATACTAGATGTTAATTACATATAGGTCTGTTTATGCCTAACGCATACAAAGTCCATAAACTGTATTCTAATGTTCACATTTTCCGCGACTAATCTGTATATTATGATATATATCCCTGGAATGGGAGAATTGAGATTCCCTATGAAAACATCGAAATTGCCCCAACCTGTACACTCTGCGAATAAATTTGAGCCCGCTTAGCAAAAGAAACAATAATTAGGTATTGTAGGTATCCGAATGTTAAGAATTTGCTAAGCCTTGTAATGTCTGTGACGTATTCTGAATTTCCACCCATTGAGTTTTCCGTCGGAATTTTAATGCCTCTAAAGTTCTCTCACGTTGTGTTGAAATCACAGAATTGGTTAAATTGCTAATTATCTGTATACAGATTGGTGGCGGAAAATGTGAATACGAGTATAAGTAATCAAATGTGCTAGAATACAGTTTATGGGCTTCGTATGCGTTAGACAGAAATAGTCATATGATTTAAAATCTAGCATCCTAGGATTCAGTGTTTTCTGAAAACGAAACACCTTGATTCTGCGGATACTAGTTGTTAATCGCATATTACTCTATCCTGTCTAACCTATACAAAACCCAATACAGTTTATATGCTAGCTCAATTGATTGCCTATGTTCACATTATCCACCACCAATCCGTACAGTTGAATAGTATTATTCCACAGTAATTGAAAAGAACGACTTTTTGCATTTTCGGATACTGGTACTGTTATAGATTTATGCCAGTCGATTGGTATTTCTATAAGTTCTACTATTTTTTTAAAAAGTTTATGATTTTCGGTTATTAATACTAGTTGGCTACCATATTTAATAGTTCATTGCGAATTTCACTTTTTCCAGGTGCTTATATGTTTTTTAGCTTGGTATTGGTGTTAGTTATTTCTACTTCAGTTAAATTTAATTGTTGCTGATATTCTTGTTGGTATTCATTGAATGTAAATAGTAGTTGTAATTGTAAATAGTAGTTAGTAAATATAGTACATAAACACAAATAGTTGTAAATACTGATTCTTATTTTAATACGTAAAACATCTTTTTATATCCAAAACGAACTTTCTATTCGTTCGAGCCCAAAGACCCTTTACTAGAGTTTCTAATAAGATAAATCATGCTTGTTTTTCCAACACATGTGCTAAAAACATCAAATTTTAGCACTTGTTGCATAAATAGCTGTTAGCACGAGTTTGCACACAATATTTTTTCTACTCCTTAAATTTACTGTTATTAATACATAAATGTCTATTTAACAAAGGTTTGCATTTATGACAGTTATAATTTATGTCATAATAAAGAGATGGCCTTGACGCGCAGGTGAATGTTTGTGGAGCCAGTAGCTGTCAAAGTTAGTTATCAAAGATAACTACAAATGTACACATTTTACTATATTCATTACATAATGCTTTAATTATTTAAAAAACACTTTACCTCTAACGAAAGAAGTAACTAGAATAACTTTATAACCTCACTTTCAGTTCGAAATTCTAAATTTCACACCAGCTGTTTACTTTTAGCACATGGGCTAAAAGTAAACAGCTGATTTCACTTTTAACACACTGATTCATTAAACGTCACTTTTAGTGAAAAAAGTTAGCGCTAAAAGGTCTACTTCTAGTAGTGGTCGTAGAAAAAGTAAATTTTATCCACTATTATCAATAAAGTGTTACTCTAGCAACGTGGCTTTAGTGGATAGAGCACTTACAACTTTATAGATAGGTGTTAGAAAGTAGTTATTTATGGTAGAAGTGAATAAAGAGGCATTTTATCCATAAAGGCAAAACTTTAGTTCACGAGACAGCCGAGTGAGATAATTTCCCCGAATGGATAAAATCTCTTTATTTACGTGTAGCATATAAAACTTGTTTCAATACCTGCAAGTAATTGTATAAATAAGTTTTAAAATTGAATAAATAATTTTAAATGTGTAATCATTTTGCTTGGTTGTTTACTAGTTTCCACGGTAACATGTTTGTATTTTGTAAGTTGCTATTGATTATTAACTACTTTATTCACAAGCAAAATAAAGTAACTGTCGATCCTCATCAATAAAATGTTGCTTTACCATGAAGATTTGCACAGATGAAATTAATACAGCTTTATAAATAGGCATTGGAAAAATAAAACTACTTCATTACTATAGTCAAATTCTCCTGAGAAAATATATGGAAACAGATAACAAAAACATAAGTGTATCTAAAAAAATGTAGGCACCACTCCGCTGCCGACAGAGCTTACAAGAATCTTACTGGACAAATGCTCCAAAAAATCCGCGACTTGAAATATTTCCAACGATTTCAACACTTTCGACTACAATATATTTTTCAAATTGTATGTGTGCCTAATCTTTTTATTGATTTGTAACCCCACCACGTTAATCATGTTGCAATAAAAATAATTAAAGTTCAACAGTATTCAATAACCAGATACATATATGGAAGTATATGGTCTGCACATTACTTGGGTGCCTGCGCGTGTTCAGCTATGAAGTTCAATCTAGCCTGAAATTTCTATGAAAATGTGCTTCAAAAAAGTTGGGCGTTATGACCAAAATCGAAATTGGGCGTTGTGACCAAGTTGGACGTTCTGACCAAAATCGAATTTGGGCATTGTGGCCAAGTTGGGCGTTCTAAACCAAAATCGAAATTCGGCGTTGTGACCAAAATCGAAGTTGGGCGTTATGACCAAAACGGTGGTTTAAGTGGCGTCGATAGCCTATAACAGGCGTCGGTGGGCGTTGTGACCAAGTTGGGCGTTGTGACCAATATCGTGTTTGGGCGTTATGACCAAGTTGGGCGTTGTGACCAAAATCAAAACTGGGCCTTGTGACCAAGTTGGGCGTTGTGACCATAATCGAAGTTGGGCGTTATGACCAAAACGGTGGTTTAAGTGGCGTCGATAGCTCTCTCCTATAACAGGCGTCGGTGGGCGTTCTGACCCAGTTGGGCGTTGTGACCAATATCGTGTTTGGGCGTTATGACCAAGTTGGGCGTTGTGACCAAAATCGAAATTGGGCGTTGTGACCAAGTTGGACGTTCTGACCAAAATCGAATTTGGGCATTGTGGCCAAGTTGGGCGTTCTAAACCAAAATCGAAATTCGGCGTTGTGACCAAAATCGAAGTTGGGCGTTATGACCAAATTCTGAGTTGGGGTTTGTGACCAGGGGGCGTTGTGTCCTAGCCCCAAAATAAGCACAAATTAGGTAAATTTCTTGGGGAATTTGACGAATTTGGCCCAAGACGTGAATACACTCTGCAAAATACATAAATTAATAAAATAGACACGTGTCCGATCAAACAGCCGTTCGCTTGACGTCGATTAAAGACTCCTTGGGCAATCAGCCCAGCAATCAGAGGTATCGTGGCTCAGTTGCTTAGCTCGCTGGGATACTGATCCACGTTCCTCTAGGTCGCCAGGTTCGAATCTTGCCGGGGATGTGTACTTTATCGTTTTTCGAGTCAAAAAACAGTCGTGGAAGGCAACAGGATACCATCACGATGCTGCCAAATCTATCCCTAGGATGTTTCCTCCCCATCCAAGGGTGAAAATCGTCAACGTGCTGTATTTACTTTTCCACTAATGCCACCTTCCATGGAGTAGCAGCATCAAGACAAACCAATGGAGGTTTAGAGCTCTACTGGCGCTATATACTGTAGAATATAATAACTTAGTATGTAAAACAATGTAAAAATGTAAATAAAAAAATCATAAGACACTTTAAGGAGAAGAGCAATCAGCGCAACACGCGCCGCCGTAGGTCAAGGACGCATTACAAACGCAGCTCACCATAGTCTGAAATTACAAATCCCCGCTTCTAAGAAGACGTCGGACAGCAAACCCGATCAAAACGGCAGCTTACGGAAGCAGATACACTGGATCAGAACAGTATGTGCATTCTACGGGACGAGAACACTTGGATACGGGAATATAACATATAGTTACGGGATCATAACAGCTAGAAATACTCCGAAAGTTAAACCAATTCGGTTAGAAACAGAAAGCAAGCTAAAATTACCACATGCCCTCACACAGAGGCCGAAATTGGGCTGATAAGGACAAGCATCCTAACGCTGGCAGAAATCGGGATCAAATAGGTAGAAATTCGCCAGCGACCAGCGAAGAAAAGAAAACTAGTTCGTCGCAACCTTAGAATCACAGTTAGGCAACTCAGCGTGGAAAATACAAATAATACGCCAAATGACTATATTTCAAAATACGTCGGTTTCTCCCGAAACATAGTTTGTCAACAAATTGTTGGAAGTAGTATAATATTACTTATGTATCCAATCATTAAGTATTTTTTGGAAACAATAAATCCCGGAGTTCTAATTTTTGGATATGTTTTAAAACTCGGGAACCTACTAAAAAAAAATCAATTTCGAGGGCTGCCGCTCGCGACGCAATCCTTAAACATTTTTAAGGATTACGTCATTACGGGTAGAACAGGTTTTTCGAGAATATCTACGTTTCGGTTGACCAAAATACTTGTCATGAGTCTTAACAAGGACATCATTTTGAACTACTTTTGTTTAAACGTAGACAAGGAAAATGTCTGTTTTCAACAGATTTTTCGATGATTATTTATTCAAAATTATGATTTTATTGTGACTAATTATTATTGTTCAGTTATTTCACACTATTACAAGATTTAGAAGCTGAGATATTAGCGTCGCATCTCATTTCTAACGACCGAATTCTTACAAATCCCAATACGCATACGATATTGCTGTCTATAGACATTAGTGCTTCTACTCAGACCAAAATCGATGTGCAGAAATGCCAGATGTTCAATAAGAGAAGGGAGGGAATTTGTAAGCATTCAGCAGCTAGAAATGAAGTCCAACAGAAATACCTGAGCTCCCAAATCTTGTATTACTGTGAAAGTGACTAAAAAATTTTAATTAGTCATAATGAAAATATAATTTTAAATTGATAATCATCCAAAAATTTACTGAAAACAGAAACATTTGTCGTCTTGCCCTTTACTTTGCTCTAGCTCAGAATCTATTTGACTTACAGAAAAGTATTTCAAACAGAAGTTATTCGAAATGATGTCCTTGATTAGAATAATATAAAATATTTTGGATATATGACTAATGGGAACGTAGATATTCTCCTTGAAACCTGTTTCGCCTGTAATTTTTTCAAGAGCACCAAATTTTAAAACATCCAAAAATTAGAACTCCAGAGTTTAATGTTTCTAAAACACGATTTTTTCTGTAATGACTGGACTATATGTAAATTACAACAATTTTTTCGGATTTTTACAAAGTTTTGAGTTTTAGGGTACCTAATCTAAGCAAGGTATACATGTTCAAAACTGCAGTTAGAGTTATAAATAATTAAACTATTTGGGCATGCACTTTTCTGTTCGGCAATGTGCAATATGATTTATTAAACATGATGATATTAACATTAGAGTAATAAATGTAAACAGGACTAAAAATAAGACATTCACATGTGTGTTGTTTTTCAATACTTATTTACATAACAAGGGATTAAAATAGAGCTTTATTCGCGAAGGAGAAAGGTTGAGTCCTGGCCCGTAGGGTAGTAAAGGCAATAAATAAACCTGCACTAATGTAATAATAATAACCAATGTAAAAATGTCTACCCTCTTCCTCCAAACAGCTTTGAACACATTTTCTCATTTCAAAAAATGTATTAATTGAAATAAATTGTTAATTTACTGAAGTTTCTCTTCCATTCTAAGTTTAAAACTTCGTGTAAATTGGAGTCCTAAAAACGGTGTTTTGTAAATAGGGCTATAGAAAAAAGTCGTATAACAAAATCGAGGAGGGCAGGGTGTTTCAGTATTTCTACTGATGGTAATGTCATCAGAATATTTGTGTAAAAAAGTACAGATGCAGATGACACATCACTAGCATGTACCGTGACCTAAATAATCAATTTTCTGGTATAAATGCTTAACAGGCGTTTTGGGTACCTCGTCAATTCGTTGCCTAACAGTGTCAACTAAAGCTGGTAATCTCCTTTTTGTATTTTTTACCTTTCAACCCTTTTATTTTCTCTTAAATTGTTGATACCATTCTGTACTATCGTTATAGAGTATAGTTCTCAGTTAATGAACGCAACTGTAAGTTTATTTAAAAATTAAATATCAATTTTTACTTATTACCCCGTTTACATCACTTTCTCTACTATTTAACACTCACGAAACTTTGCACTCCACAGTAAATATTAGTACTGCAGAGAGTACGACGTTGCAAAATCTTACCATAAAAACCTTTTGTTAACCTACTTGGAATCTTGGTTCTTCGCTGGCCAACAGCTTATCAGCCCTTTATTTTCTTTTTTGTATACCAAGTTTGTAAAATCGCAGCTCACCAAATTCTATCGTTGCCACTAATTGTTTGTATGTTGCAGGAAAAAATTGGATCAACTCACAGACTGCCCCAGCTTGTTGCAATTATGAATTTTGACCTGCTTTTTAGCTCCCATATAGATGAAACATAGGTAAGAGTTTAACGAGATTTTTATTTAAACTTCCGCTTCATAACCCAATTTTTTGACACTAAAAGTTGGCGATTGTTCATAACAGCTCTTTCTTTTGTTTTTCGAATACAAGTAATAACACTTGATGTCAGGCAAAGAAATCAATAAAGGGACAGGAACTCTGAAAATGCTTATATAGTACATTCCATCATAAACAAACGGTATCGAATAACCTAATTAGATGATAAATTTACAACTACTACTAAAATCTCTTCTAAACTTTACAGAAGAAACTTACTTTTAAAGTAAACTAAACACACTTAACTCGAATAACATTAAAACCCATACTAATGATCTTGTCATTCTGTAAGAATCGCTTCGAGATCTTACACGACTCAAATCCAATCATTTATAATTAATTTTATTTTTACTCGACTACTAGCTTCCATTGCAATGATTACCTCATCATATCCCAATAATGCTCCTATTTTATATATGTGAGCTAGGTTTTATGCAATTCTAACATGAATTACTCAAATAACAAGGCTTTTATAATTGACAAATAACAACAATATAAATCTTAAATTTAATTGCATTTAGACACTTCTTAGCCCTAAAATCAATTTCTAGCCCTGCGCTTGCATCTACTAACATGCTTTCGGTGGTGGAATACAGCTGTTTAATTAAAATTAGATTTTAGATTGTCTCGTCAACTTCAGCAGACACTACCAACAAAAAACAGTTCCAGAACCCAGCGCTACCCCAATCAGTATAATTGCTGGCTAAAAACTACAATTCTCCAAGTTTTCAGCTCAATCTGAATCAATTCAACTGTAATACAAACAAACGTCGTAACATTTTAATATATTTCCAGATTTCCAGGTATTCCTAGATTTTAACACAAAACAATTAGAATGTTATACACCTATTTTATTATCCAAATGTAATCCTTTGCGTTATCACTTGCGCAATTATAATTTTCGCTATTTGACATTACTTCACATTTTTGTTAATATGGTTTAAAGTAAGATTAGTTCATTCATACTTTCAATTAAACTATTAGTTGCTAAGGTGTTTCCAGCCCACCTTTGTCAGGTAACTGACAATTCTTTTAGTCAAAACATGCCTGTACGCGAAGACTAAAACTACTGTTGCGTAATTAATATGACACTTAAGTACAAATACTTGCATTTATTTTCTGCCGTTTACAGAACAACTTAAGTTTAACATCGTTAATTATTAAATAACTAAATTCCAAAGTCCAGTTTGACCAAGAAAACTCGGTAGGCGTTCTCAAAATTTCTAATAAGCCTATCAGAGCAGCTCTATATTTTGGACTTCTGTCACGTACAGCTCCAGGCGGCACGTAATTTTTATGACCGAGTTGCAACAGTTGCACTTCTGATCACGTACTAGTAATCTAGCTTTGCCCAATTTTTTGGCTTACGAGGTAAACCCTGCATAAATTTACCCTCAACTATTCCGTGAAATTTGAATATTTCCATCTTCCCAGAGAAAAGCACCTTCCAAATACCGGCTAAATACTCGCTTGTTGTTATTTTTATATGACCATTTTGCCTACGAAATTCTACCTTAAAATATTTACATTACAAATTGCTTATGGTTAACTAAAGTACAGTCTACTCGTACAACCGCGTATAGTTCATTTTCATTCAAGAACGCAAATCGTAACACTATGTTAAGTTTTCTGGAAATACCATTGAAACTAACTTAAAAACTTTGCAACAGAGTGGTAGGAAAGCCTATCCATAGTTGTAAAAATATAAAATTTTGCTTTATTGCCATAGTATTAAGAGTTGGCTTGTACTAATTGTGTGTATACTACTGTTGTTGAATATAAGATCCCTTTATCGCTCAATAATTGTGCTTATTTTGTCGGTCCTGTTTTTGTATTGAATAAAACCTTTTGCAAAATGCATCTTTGTAGTGCTTAAATTGATGCTTAATCATAACAACAGGAAAAATACTATACAACTGCTTTATATAATTTTCTAGCGCTTTACAACTCAGAGCATCTCAACTCGGTGCACTTACGTTGACAACTCGTGCTCGTCAGTTACTGTTACTAAAATACAAAAATAGTACCTATATAAGGCAACGTTCCACAAATGCATCCAATTTACAAAACATTTCGAAACACGCATCGAATGCAATGATGGACTACATTCGCTCGCCCCAAATCTAGAAAAATGTGGAGGCGCAACATTCCCCATGTTCTTGAAACAATGAGCAGTTTTCTGGCAGCGGATGCGGATGTGCTCAACACCATAAACAATCGAACAAATTGGCGGAGCTACACTGGGTGCACAAAATGTTAGTCTGCATGTTAACAGCATTCATGAAATTAGTACCAGCAACACCCCAGCAGCTCGAATTGAATGCAGGGTCGAGATCAGGACCGGAATGCAAAAAGCTTCAGCAAAATGCATCTCATTTCCCACACGCCCGACATTTGAAAACCGATCGTTAGGGCAAAGGACACCCGAAGTCACGCAACGAATCTATTATTATTTAAATCTGACAGGATAATTCGTCAGGGAAGAAAGGCCCGTTCTAGGCGAGCTCTCCAAATGTTAAATTAATTTCAGCCATTATTCAGGCTTCGTGCTGCAAGAAGCGCGGAGCGAGTTATGCAATGAGCGTTGATTTATCGCTTACGCAACCGAGTTTCTAGTAATACAAGACCATTTATCCTCATGAAAAATTCGCGAGTCAATAAGGCCGGCGATCGGCAGCATCGCAAGCAGCGTCCTAGTCGAGAAAAAGCTAATTCAGACCCTGTGCGAGTGCTCGTAATAAATTATTGAGTACCGCTCGTTGAATGTACAACAAGGCTCTAGGCGTGGTCTAGGTCTAGGTGAAGTGCAAGTTGCTGTCGATGTCGTTGCTCCAGAAGAGAACTAAATAGTACGTTGATATGATCTACAAGACCATTTCTTTACTCATTTCCGTTATGCCCATTACTTTTCTATGATCGATACGCAGGGTGTCTTTAAGTCGTTAGTGTGGCGTCTGGAGACTATAACATAAAAAATAATCGAACACCCTAAAGTTGTTGCCTCAATATTTTTTAAAAATGCCGCAATATTCTGTTGAAGAATATACGGATATGCAGTTTGTATACTGAGAATGTTAATGGAGCGGGTGCTACCCCAACTGGCACCAAAGTATGCGTAATTGATACATTAACTTTGAATTCGTAACTGTTACGGAACCGCCACTAAAACTATAACTTTCATGTATAACTAAATTCATTGGACAAATCGGCAGCTGCTACCACGTAATTTTTACCACTATGGTCACTTTGTAGCTGTAGACCAACGACCTAGCTTTCCCAAAATTGGTAACGTTGTAGTTACCTTTGGGGCGACCTTAAAGCTCTAAGAATGTGAAAATGTATAACGATGGTAGCGGCGACTAATTCATTCACATTTAAGGCTAAAATTACTCGTAAGTAATATTTCTTAGTGTTAATAAAGTTTCCGCTAGCTTCAAAACTAAATGTCACTGTGCAAGTTTACTATAAATTTCACCATCAAGTAAACTTAACTGTCTAGTGCCCAATATTGATAAAATTTCGTGTTGTGCATCATTATGTGTATCATTATGTAGTGCGTAGTAACGTAGGTGGAGGATCGAAGAGTTAGACGAACAAAGCATGGAAGAAGAAGAGTTAAGAAAAACAGAGGGAAACAAAGAGGATAATAAGAAAAGAGGAAGATCAACAGATGAGGAAGGGGAAAATAACTCAAAAGGAGCAATCCCAAAAAAGAAGAACTGGACACAGACGATTTTGCCACCCTACGGAAAAGGACGAAAGGAGAAGGATGAACAGAAGACCGGCAGTACAAAAGATAATTCAGTGTTTGTTGAGGAAACACTAAACGAAACTCTCAAGAACATAACGAGAACAACAAGGAATCAACACCATCCAAAAAAGTAGAAGAAGCTGAAAACCGGACGGAAAAAACATTGACAACAATAGAATGCAAAGCGAAAAGGCAAAGAGAAGGAAAGGAGAAGAAGCAGGAAAGTTATAAATTAAACGAAGAGGAAAGCAATATGAAAAATAAGAAGAAAAAAAAGAAACACAAAAAAACACAAAACAAGGATTGCGACATGGAACATAAAAACACTTTTACAACCGGGAAAGATGAACGAAATTATGCAAACAATGGAAAACTATGATATTGATATTATGGCATTACAAGAAACTAGATGGGCTGGAGCGGGTGAAATCAAGAAAAATAACCATACATTATTCTGGAGTGGAGGGAAAAAACAAGGAAGGAATGAAACAGGTTTTATCGTTTCCAAAAATCAAACTCCTAACATAATGAAATTTGAACCCATAAATGACAGAATGTCAATCCTAAGAATTCGAGGAAAAATGTATAATACTACCTTCATATGTGTGTATGCCGCAACAGAGATAGAAGAAGGTGATAAGAAAGACAAGTTTTATGAAGAACTGCAATCTCAATGTGAAAAAGCACCAAAATACGATACACTATTAGTACTAGGAGATATAAATGCCCAGATTGGTAAGGAGGAGTATATAAAAGCTGTAGCAGGAAAGAACACAATTCATGAAGAAACAAACGACAATGGGAATAGAATATGCAACTTGGCAGCAGCAATGAATTTATTTATTGTCAGCACAAAATTTCCTCACCCAAAGAGGCACAAAATAACATGGAATCACCCAAACCAAACATCGACGAGTCAAATTGATCATGTACTCATAACGAAAGAAAGAACTAATAACATACAGGATGTAAGATCTTTTCGAGACGCCAACGTAAATTCAGACCACAACTTAGTAATTGCAACGACCAAGGAAAGGAAAAACCTAAGAAGAGAAAAAGAGAGAATAAAAAAAAATAACAATTGGGATATAAACAAAATAAAAGAACGAAAGGTGAAACAAGCATTAGAAGAAGGAATAACGCAAGAACTTCAGCAAAAGCAAACCCCCACTGATTGTACAAGTACAAATAGAATCGAAATCCAGTGGAATAACATAAAAACTAGTATTTTGAAAACAGCAGAAAAATGCGTGGGTCACAAGGAACACGAAAAAAGTAAAGAATGGTACGACCAAGAGTGTAAGAAGACAAGAGATGAAAAAAATCGAGCATGGATAAAATGGTTGCAATCAAATGCAGAAGAAGACAAACAAATTTACAAAGACGCAAATTCCCTAGCAAGAAACACATGTAAACAAAAAAAGAGAGATTGGAACGAAAAGAAAATAAAAGATATGCAAGATGAATATCACAATAAAAACACAAGAATGTTTTACCAGAGAATAAAACTAGAAAAGAAGAACTTTAGAATAAAAACTACAGGATATAAAGACACAGAAGGAAGGACAAGATATGAAACGAAAGAAATACAACAAATATGGAAGAACTATTATGAACAACTATACAGAAAGGAAACGGAAACGAAGACAATAGCAAAAGCGGACATTAGACAGAATGATGAAAAAATAGAAGAACCAACAATAGAAGAGGTAAAACAGCCAATACGACACCTAAAAAACAATAAGACGCCAGGAAGTGATGGAATAATTACCGAATACCTAAAATATGGAGATGAGAAACTGCATGAAAAACTACATGAACTAATATGCTTGATCTGGAGAGAAGAAAGCATGCCAGAAGATTGGAAGAAAGTTGTAATTTTTTACAATACATAAAAAAGGAGACTTGGAGGATTGCTCAAATTATAGAGGAATAACGTTACTAAATGTGGCCTATAAAGTGATCTCAAAAATAATTAAAGACAAACTTCAAGAACAAGCAGAGAACGAACTAGGGGACTACCAACAAGGTTTTAGACAAGGGAGATCGACCACAGACGCCATACACATTGTACAACAAATACTAGAAAAAGCAAAAGAATATCACCTAACTCTTCACATCCTATTCATAGACTTTAAACAGGCTTTCGATAAAGTAATAAAAGAAAAGATAATCAAAGAACTGCAGTACATAAGGACTCCACAAAAAATAGTAAACCTTGTCAAAATGACCCTAAAAGACTCAACCGCAGTAGTGAAAATAGGAAGTGATACAACTGAAAGCTTTAATGTACAACAAGGCGTTAGGCAGGGAGATATGCTGTCAGCTACATTGTTTAATATAGCCTTAGAAGGTGCAATTAGAAGATCAGAGTTAGAAGGGACAATAAATATTAAAAACACACAAATTATCGCTTACGCAGATAATGTTACAATTATCAGTAGAACAAAAGAGGGGCTAATAAAAAGTTTCATGAGACTAGAGGAGGAAACAAAAAAAATGGGTTTAAGAATTAGTGAAAATAAAACTAAATATTTAAAATATAGTGACAGCAGCAATGAAGAATTTCTTAAAATTAAAGCTATAAATTTGAAGCAGTCCAGAACCTTAAATATTTGGGAATAACAATTTATAATAAAAAATATAAGACCAGTGAAAAAACAAAACAAAAAATACAGATGGGACACAGAGCATATTATGCAAACAAAACATTCTTAAACTCTAAATACCTAAGTAAAAAAGCAAAACTACAACTATATAAAACCATTATTAGACCAGTAGTGACATATGGAATAGAGGTATGGACCTTAATTAAAAAAGAAGAAGAAGATCTAAAAGTGTTTGAAAGAAAAATATTACGAAGAATAATGGGCCCAGTACGAACAGAAGAAGACGAATTTTGACCAAGAATGAACTTTGAACTGAGGGATCAAATGAAAGGGGAAGATATTGTTACATATATAAAATCTCAGAGAATAAAATGGTTAGGCCACGTAATGAGGGCAGGTAAAAAAAGAGCAATACGAGTAATAACAGAGTGGACACCACCCGAAAAAAGAAGAAGAGGTAGACCTAGTCTGAGATGGCAACAATAAAAACGATATAAAAAACAACAAAAGAAATGGGAATTAATCCGACCCAAATCAGGATTTGGAAAACTTTGAAAAAAGTAGCCATAACTGCTTGCGGTTAAAGAGCTGATTATATATATATATATATATATATATATATATATATATATATATATATATATATATATAGTAACGTAGGTAAGTAGGTACTCGACAGTGTGGCTCTTAAAAATAATGTATGCTTATAAAGCCAAGGTTGGTCACAAAAAAGAGACAATTTACTAATGTTTTTCTAGCTTTTATAGAAAATGCTATACTTTCTTCTATATTTTATTAAAAATAAACTGTCTGCGACACTGATCAGCTGAGGAAAATTTAAGATTAAAAACTAGATCGAGGTTAATGTTCCATGTGGAACTACGACGTCGCAACAAAACAAGCAGTTTGTAGTGGTCACAGCTCTACCGGGAATTTTAAGAAATGCTACACGTTCATACAGTACTTTGTAATAAATATACTACGCGGTCTAAGCCAAAATTCTATCTTAAGAAGAATAATTCGAGTAACCGCGAAAGCCTCAAACAGTATAAAATATAACTGAAGTTAAATATTTGCAGTGTCTGTCTCACTATCGTCAAGTATCAATTACTTTCATGTTATATCATTAGTAGAACGGATCTCGTTTCTGCAAGAAATACTCGTATAATAAATGAACACATAGTAATTATGAGATGTTTTGCCGGAATGTTTTCATTGTCTCTGGTTTTTACCATGCAACGTTTCGGGAGTTTGTGGTCTACTCCCGTCCCCAGGTGGATGAACTAGTTAGACCTGAGAAGGACTTATTTTTGTACGTCTTTTTTCATGTCCATTCGTGCCTACCCCGGGGTTTGAACCCGGGACCACTGATCACTTGTGATTACCAGTCTGTCACTCTTACTGCTGAGCCACCAGCGCGGCCGTATATTTTAGTTATAAACTTATATATAGCTATGTTACCGGTGCATGCGCAGTAGCCTGTGCGCAGTAAACAATTTTTGTAATTCTATAGCTTCTTTTAGCTTCCTCCGAAACCTGTTTTCCTCTTTAGCTACAATTGATATGTAATCCCATTGTATGCGGTGGTCTTCGTTCCAGACGTGTTTTGCGATCTTGGATTTGATGGTTTCGCCCTTTCTAATACCTTTGGGGTGTTCCGATAATCTCACTCGTTAAGGGTCGTTGTGTTTCCCCTATGTATTGTATTCCACAACCGCACGGTACTCTGTAGCTACAGTTCTTTGAACTATGGTCTTCGTTCTGAGGCTTGGTATACCTCTTGGAGTTGTTGTGGACTTGAAGGCAGTTCATATGTTGAATCGGTGTCCGATTTTTCTTAGTTTGTCGGAAACTCCTCGAATGTATGGTATTACGGCCGTGGTTGTCGGCTCCGTTTTCTCATCCTCTGCCGGTGTTGTTGTTCTAATATTTGGTTCTGAGTTCTTTTTGGGTAGCCATTGGCTTGCAGCGTTTCTGTGATAATCTCAATATCCCGTTTCAGGTCTTCTTCCTCCAAGCATATGGTCTTGGCTCGGCTATATGTATAGGCATCTCGCGACGCCACGTTTCACTCTATTGTGGTGCTTGAAATTGTAGTGTAGGTATCTCCCCGTATGGGTAGGTTTTCGATATACCTTTGTTTGAACCATGTCACCATTCTTCTGGACTAGTACGTCTAGGAATGGGAGTTTGTCTTTCCATCGTGAACTTAATTGATCGGGCTTGATTATTGAGATGTTCCAGCATCTCTCTTTCATGGGGCCATATTACGAACGTATCATCTACATATCGCAGCCGTAGACTAGGCTTGTTCTCACATTGAAATATAGCCCGTTGTTCACAGTTTTCCATGTAGATATTACTGACTACTTAAGATAATGGAGATTCGAAGGCCACTCCAAACTCTTGTAGGTAGAACTGTTCGTCTGCTTGGAAGTATGTGGTCTTAATGCAGATCGTTATCGGCTTCGTTATTGTATCTACTTGTAGATCTGTGCGTTCGACAAGTGTGTCATCCAATTCCAGCTGGTTTTTGATGATTACTAGTGCGTCATCCGTCCATTCAGATAACACATAGTAATTAGTTTTAAGCTTCAAAGAACAATAAAAAAGTTTTCAGCATCTAAGGTTTTACATTCTATCAAAATTTTAAATACTTTAAAGCCAATATTTTAATTTAAAAATGCAAGTTTGAATGGCTAGTGGTTTAATTTTGACTAACATCATTTTTGACAGTAAACTAGCATCCGCCTTAATTGTTCACAAGTTTTCCTATCTAACATTACTTTTATAATATTTTATTTATGATCTAGGGAAATAGACAAAGTATCATTAAAAAATGAAACATAAGTATAACAAAATCAGTTGACAAAACAAGTAACACTAATCTAACCGAGTAAACAATTTCCGTGAAAGTCGCGGCTACACAGCCGCTACGTAACCACAACGTCATTGGAACTAGCTGAACAATTCCAGGGACGTCGCCTAAACGTTGTGATCCCAAATAGTGAATCCCCAGTTTGACTGCGTGCATGTAATGAGAACGTTCCTATTACGTGCCCGCGACTAGTGATAAAACACCTTAAAATTCCTGCAATAGTCACAGGTACGTTCCAGCGACTAATTGTGTTAGGTTTCTTCACCGTCGAGTTCCTCATGGAGACACATTTCTGGCTATGGGTAGAAGAATTCGTGAAGCACCTGTCTTTAATATGGAGGAAGAGATTCGCAAGCATATAGAAGACAAACTTCAGGCTATTAGAGGAAACTGCATGAACTTCTCGCTTCCACTAGACGACCCCTACGGCCGACACATTTAATTTCGTTTACCAAGAACAGAGTTGTTAGTTTTCACAATAGTACTCATATCTGGGTGGACGATAATTTTCATAAGCCACATACATGAAATTCACTACAGGATGATGAACTTATCTTCTTCTGATAGTTTCTTATTCTACGTGTTGCTACGAAATGAACATTTGAATCAGAACGGTAAGTAATAAGATAATGATAGAATAGCTAGAAAGAATACTTCATACTTATTTATGTGCTATTAGTTATTTTACACCAAATACTTTTACATTTTAGCACATTTATAAAAGAAGACTATTTAAAAAAGTGATTAAAACCAACGTCTACTGCAAGTTAAACTTTTGCAATAAAATCGCAAATAGTTAAAACAAAATTAAACATAATATTAATCAGATTACAGCTTTGCTGTATCAAAAATTAAATCTAAATATGATCCTATAAACTGATTCACTTATCTGTGTCACAAGGTGAAAACGTTTATTAAATAAGCCTTCTTCTTGGTAGAAAATATGTGCCAAGTTTTAATTTTAACCCCCTTTTAATATACCCATAAGGGTTGGCAATCAGACTTAAACATATTAGTTAATTTTAGTTATTTTTACTTTCTGAAAGCATTGTCAAAACGTTTTCTTTTATTCCTGACGCACCCTGTACAAGTTACAAGAATTAGCAATGACGCAAATGGTCAGGACTTTCCCTAAAGATTATTTTCAGGTAAGCTTTGCTGGAACAAAAGATGATTGACAGCAATAGATTTGGATTTGTGTTTCAAATGCACTTCCTTGGTTATTATTCTCTTCCAGTTTTTCTGATTTCTCTCACTGGACTATTCCATAGTGTTAAGATTGTCTTCGTAGAATAAGTTTTAGGATTATCTAATATATGAACCTCATATAACATACTCTCAGCCCTTGTATCAAACTGTTTAACTACTTCTGGAACTGTGTTGCAGATAAGAGGCCACAGAAGTTTCGTACAAGAAAATAATTAAAGTGAATTTGCGTTTAAGACGCGTTCCCTTTCTATTTTTAACGATGTCTTCAATAAAATGGTAAAGGTTATCATCTTCTCATTTAGAAATTATTGCGAGTAGATATAACTAATGGTTAGCTTCTGCAGACGAAAAATTACAATTCTGAGAAAAGAAAAGAACAATTAAAAACTAATGTTGTATTTTAATTGTTCTTTTCTTTTCTCAGAATGTAATTTTTCGTCTGAAGAAGCTAACCATTAGTTTAGCGAAACGTTACGTGTTTTTAACATATTTTTATTAATAAAACTTTTAATGTGTCTCGACAAAAATGTGTTTAGTTTCACTTTGTTAAAAAATAGCAATCTAGCTGATATCTTCTCTATGTTCGTGAGGTTGGGATAAATCTTCTGGTGTGTACGTTAACCTATCAAGGTAAGCATATAATACCTGTGGTTGCTCATCAGCCTTACAAATACATAAATTGCACTAACAGCTGTAATACTAATAGTAATGTTTTAAAATTTCTTCTTTAAGGGCTAATATCCTCTTGACATGTACTTCTGTTGCATGAAAAGGTTCTTTAATTGAATACAGTAATTTCCGGTACTCGCTTTATGAAAAATTTGAAGGTTCTAAAATAATCCACAATTCTATTCCAACAAGAATACACAGCAACCTTCCCAATCAAACTTCATTTGAAGTGAGGATTCAATTTTGCTTATGTTTGGAATTTTTAGGGTTGTTCAAGGCTTTTATACTCTAACATTCCATTACACAACCATGATATACAAACAAAAACAAAACGCAAAATGTAAACAAAACGTTTTATACCGTCAGTCAATTAATTTATATGATTTCATACATACAGTGTATTGTTAACACTAACTAAACACTCTATTGTGCTGCTTCAGGTAGGCAGACACCATCGGACAAACTTGAACATCATGGCAAAAACTGCTTCTAGCTGTAGTCGAACTAATTGTCGTATGTCTTCAGCTAGTGACGGGGATGTATTTGTTTCATCGGGAGAACTTTTATGTAAATGCTATCACTATTGTTACCTCTAATCTGTGACTTTAGCACCACCCAGTTTAACCAGTTAAACGCAAGTAAGGAGTATTTACTTACACAAATGTAATTACCAACAAAAATAATTTACGAGCAGATTGAAACACGCCTCACCCTTGCAAAAGTTTTAGAAAAACTAAGAATACCATACAATCAACATTATCCGCACAGCAACGTTATTTTAACCAATGAGGATGTCACAAAGGTTATTGGACCCATAATATAATTATAGCTTAAATTAAATGTGAAACATTATAAATCTTAGTGTGTCTGTGTGTATATCGTATGGCTTGTGATAGGAAGTCTGTTGTCAGAGTTTTCAGGTTGCGCGAGTGCCTGTGACGTAATGTAACGACTGTCACCGAAATGACAACCAAGACCGACGGCTTAACGTGCTCTCCGAAACACGGCTGGCTGCTATTTTACTACCACTGTAGGTCGGACACCTGTCCGAGTCTCAACCGCTGCGAACGTTGCCTAACTGTCTAGACTTGAATAAAGCACCTGTCCAAGAAATACTAAGCAAACAATTTGTTCATACTGCTTCACTGAAATTCATTGTTAGTACAGTAACAATCTCAAAATTGTCTACTGTTAATCAGCAGCTTTATTGTTATCCAACAGCGATTATATTTTGTAAAACGAACATATAATGTTGATAGGGAGGTGATCCGTCATGCTTTTAGCGGAGATGCTTTGATATGAAGCAATAAAGCTAAATAGTCTTCCCTACGAATATCTATTGTGAAATTGTGGGTGGCGACATGTTTCGAAACCAAACTGGTTTCATCATCAGACCAAAATAATAATCTACAGAAGCATATGGTTAACAATGATCTACATAATAAAAGAAAACCACTTACTGCTATTAGAAATCGAAGCACATGTCAAAGAGAGGTTAAAATTAAAAAAATTGAAAATGTGATAGAAAAGAGCTTACATTACGCACCACATGGAGAAGTAACTAATTAACCAGCAAACTACATTATAAAAAGCGTTGTGCTGGTTAATGCATAAAAATTAAAGGAGTGACTGGCATTGAGGATGTAGGCACTCAGTATGAAGTTAACTATAAAAGTAACTAACCTATAAATCGAAAAGTCCCTAGATTCAATGACAATGAAATTACCAGAGCAGGTCAAAAAATTAAAAGACAAAAGAAAGAAGACCAAGTAAGGGACGGAATCAGCAAGAAACTGACCAAATCGTTTTATATTCAAGAAAATGTAATCAGTATCAAAATATGTGACTTCATTGAGTCTGAATTCATTATTATTGGACATAATTTCAAAAATTTCAAGTACTTTCAGCAAAATACCTTTATTAGCTATATGCAAAACTTTGTAATCTTTATTAGGATCAAAACTGTGGTTAGACTGTAAAATGTGATTAGCAAAAGCAGATTTATTGGGTTGATCGATTGCAAAATTGTTGTTTCTGATACAAGCGAAATGTTCTTTAATTCACTTTATGAAAGTACGTCCAGTTTGACCAATACAAAAACAGCCGCACGACGAGCATTCAAGACGGTAGACACATATCCTTCTATTAAAGGATAGAATGTTGTGTAATTTAAATCTGCTGCCACCCAACTTCATATGCTCAAAAGTTATATACCAAGATAGGTAAACTGCAATCTCTATTTGCACATACTACTGCGCCTTTCTCTGTGCTCTATATGTACATTTTAATGTAGTTGTTGATGAAAATGTTAACATACAATAATTGAAATCAAATTTGCTAAATTCTTATCTAATACTTATGTGACCCCTGTAATATTTTCGCTTTTATTTTATTTATTGAAAAAAATATCTTAATTCAGAATTATGTTTATTTGAATTTAGATTTTGCTTCATCCGTAACAGTATATTTTATTTACACACCCCGTATTTTATAACTGCTAATACAGGGCAACCGTTTCAGACGTAAAAGAGCAGATTATAACTAACTTCTAGTTTTCTTGCAATAAAGACATCATAAAGACTGAGAAGCCATATTTTCAATTTTTTATTGTTTGATCTCTGTTGTCTGCTGCCACCTTCCGAAGTCTTTCTGAGCTCTCTACCTGTATGAGTAATAATTTAAATTTTCCTTCCACACCTGCTCGTTCTATTACGTATACAGATAAGGCATCGCTGATTATGTCTGATAAAACGAATGATAATTTGGAAGCTTCTCGTAATAGTGTATTGTCTAATGTAAATGAATGGTTTGCCTCTGAGCATTTATTTTTGAACTTAAAACAGACTTTCCACTTACACAGCACATAGTAATATATTTTACGTTTCTTTTCTTCGATTGCTTGAACTTGTAACGTCCTCCTTATAGAGACCTGAAACCAATTGAATGTAAATAATTTGGGCAACTTTTAGAATCGCCTTTCGTTCCTGTGCTTTGTAAATGCTTTTTAAATGCTAGATTTAGATCATCAAACTGGTGATACTGAACCCCCATTGTATTTCTTTAGTAGGTAATTCGGCCATTCCCGCAAATTTTAAACCCTGCCAAAGTAGGACTTTGGAACTGTTCTGTAAATTTGTTCTACATTTTTAAATGTTTAATAATTGTTAGATTCATAAAATAACTGCAGGCATGTGAAACAAAGTGGAAATATTAAAGGTATATAAAATTATTTTTGTAAACTCTCCAGGAGATTTTACGTAATACACTTATTACACAGTAAAAAGCTGTTTCTTAACATCACTCACTGCTGAACTAACAAAAAAATCAAGGAACACTTTCGCCTTAGGCGCTATCTGTAATGACTGTAATAAATTAACAAAAACCGTGCTATAATTGCTATGCGATGTAGAATCTGATACTACAAATAACTTGAACTATTTTTCTAACACTGACAGTAGTTGCCCGAGCAGAACATCATCGCACGCCTAAGGTGCAATACTCAAATGTTTAACCTTCCCAGCGACCGTGAAGAACTTTTCAAACATCTTTTTACTTTGCAAATCCTTGATTGAAAGCGATAGGAATGCAGGTATTCTTATTAAACTACAAGTATATAATATCCTTGATGCTTAATAGCACTTGTGTAAAACTTATTAACACTAAAGCATTCTAGTACTAGCTGACATTTGGAGATTTGCTAGACAACTGCGAACATCTTAGTTTCTCAAACAAAACTCATATAAGAGAGTGTTTTAAAGATCTGTCTCTGGAACAAAAGCTTTGCTCATATGCTTACATCGCACTTATCAATTACCCTTAAGCCTAAAACCAGAAAAACTAGCTCTTCATTTGTAAAGCTTTTTCCAATCCTGGCGAAAACCTTATTTTCAGATGAAATAATTATCAAAACTCTAAACATAGAATTTGGGCAAAATAGGTTAAGTTGTTTACTCTGCAACCATTAGATTGGAAAATATCCTAGAAATAAAGATAAGAATAGTACAGATTTAGGAGTTTTTTCCTTGCATTTTCTTATTTAATAAATTAAATTAAAAGATATATTTTGGAAAGGAAAAAGGTAGAAATGTAAAATTTAAATTTGTATTGTTTCTATTTTGTTGTAAATAAATTATGCTTCCGCAATTCAATTTAAAGAACAATACCAATATTTGGTGTCCCATGCGTTATTCTTTAATACTATAACACTGAAACGAAACAGCAGGAGGTTTGACAGTGCTAGAGGCGTCTAAATGTTACTTTACTCCCCAAAACTCTTAGATTGATAGTTTCAATCACTATATAAGTAACGATAACTCTAAATTCAAGCTTTCTGGATACAATATGTTGATTCATAGACACAAGCGAAAAAACCAAATCTTAGCTAATGTACATGCAAAGGATTTGTTGCCTAACGATTCATTCTACAAAAACAATGTTAGCAGCTTTAGCATGGTCGACAATGATGATTCAGAAAAAAATGGCAGAGAATAATAGCGAAGAAATTGCAGGCTCGACAGTTATTGCAGCTA
The DNA here is from genome assembly GCA_940337035.1 of Agriotes lineatus. NCBI lineage: Eukaryota > Metazoa > Arthropoda > Insecta > Coleoptera > Elateridae > Agriotes > Agriotes lineatus. The sequence continues at coordinate 134,323,477 of OW679200.1, forward strand.
ATCCCATTGCTGTTCCAAATCGTTCTGTTGCTGTCAATCATACTGGGTTTAAACAAGGCTTCCTTGAAGATAATTTTTAGGGAAAGTCCTGACCATTTACGTCATGAGTTCAGCTTGCAACCTGTAGGTCTATAAAATGTTTTATGGACAGGTTATCACAGGAATAAACTTATACAACACGGTATTCGGAACATGTATTTATTATTGAAGTACATTGGTTACTATTAAAACTATGGGGAAGACGACGGTCCTTTTATATATTATTAATTGTATTCCCACGAGGATGGAGACATTCCATACTTTGTTGACTGTAGCTTTACTAAAATGTCTGTAATTTGTAAGAAAAGTATTGCTTTGTAGATCTGTTATGTGTCGTAACATTTGGTCAAGTGATTTATAACAACAAAAAATTTCGTTCATAATTACTTTTTCACTGCCTGAAAATGATCCTTGCTTCACAGCATTCATTATTAATTTATTTCAATACCTATGTGCAACATAATTATGTACTGTTATCCCTGAAATGTTTGGTGCTCATTATTCTACTGCTTACCTTTTCTGTCCATAGCTCGATTGTAACAAAATTAATTGTTTGGCTCTTTATCTCTTTGGGTTACTGCAGAATTTAATAACAACATACGCAATATAAAAACCATACCTTTAATATGAGACAATTGTTCTTTATTAATGATAGATCTGTACTTTTAATATTAATTACATTTCTTTAAATATTATTAAGGTAAAATTTAGCATTAAACTCAATTTTATGTAAGTAATACTGTATGTTAACATAAAGGTTATTTTTAAGTATGTTATTGATAATTTTTAATATTATATCGGCTATTAAACATTTCGTGAACGCCATTATTTTATTGAATTTATTTGTCCTTAATTTTCTGTTACTTGATTATTATCGATTCTATACTTGTTAAAATTAGGATTTTAATTCGTTTTTCTGCTTTTGTTCTCAGATCTGGTATTTATTTATTTAAATTTGGTGTACACTAGTGCATGATGAAATTTTCTTTCTTCGAGCTCATATCCTTTTTTATTAGTTGGCAAATTGAACTTTGCACCAGCTACATCCTGATTATTTCTTGACAGCAACCCCTTCAAGCACACAGAATTAACATCGTCATTAGTTTTACACTAACTTTCTTCTTTAACCGCACTTATTGGTATTACAATTCTTATTGGTACATACGAGCATTTATATTAGTAAAATTGTATTTGTAAAGTGGCGTCATTAAAATTTTATTCTAACACCTTTGCTTGTTCCTGGTTCCAAAGTTACACAAGACAATGTTGTAGTAGTTCCATTTAATGATGTTTATTTACTAGGTACATATTTTAAAAACCTAGCAAAGTGTATTCAGTATATTCACCAACTAACAATATTTTGTGCAATATTTTGTTTGTATCTATTGTGTTGATGCTATTCTGTAGTAAAAATAATAATTTAGCCATTTAGCCTCTTCTGAAAATTAAAAAGATAAATAATTTTAAAAAATATAATTTTAGAAAATTATTATCCCTAACATTTTATTACTACAAATATAACTAAAAGATTAAAAATTTAAAAAAAATGATAATGATAATATTTATGGTATAAGGGGTATAAGGGTATGTAATAACACACGCGTGCCGTACAAAATTTTATCCAACAACTCAATAAATATCCGAAAACAGAAATTTTGTAATGACAGCAGTGAAAAGTTATAGTGACAATTTGGAAAATACCAAGAGATGAAATAAACTGATAATTACAGCCGCCTATAATTCGTTAGCAGTACTGAAGTACATTGTTAGTATTTGTCAAATTCGAGGTAAATAGGTTAGGTTTTGTTTGTTATTTGACAGACTGACGCAAAACTTAACCATGCAAATTTCGAATTTGACATAGCTTGACAGTGTTTTAAATTTAAAAAATCCGTAGGGTTTTATGGCTAGGGTTTTATGGCTATAAAACCCTAAGGTTTAAAGGGTATAAAACTCTAGGGGTTTATGGCCTACATAATACAAGCGATATCAGTGTAATTATGCCTCTATGATATGTGAGTTGTGGATAAATCAATTAACTTACAGAAATTTTTTAATGACGAAATTAATAATAATCAAGAGAAAACTCAAAACTCACATCTTTGAAAAATTAGAAAAATAACTAAAAGTTAATTTCGAAACTGCCTTAAAAATTCAGAATACGTTTTAAAAACTTTTTTATACAAACCTTAACGATAAAACTGAAAAAAATTAACAACTAAAATACTTTATAAAATTAATTGTTATTGCTGTAATGCAAATTATATCGGTCAAACGAAACAGCAATTAAAAGCAAAGTATGTTCCAACGCCAGCAATCAACTAAAACAAATATTCTAACATTCAATAAACCAAACAAAGCGTTATCCGATGACGCAGTAAATATGCTACATAATTTTAATTTTGCATCACCGAAAATATTACATAAAGGATCAAACCTAGATTTTTTTTTAAATTAAATGTATTCAAAATGTAATGTTTGAGAAATATTTTGAGTAGCTGGGTTACTGAAATAAAGAAAATTATCGTTTGTCCATTTCAGCTGTTTTGTAAATGGTACTGTCAATTAACAATTCCCATAAGGCGTTTCTAATTATAGCCTGAAAATAGTTTAGTTTTAGAGAAGTTGAACAAATCAAACAATAAAAAATCTGGTGTAATACATGCACACAACTTCCTTTTACAGTGATCTTATAATTAGCCAAAAATTTTATTTTAATTTTTTAAGCATTTGTCAAAAAATTTCAAAAAATTCTACAAAAACGGTACAAAATAGAGCGTTAGTTGAAGAGACAAATTTTCTCTAGAATTTTAAGCTGAATTCAAAACTGTAATAATATACCGGGTGTTCTGTTTAAAATAGGAACAATAGCAAAAGAAACTCATTTTAGAAGTATTCAACTGAAAATCACCTATCTCACATCAATACACATTAATAATGTAATAAAAGTGTGAAGTTTGAAAAAAATCGTTAGAGCCGTTTTTGAAAAAATCGAAAAAAACTGAAAAATCACAAGACAAAACGCCTACTTCCGGTTATGGGATTTTTTCAAAAGCTTGCTGTCGCATCTACATAGTAGAAAAAACTTATATATAAAGTTTCAACGCCATACTTCCTTTCGTTTTTGAGATATTCTGTTCACAGACAGACACACAGACAGACCAATGAAAAAAATATGTTTTTTTGGTTTCAGGGGACTCTAAAACGTGAATATTTGTTGAAAACTCAATTTAGAATTTTTGGGGTGAATCCAATACTTCCTTTATCGTAAAAGAAAGTAGAAAAGATCATAACCATTACTTTCAATTAAAGTTGGAATGTTCATCAACATTTGCTTAAGTAGTATTTTAAAAATTTTAAAAATTTTGAGATATCCTCGAAGAAGACCTATGTGAATAACCTATAATCGAGACAAGTTTATATATTCATAAAACTACCAGACTTTAAAAATCAACCTCAAAATTAAGAACAAAAAATACCTTTGAAATATAAATTAAATATTATAAAAATGTATTGTTAGGATATTTTTAGTTTGGTACGAACGTACAGCTATTAGCGTATTTTCTAAATTATGACCGCACTTGTATATGGGTTTTTCCGTATTATTCCGCTTGAAGTTAAGCATCTCGAATTTTATGCAGGCATTGGCTTTATAGCGTACGCAGCTGTGTTATCGCTTCGGTCTGAACTCTCGCCGCGCACGTGGTCATTTATCGCTTCGTGACAGTCGTGAATTTGCTAAAGAAGGTGTTCGTTCTGGGCCAGAATTGAGACAATGGCTATGGGTGCGAGAGAGCAAGCCACAGCTCTCCTGCCCCATTAAACTATCGATCGCGCTATCTGACTGCATTTTTGAGGCTGTCTGGCGCGGTTTTGAAAGGCAGTTGGCATCCGCCTTCCGAAGGCAAGAGTCAGTTTTTGAGGAGTGCCGCCGGCGGCGTCGTCACTTCGGGGTTGACGTCAGTGTTGCCAACAACAGCAAAAAGTCGCTAAATCTAGGGTATTTAATAAGTGGTTTAGCTAGAAAAAATAGGGCTTTGCGATTAGCGACTTTTCTAGCGTTTTTAAAATATTTTAGTTTGAAATGTTAGGGTATTAATCGTAATTTAAAAAAAAATGTTAAAAGCTTATTAATTTCACTATTTTTAATAAAGCTCCACATTACATTAATCCTCAACAATTTTCATATACGAAAGAATTTCAAAATATTATTTGCAAATACGTGAGGTTATACTGGTATGATTAACGCTTGAAATTACATTATGTTTACTTCACATTTATTTGTATTTCGTGAGTGACCAGAGGGTCATAATTGCGCCCATAACGCCGGAGATTTTAAATTAAAAACTGTAGGAGCGTTATCTTTACTCTGACAGTTTGCAATGTATGCAAATTGCACAATTTGTCATTGTCAATTGTAGTCACTTGGTACGAAGAATTAGAACGTTAAATTGTTTTTTTTTCGTAAATAAATAGGTAAGTTTTTATTTTTATATTCATAAGTAGTTTACGTATTTATTTATTTTTGTAAAAAAATAAATACTTGATTTTCTAATGTGCGTATTTCGTATTTGGCGACTTTTGGTCTGAAAATGGAGACTTTTAATGCCAATTTAGCGAATACAACTTGCGAAGAGTTGGCAACACTGGTTGACGTCCGCGTGGTGCTTGCGAGGGTGTTTTTCATTGAGTGGTTACGTTTCCCGGACGTGGTAAGTCTTGTGGCACCCTCATACCCCGGGGTGTCGTAAAAACAGTTTTATACCGTAACAGTATTTCTGAAAAAGCTAAGAAATAGGCAAAACTTAAGTAAAACTGTAAAAAAATTAAGTTTTCAATAAACAGTGGCTGCATTTTTTCGCGAGGAAGGATATTTTTGTAATTTCAAAATTTTTTGAAATTTAACCATTTATACGAGTAGATGACCATCAAGCTATACTCCACCCTCAATATTAACTATCATTTCTTAGTATTCTTTATTCGGCTTGCACTCCCAACGACGATCATCCTCAAACTGCCTATAAATTGCAGGCATTTTAACCCTTATGATACCATACAAACTTACACCTTCTGTCTCCCATACGGAGTACCCGGGTACTACCTCTATTATGGCATTTAACATGCATGTTGTGCATAGTTTTCTTGCATTATCGCTGCGGACATTTGTTTGTGTGCGTCATAGCTAATTTTTTATTGTTTGTTTATGTTTTGTTTTCAAATTTTATGAGTTAGAATAATGAAATTGTGAAGCTTAGAGCGTCAGTTGCGTTATTTACGAGTTAGAGTGCAGTCAGTTTGTGTGTGTGTGTGTGCTTCAACAAAAATGGACGTGAATCCAAACGAACCGGTGGCTGGGCCGAGTGGCTTTGGCACTTTAGTTGTTCGATTACAACGGTAAGTTTAGTACATAATAAACAATATATTTCTCGTTCCATTTACAGGTAAAAAAGTAGGAAAAGTACGCCAAGTCGATGTTTGAGAGAAGTACTAATGAATCTATGTCAGTATTACAAAGCTCCGGAGGAAACATCACTACCGACAACAGAGAACAAAGGCTCACTTTAGTTGGAACATTGAGAAAAAACAAACTCTACATTCCAAAAGAATTGCTACCATCGAAGAACACGGAAGTAACATCAAGCCTTTTTGCTTTTCGTGATGAAAGAACTTTATGTTCCTATATGCCTAAGAACAAAGCTGTTGTGTTGCTTTCGAGTATGCACACATCTTCAGAAATAGATGACATGACTAAAGCCAAGAAACCTGAAATCATTCTGTACTATATTTCTAGCAAAGTCGGAGTTGATCAAATGTATCAGATGGTAACGCAATACACGACTAAGAGAGGAACAAATAATTGGCCACTGGCTTTTTTCTATATCATTTTGAATATTGCTTGTTTGGCAGCGCACATCATTTATACTGAAAACAATCCACAAATTGGCTGTAAAACTGATCGTCGTAGATTATTTAAAAAAAAAACTAGGAAGAGATCTCTACCTACCCTCCATAATAAATGGCGTAAAAATAGCCACCGTACATAACCCACCACCAGCACCAACCCCCGTCCAAGAACGGGACCGAACCGGGCACATGAAGTTTATTGGTTCCTGCATCATGTGTAACACCGCGGATGAAAAGAAGAAAAAAATAACGCGCAAGAGATGCTATAAATGCAAGAACCCAGTGTGCGATGAAGACACCAACCCAACTCCTTCTGTAGGCAGAAAATGTGTGGAATGAAGATACGACGTGTTTACCCCAAAATCATGCACTACCGTTTACTTTTTTATCTTTACTTACTTTTGAATGCTTTATATGAAACTCACTATATATTAGTTACCTGTTTACTTTTAATTATATTCCTGCAATATACAACTAAATACTATCCAATTAAGCATTTATTAATATAAAAATTCGTTTTGTATTCATATAAACCTAAAGAGTACCGGGGTACTCCATACGGGAGACACAAGGTGCACTTTATAAAATTGTAAAAATAAAATATTTGATCCCACTATTTCTACTAAAAATATGTTTTTCATGGGTAAAACTATTTTGTGTGAGATGTCAGGAAAACTCAAAAGAAAAGGTTGAATAGAAAACTAGTTATGTGACTGTAACGACGAAATAGTACCCGGGTACTCCGTATGGCATCATAAGGGTTAAAAGTGTGGTGCGCATTCTTTACTGTAATTGTTGTCTTAACGGTTGCAAATCACAACTGACTAGCTTCAACCCTCTCTGCGCTTTTTGTCACGGGTAAGGATTAGGCTATAGTTCTTAAGGTTATTAATTGAAATAAAGTGAAGCAAAATACAAAAGTGCGTTAGTCGTCAACCACGACAACAACGAAACTAGTCGAACTCAAGTCTATATACAACTCACTTACCGTGCACCGCTTCTAGCTTTAAAATCCTACTGAAAACAAGGAGGTTATGGTAGCGTATACAGAAAAAGCCAAGAAATAAAAGTCAAGCACCGAAGCTTAAAAAACAACTAAGCTCAAATAAATAGGCGCAAGTGCCAGTTAAGTTGGGTATCCAAAATTACAACCAAACCGCATATTAAAAATAAAAACTACTGAGTAGATACAGTCAAATGTGCATAAACAGTAAATCAGGTTCATTAATGCAAAATAAACTGAGGTTAAACGTTACATTTAGTTCAAAGTAGGCACATAGGATAAACTGGGTCGCTAAATGCAAAACGATCCTGGGAGGTTATAAGTTAATAAGTTTAAGCAAAAGATACGTTAATAATCAAAGCACTAAAGTGATCAAAATTAAATATGAAAGAAAAATATGAAATTTTGTCTAAAGAGCGAATTGCACTAGCACTGGTCAAGTGTCAGCGAAAATCCACTCTATCTGGCGTGCAGCCAACTTATAAATATAACACAAGCCTGCGAAAAGCTTATAATTATTATAATGTATGCATGTATACATGTACCATAAAAATGGCATTTAAACAAGATGAGAAGGTGTAAGCCCTTTATCGATACTTTGGCACTGTATTGGGGTGCAGTTTTTTGCCATCCGCTCTTTGGAGCGCCCGCTCCTTAAGACACATTAATTTAGTCTTCGTAGTCCGTTAAAAATGTGCTTTTAGTGTGGGGACAAAAAACTCTTATAATGTGGCATTTTACATTCAAATATAGTAATGGATAGGAATTTTTATCCGACTCTTTTGATAATTTTAAAAAATACAAACAAAACCCAGTTTTGAACTCGTGATCTTAGCTCAGCACCCCAACTCTGTACCATTGCACCACCCTGTTGCTAAGTTACGCGGCCTTTTAACTTTCAATGTACGGACTGGGGTTCATGTGGATACATGGATAAGTTTTTTTAAACCACTTTTAAAATGTAATTTTTTAGACATAGGAACTATATTTTCTCTGCTTTCTTCTATTTATATACAGTCTATTTAGCATATATTCAATTATGGCTAACCTTTATGTATTTGTTTTTAGCCTGTGCTTCTTCTACAGCCCAGCCAGAGAGTAGATAGAGTTATATTAGAGAAAAGTGTTATTGAGTAAAGTTGTTCAGAATGTAAAATTATGGCCCGCTGCAAAATTTCAAAAAGATCGACTTATTTTTATGAAGCCATGTGTATTACAACATCTATAACGTATTTACCGCAATTCCTTCTAATAAACAGGGTCTCATAAAAATACTTCTGAAATGTTATAGGGGGAATAAATATAAGAAACTATAAATTTATGATATATAGCCTTCTTGTTATTATAATTAATACTTCAGTACAACAGTTATATAGCATTTCATTATCGTGTTCGAAAGGACCCCGCTCTGTCTATTTCGTTACTTTTTAAAGTCAGTCCATTGAAGGTTAACGGTTATTACTGTTATCATGAATATGAATCGAAAAACACATACAAAGACAAACGAACAATCTCGCCCAAAAGCTTTTCATTTCTTTGAGTTAATATTCCACACAAACTGGCGCAGAAATGATTCTTATCGGTTATGTCGTTCTCGAGATAACGCGTTTACATCCATCCGGCGGACACCTTCACTAACCTGCATTTTCCGACGTTTATTTAACTTTAAAGTGGTTGCGGCCTTCACAAAAGTTAAGCAGTTTCATAAGACCTTTTATATAATTTTGAATTGGTAGCAATTAATTGAGTCGTTGCGAATTGCAAATCATTTAGTACAAATGATCGGACCCATCTGGTTTTCCGAAGACAGCAATACCATCGCCTCACAAGAATGCAACTAGGGACTGGACAAAGCTTGCAGGACCTCAGAATTCTCCAGCTATCACAAACGGGAGCGGTGCAGTTGGCAACTATCTGCATGTCGGTGCCAAACAAATGTTTCGAAACGGTTTAACAACTTCTAGGTTTCCAGCGTTCCTATAACACTTAATTAGCAACACTAAACTAAAAGGAATAAAAACCTACTTGATATGGAGAGCAGCCGACGATCATGTGCAGCAAAAAAAATAAATTTGCACAGTCCGCATCGCGGTGAAAATGGCTGAGTTACAGCTTCAGAATGCTATGAATGCCTCTTAACACTCAATGACCTCGAAATAAGGTATAGGGTTTCAGATATCTACCAGGCCCCACGAAACAGAACTGTTGGCTTGCCGACAAGCAAGAAGGAAGTGCCAGCCGCTCAAAAATTTCGGCCTTTCGTCGCTTTTGAATTCCATGGCTGTAATGGATAATTTTAAAAATAAGTAGGCATGCACCATGCACTCACAATGAGAATTTAAGCCCCTAAGCCAAAATCAAAAAGAGCCGTTACAATTGATAAAGGTGTAAAAGAGAAAAAAGATATTGTCGCAGAATTGGAGATTCTAAAAAAATCATGAAGAAATTCTGAGAAAAACAGAAAACCAAAAAACGATTTAAAATGGTTAAAATGGCGAATGGGTTCACGTTGGAAGTATTTCTTTTTCCAGGCCACTCATTAGAGAAAAAACTTTCATTTATCAAAGCGTTTGGGACACACTAATTTCAGCTCAATATATTTAAGAAAAGGTATTATTCAATAAGTTATGTTTTTATTGTACTATGCAGGTTCGACTTAAGGAACTCGAGGAAGAACTATATTTATTTAAAAAAGCATTTGCTATTAACAATATTGCGCTGATTGCAATATATTGAGGATCTCTTATAAATCAATCCTTTTCTCGCCTGTATACACGAGCAAAGCAAACATCACAGCAAAATTATGAAGGAACTCGCAGCAAATAATAGTACCATTTATATTCTTTATAAACTTTGCGTTTCCAACTTCAACTCTCCACAGCAAATAGCTGAATCTACAATGAGAAACTTGTTTGTGCCGCATAAGAAGGACGTTGTCGCATACACCAGCTAAATAAAATGAATGAGGGAAAACAAGTTCTCTAAGGAATAAACTCGCGTTGTTCATCTTACCGCGGAAAAACTTCGAGTAAAATGTCCAAGTAGAGGAATATATGCTGACGTCGGCAATCCCTTTGGGGGATTTTCGTCTTCTTCTTGGCGACGCGACGGTGTTTAATTTGCGCCCGTAAAGCATACCAGAGAGCCGTTGCGAGAAAACTGTACGTTTTGCATACATACACATGAACTCACCTTGTTGACTCGGCTTATCGACTGTAATTGTTAAACGCGCAACTATGCATGCCTTATCTTACTTTAAATATCCAGTTAAACAGCGTGTAAAGCGGAAAATCTATGTTTGCTGGGTTACGTTCGTTCGTGGTATTGCCATGCTTCGCCGTTTCAGTCGAAGGACTTCAAATACGAAAATAACCTCGCGTGCAGACAGAATAGATAGCGGCGAAAATTTGTTTGGATTGTTTACAAGCACAAAAGGTGTGTTGCCAAACTGTTTATGCAGTGGGGACGAGTTTTTATTGTGAGGAGAACAATAATCACATCTTTTATATAAATATAGTTCATGATTTGAAAGATATGTACACTTACGTTTTAAACTTATATTTAAAAAAAAACAAACCTGAATGCATCATAACCGTAAATGTATATTTTTCATATGGTTGGGTTTCTTAAGAAAACAGAAAAATTAAGTACGGGTAGATTTGTTGCGTCATTATTAGAGCAGCTCTTCTAGTTCACTCAGTGGCGACTCGTGACAATCGTATGTAGGGGGCTCTTAATTTTTAACAATTACTAAGCAGAAAATAATAATTAATGACTCACGTACATTCTGGCGACGTTTTTATGCAAATGTAGCAATGATTTTTAATAGTAATAATCCAATAGAAAACATATACACAGAACAAAAATTATTCAAACACAACACAAAATATACTTTTGCTACAGAAAAAAAATTTAAAAAGTTTTGTTAGCATTGTCAATCTAAACATTTAATTGACAACTGACATGTGAATAAATATAAAATGATATCAAAACGTCGTTGTAAACCATGCCTAGAGTAAGCTAGTTTCAAAAGCTAGGATCACTTCTTTCTTAGAAGATGGTGCAACTATTCATCATATTGCACATTTATCTCGTTTTGTGGTTGTTTTATATTGTAGCTTTTGATATGACACATGAGAGGTTTGAATTAATGACATGATAGTGAAGGTCATTTAATCAACTAAAATAATAAAAAATCATGACTAATGGATTTAAAAGCTGTCCTAGTTTTTTTTGGTAGCAATAGTACATAAGTGTTAAGAATGTGAACACAATAATTTATTTAATAATGGAAAAAATAAAGCATGCATCACATCTACAAATCCATTTGTTTTTCTTGTAAATGCCCACAGAAAAATATCTGTTAAAATTGCCAGTTCCAACTTAATTTTTCAAGTAGAAATGTAATCCATGTTGTTTATTTTAACCTCTTCGCCGAACGGTAGACTTTTGAAATTAATGTTGAGAATACGTAACTCGTCGAATGTATCAAATCTGTAAAGGCCCGACTTCAGTTCTCGTTGTTTTGCAAGCAGTTATGCTGATACGAACTAATTTATTAGCAAAATAGTCCTCGCAGCTCTAATACATTCATTTTCAATGTCTAACAATAATATTGCTCCACATTTACTTATAGGAACCCTCGTTACATTTCGGTAGCACTGTTTGTAAATAAGCCTGCCAGTTTACTACCTTCTTGGCTACAGCGCAGTTCGCCTTCGCATCACGTTGAAACTACTCATCTCAATTCTGCTGCTTCAGCATTTTCGCCCATAAGTACTATTTAAGTTTGAACCCCTCATTAGCTGCCAGCTACTCGGTGCATTGATACGAACACGTGTGCTGACACATAAATTATATTATATTAATATACTTCGTGGATGCTGTTTTACATGTTTTAAGCGGTATCGAATAGCTATCTACAGATCGCATTGCTTAAACCTTGTTATATTATTAGATTTATTATAGACTAGTTACTTTTTTATAATGCCGTAAAGGCTGTTGACCGCTGGGAGGCTATCGCCCCTAAGGAACAGCCGCCACTGTGTTCACTTATAGCAAATTTAAAGTATGTGCGCAACAAATTTACAACGAGTTTGGCAGAAAATTATTACTTATACTTGCAGTAAACTTAAGATTGTAACAAAATTAGTAAATAAGGTTGCAACCAGTGGCGGCTCGTAGAAAATTTTGAAGGTAGAGCCAATCGAATGTAAAATGCGCTTTCCACTCCGTTACAGACAGACAGATTATGACATCGCGACATTTAAATATTTCTAATCTGGACTGGCAAGAGTTCGCATCAGTAAACAAAATTACCAAACTTTGCAAGCTAATTAAAGATGATGAACTGATCCTTCATTTTTCGTTTAAATACATAATTCCGCCAAAAAATGCACTCTGCAGTTTAAAAATTAAGTTTATCTTCACAAATAATACATTGTATTGTCAGGAACCTCATTCTACTTTGCGGTGTAGCGGCTGGTGCTTTATGAGCTTGCGTCTGGCGGTACAATGCTCAACTTGCCCCGGATTCGGGTTACAAAGTTGGAGCGCGGTTTTTTGCTTACCCAGCAACCATTGTGCGAGGTGTGTGTGTGTATTGGCGACGTGTTGACCTTGCTACTTTGTCTCTTAGGTCTGTGATTCTGAGTAGAACACAGTTAATTTTATGCCCAACTGTGAAAGGTCTCACCAAGCCGGATTCCAATCGCGAAGGTTGCGGAGAAATTCCGGTCCCCACGGGATTCGAACCGAGGACTTGCTTAATGCAAGCCTATCGCCTTTCCAACTGCGCTACCCGGCATCGCATTTATGTTTAAATGTATAATTTTGTCAAAAAAATGTACTCTACAGTTTAAAAGTTAAGTTTCTCTTCACAAATAATACTTATAATATAATAATAGAAATTTATTGCTAGGCCTATCTAACTGCTTTATTTCAAGCTTTTCGTCGATCGAATACGACGAAGGAATCGTAAAATGAAGACTATTAATTAAGGGTCCGGAAATTCGATTGAATGACTTTCATAACTTGCTGTAAAAGGACGAACAAATGATGTGAACCAATGTTGAAGGAAAAAGAAACTGTATTGAGTAGCGCACATATATCACATTTGTAAGATGTCCACCACCCGCTTCTACGCATTGCTTCAATCTGCTTTGGAAATTTAATATAACGCGCTGAAGCAAGTTTTTGCTAGCATTTAAGAAGAGAATTTCTTTCCGAATTACGTTTCTCAGATCTAGAATTCTTTGAGGGCGTGCACACTGGCATTAGCAGTAGAACTATTATAAACAGGGGCGACGTAGAGTTAACGAATTATTAATCTGCTGAGGTATTCGGTCATTACTTCAGTCATTAGTTCCGGTACATATGATGGTGAGGTTGATATTCAGGCTCAAAACGGGAGTCTGGATATATTTCACTTTACCCAACGCACAGAAGATGAATACAGTCAAGCTGTAAACATTTTGAAACTTAAAACATCAGCGGGCACGGATATGATACCACCACATATACTACGTACACGCCAATTATATACAATCTATCTATTTAATGTGCTGTATATTCTAACACGTGGAAAAAATATTACAGTTCCGAAACATAAATCTGGGGAACAAATCTAGTACAGAAAATTACAGACCTATTACAATAATGTCAACCCCTATCAAGCTTATTTGCTTTGGCATAAAAAACAACTGCAGCACATGAATCGTTATCTGAAGCTCGACGTGGCATTCTGCCGTTTTCATTCTTTCAGATTTTACTTGTCACGCGTCCAATTCTCTTGAGAATAATTACCAGATTGATGCCATAGGTATATAAAAATTTCTAGAAAATCTTTGACAAGGTGGATCATGCTCTTACGTAACTTGCGGCACTGTAAATTGTATACTCATTTAATTAATATTGTTGTCTTCATACATACAACACCGCAATTCCAGTGTGCCGCAAGGTTATACTTTGGGACCAATGTTATTCCTTTTCATAAACGATTTGCCAGTTCAAATTCATTATTCTAGCTCATTGTTATTCGCCAATAATAAAAAAAATGTGCTTACAAATTATACTGAGCTTCATAAAAAAAACGTTACACAATTTTAAAATGCAGGAGTTGCTTTGGTTTTTTAATATATTGATTAAGTTTTGGTTAAAAAACACAAATAAAAGTTATAAATATAAACCTTCTCCCGAGACCCACTAAATCTCCGGATTTTTCGCCTATTGAACATGTCCGAGACATGATGTGACAGAAGATGTCCACTTAACCAGTACCTCCATGAACGATTCCGGAGCTACATCACCTCTAAGGTGCTTGGAATGAATTATCGCAAGAATCACTTGATGACCTTATTCGCAGCATGCCTAAAGGGCAATTAAATGTGTGAGATAGCGGGATAGTGCAACAGGCTATTCAAATTTATAACTTTTATTTGTGTTTTTTAACCAAAACTTAATAACCTTGCATTTCTTAAACAATATATTAAAGTAATTCCTGCATTTTAAATGGGCGCATTTTTTCAACCCAACATAATTTAATAGCCGATTGTCATACGTTTCTATCAGATCTCTATCTATTGTACGATAGGTGATGTGATAATAACTTACCATTAAATATTAAAGAATGCACTATTTTTAACTTATTATTACCTGAGAAGCAAGAAAATGGAGATATATTTTAGGAGGACGAGATATATATCATTTGACTCAGCTTGCAGAGTAGATTCCAAAAATATATAGAAACCGGAAATCGGATTTCTTTTCCGAGGTCGACTTCCGGTCAATTTTTTTTTAACTTTTAACTTTTTCCTTTATAGCTTCTGCAGTTTTTGAGATATTTAGCTCGAATTTGGAATACAGGTTACGCTGCAGGGCTTACATCATTGAGCATATCAAATGGTTGTGAGAATCTACAGGGAGATATTTTTTCAGGGTTCATGCTTCCTTTTCTCCCCCTGAACTTTTTTGCGGTGCGGCGCTGTTAGATTCTAAAATACAAATTGAGTTTTCTGTTTTGTTTAGAATCTTTTTGTTCTCTTGCAGTTTTTTCGTATCTGCAACCGTTATCGAGAAAAAAAAGTATAAAAACGATTTTCTGTAATTTGCTAGATGAAATTTAAATTTTTAAAATGGTTTTAAACGTTAATTATGTGCTAATAAGTACACGGTAACAATTTATAGATTAGTTCAGGCACATCAGTTTTGAGTCATTATAATTTTTACCGCTACAATAACTTTACAACACATACGAGGGCTGTTGAACATGTTATCTACTTGAAATAAAAATGAATTTAATGAAATTAAATATTTTTTGCCACTTGTAAGATTTAGTAGAAAAAATTCCAATAATTTTTAATTGGAAAATATTTACACGATGCAAATAACTTATGACCATGTCTTAAACTTCAATGATCATGTGACACATGCTTATAAAATGTTGGGTTTTGTGATGAGACAAGCATCCAGTTTTACAAACGTAAATATTCTGCAACTGCTTTATTATACTCTGATCAGATCAAAACTTGAATATGAGTCTGTTACGGCAAAAAACGACATTTACGACAACGCCAACTCATAACGGTAGTTACGAAAAGCCACGAAAAAGCTAGACGACTAGCGCGTACAATATCTATCAAAATCGGGAATGTAACTCACATAGGGCCGCTGCCCAGCCCATAACAAAAGTTGCCGACTAGGCAGCAGTGGAGCGAGGAGTGGTCCCACACGACATAACACAAGGGCAACGGCCCAATTAACAGTAAAAAGATCTAAATTGATTGAGCGCCACCACAATTCCTACACGAGAAAAATATGCACAGGTGAACCCACTGAGGAACAGGGAAGCAGATGAATCTACTTTTTAACTTTAAACTTGGCAGTAATCTGGACAGCAAGCTGATTCAGCAACCTACCTTTTTTTAAATCCACTTGAGCAACTGGCCAAACTCTTACAACTGTAAAAATATAAACATACAAATCGCATGCACAATAGCAAAGTAAACCACATTTAAATTAACATGACATGTATTGACACAAAATATCTGAATATGAATATAAAAAGGCACATGTAAATCTGTACAGCAGTTCGCTAATTGAGCAACCTCTTAAAACTATTAACATAAATTGACATTAATTCTGTAAATCCAGAATAATTTCGTAAAACGATATTAATAGTAAACTCTAGACAAATAAACTATATTAACTGACGGTAAATGAACTGCAAAAGACAGAAGCACAACTGTAACGGTTTGACAATTACAAAAAGGTACCCAATGAAAGCTAAATGACTGAGACGTTACAACAACTGTTCGGTAATTCGACGCAACACACTGTATATATGTTAAACTGCACATAAAACGTTAATAAATAGTACAAACTATACCTGAAGGAGCTTGGTTGTGCGATAACTAATGTCCTGCTGCAACGGCCACCGTCCCCAGATACTGCATAGGACGAGACGGGAAGAAAATACTGCGACAGCTGAACAGGCTGCGGAACCTGTGAGCCGGACACATGGGGAATTGAACTCTTTAGGGGCCGGATGCCAACTCACTCCAAAAGCCGCGCCAGACCGGTCCGTGATCGATAAAGACCACTCGGGGCTGCCGGCCCTCTCCCTCGCACCCACGAACGTTGTTAAATTTAAAAATTCATGTCGCGGAATATTCTAGAATGCGAAATCGACATTTGAACCTAGCCTGCTAACGGATATAAGCAAAGATACGAAATAAGCGCCTTTCAGATTAAAAGACTGCGAGCGCAGCTGTGTACGCTATAAACTATTAAATGCTTGCATAAAATCCGATTAGCTTAACTTAACAAGCGGAATAATATAAAAAACCCATACACAAGCGGGGTCGTAATTTAGAAAACAAAGTAATTAACCGTAAGTTCGTACACTTTAAAAATGTCCTGACAAGTCTGGTGTTTGGCACAGACATACTACCAGTACTGCAAAGCAAATAGAAATGGTTCAAAACAAATTTTTAAAACTCCTGTATTTAAAAAATACGGATGCTATCCAGAATATATTTATGTAAGATCGGTAGAATTGCGCAAATAATTTCAAATGCTGGTAGAAAAAATATGCATGTAATACATTCACGTAATACAGTGCACCCGTTCTAGGTATTGCAGGATTGCTTAATGAATTGTGCAGTGTGACAGAATTGGACTTTACATTAAAATCTAATAAATTAACAAAATACAAGAGTAAAGCGATAAATTCTCGGTCTGGCACAGAGGTAACAGTGCTATCATTGCATTCGGAAGGTAGCGGGTTCGATTCCTCTGGCCGTTTGCTGTGATTCAGGCTTTTATGTGGTTTTCCTGAGTCAACAGAGTACCTTCCCTGAGGCGAATGCCGGGGCAGTGCTTTTCCACCTTTCCTGGCCTCTTGTCGATTGCCCACCCTTCCTTTCTCTCACCCATCCTTTAATTTCCGTTTTTGGCTGAAGAGGGACGAAAGGTCCTATAGCAGCCTGCCCCCAGTTGGGGAAATTGAAATGACCTTGAACCTCTCCCTTTACTTCATTTTCAACAGTAAACAAAATGCGTTTAAACGTAGTCGTACATCTTTAGAAGACATGAAGGACGATCAAAAACTGCAACCACAGATAAAAATATCGAGAAGATACACATTATGGTATTGGACGATCGGAGATTAAAGGTGTATGAGATAGGTGAGGCCGTAGGCGATACATTTTACACCATCAAGAATTAACACTATAAGAAAGCGTTGTGCAAGATGGGTGCCGCATTTGTTAAGTGCTGACCAAAAACTCATGCGAAAACGGATTTCTCAACAATGTTTGAACCATTTTAAAAATAATTCATCCGATATTGTGCACCAATTGGTTACTACGCATGGGACATGGATCTACCACTGCACACCAGAAACAAAACAGCAATCAAAGCCATAGGTGGAAACCGGTGGCTCGTCACCAAAAAATGCGAAGATGACTTTATCTGCCGGAGTTACCTTGACAAAGGTAAAGCAATAACTGACATACTTTGCAAGTCTTCCGAACGAACTGAATAAAAATACATTCGCGAGAAGAGGCCTGACCTGCTAAAGAAACAAATCATCTTTCATTAAGATAATGCACTTGCCCACAAAGGTGTTTTAGCAATGCCAAAACTAAGCGTTCTGAAGTACGAATTGGAACATCTACCGTATTCACCAGATTTGGCTCTCTCTTACTTCCACTTATTCTCCAATCTAAAGAAAGTTCTGGCTGGAAAACGTTTTCAGTCAAATGAAGACGTGATAGCAGCCGTAGATGGGTATTTTGTAGACCTTCCAGAATCTTGCTTCAGGGATGGAATACGTTTATTGGAGAATCGTTGGACAAAATGCATTGAAGTAAAGGCTACGTAGAAAAATAAATGCATTTGTAAATAACAAATTCAGTCTTTCATTGACAGACCGAGAACTTATCATCTTGCTCTCGTATTCTAGATTATTACAACTATAACTGATTTTAAATTCTGTGAAAAATTTTATTTGAGAAATTTCATTCATACCCTTTTCAAAATTTCCTCTTTCCTCTTTTCTCTGTTCACTTTCAGCCGTTGGCATTCAAGTGTTTCCACCAATCTAGCAAGTTCTTCCTGTAGTTCCTCTCGTGCCTTTGCCACAAAGTTTTTAGTCGCTCATTTTCTCTTCATAAATCTCTTTCAGCTCACTTCACGATTTTATTCTGTTAAACATCTCTGTCATAAAAACTATACCTTCATCTCCTAGTGATTTGAAGGCGTCTGTTGGTATCCAGATCTGAATTCTATTTAGCAAATCTTAAAAACATTCCAGCAACTCATGTAGTGATTTTATTGGAATTTCTAAATTTTGGATAACACACTAACCTTCTCAGCCTGTCCTCGCCACCCCGTAGCTCCTAGCCTCAAAGCAACCTTCACCTTTGCCCGCAATAATAAAGTGTCTGGAAATAAAGTGCTCAGACTAGCTTGAACAATTTCAATGCAACACTACAAGCGCGAGCACCGTTTACGACCAGTGTCCAGCTAATGCATGTCAAAGGAAAAATGAGAAAAGTTAATTGCGGCCGCATTATTATAGCCCAAGCCGATATGAGAATCTAATAATAAAAAGCCATTAAGATTGTTGTGCCCATAAACGCCCATGTAATGCCTACAGTTTATTAATCTTGCAACTTCGCGTCCTTCACCTCAAAGTTTATAGAAACTGAAATAGGTCAAGAACCTTTACAGCGTGTTGGAGCTGTAAATTTTTCCCATCCTCCTAAATTCTATACTGTAACAAAAAGAAATGTCTAGTCAAGGTATGGAAAAATTTCAGAGCGTGCTAATACATATTTGAGGATATTTCTAAAACAATAAATATATTTGAAAAACTTAACTGAAATGCAATAAACTAGAAATTAGGACGTTTTCACCCTGGGAAATAAAATTGTAAATAAAACTTAAATCCTGGAATTTTCAATGTTAGAATCAAAGTTCTTATAATTATTCAGTAATTATCACTAAACCCAGAACGAGATTTAACTTTACTACCTTAGTAGTACTCCTAACTTTACAGTAAAATCGTTAGCATGGCAAAATTAGATTGTCAATAAAAGTGATTAAACATAAGAAAGTAACAAGAAGAAATTAATGGTTCAACAAAAAATGTGAAGATGAGATGAAACAAAAGAGGGAGGTAAGAAGAAAATGCCGGCATGAGAAACGTTAAATTTAAATAAGACATCTCGTACGGTATTTTTCTCATTTATTTGTCCGGTTTGTTTACCTATCTAGCTCAGTATGCATGAAACTTCCTTAAATATTTTTATTTACTACTACTTATGCACAAGAACAGCACAAATATATTGACACACATAAAAATAATAAGGAAAACAACAAAATAAAACTTAGAATGATTGGCCATTCCTAAACACAAATGTAAAATAAGAATTGGCACTTTACGGGCTACTCGCATTTACATCTAAACATAAAACAATATTAAAATAGAACGCCAAAACCAGTGTCTTTAAAAGGACGACCAAATACATCGAAAGTACGCAATTGCATGCATACAAACCCGATTAAATTTCCGTACGCATTTAATTTGTCTCTGAACACATTTCGCTGCGATCGTAAAAACTCTGCAACATAGCTGGATGTGAACACTTATCATGTATCTCCAACAATTTCCTATATTAGGCTACGTAGAAATCGAGACATGATAACTGGTAAAGAACCCTCGGATGGTCACCAAAACTTGAGCGATGCGACGCATGGAAATTTACCACACACGATGCGGGGGAATTTCTGGCTGCTAACTCTGGTGCTGCAATAGCGGCTGATGTCACAAAACCTTCGGAGCGCCTCAAAAATTCCTTTTGGATGTCGCAATGTGTACTTACTTTATATATAATGCAACTAGCGTCTGCTGAACAGGCAAACACGACTTGCTACATACAAATATTAAACACTGCAAGGCTTTCTCAGCCGCTTCTAATTTTACTCACCGTAGGCGCATTGTACTAAAAGCCTTTCACCCACATACAGCTTAAGGCAAGGCCCGCAAGCTAATGATTCTATCCTCCAACAAAGATGCACCGCGTAACTGCTTTATCGCTGGACATACGAAATCACATAAGACTTTGTTCTACGTTATCAAATATTTCATTTATGTGTAGACCTCTTTACTTGAGTTTGAGGTTAGCAAATTTATATTTTATGCCTCTTCTCATTCAATTAAAGTTGTTAAAAGGAAAACATCGTAGATTAGAAAATTAAAAACACCTACTTTGAAGTTACTTGGTTTCGAACATAATGAAACAAACGCATTTTCTTGCATGGCACTGCATTAACTTGTAACGTTAGCGCCAGTAGCAAATTTCTGTAAAGCATCAATATTATGCCAGAAATTTGTACGGCGCTTATGCCATCGCAATCTGCGGTTACGTCGCCCTAACGCTTGAACAGAAGATAAGAAAACGTCCACCAGCGGTGCGCCGAGTCTCGTACAAGCACGGACCGCGCCACCCCCACTTAATTGTACCTGGAGCGAATGTACCGATAAAGTGGACGGAAAAGTATAAAAGCAACTTCCGCATTCATTCCAATGACTTGAGTCTTGAAATCTGAAATCCTGATCCTAACCTCCACCTGTAGGTCGCCCTCCGAAGGCCTGGTTCTTTTCCTGAAGTAGCTAAGCCCCAGAACCCGAGCCTGACGCAGTTCTGCTTTGTAACAGGAACCCGTTTCGTAGAACTCCTTGCCCTAACCTGGAACTAACCTAGCTCTACCTGGTGACAGGAACCTGTCTCGTAGGGTAATTTGTTAACCTAACCCCCGCACCCGACATCCACTACGTTACGTTAACCAGAAATAACCAGCTTTACCGAGGTTATTATAACCTAAAAGCTCATTAAAATACTAGTAACAGCATTCGTAGTCTAACGACGCCATCCTGGTAGTTCACTAAGGCAGGTCGCACTGAAGGGCCCACGGCTCCCATAAAACCAGTTCTTGAAAAAGGCGGTGTTGGCTTCAAGGTAACAGGCCCTGTTTAAGTTATTCCTAGAGTCCCAAACTCAAATACCAAGGAAGCCCCGCGACTTACCGAGCGTAACTTCCTAATTACGCACATTACAGGCACTGTAAAATACTTTATCTTCATCAGTGTTGCTATAGACTCTTAACCAAATTCATTTTAGTATCGTTAAGAGCTTCATTACCGCACTCTTTTTGTATCAAGAAATACACTAAACCAGAAGTTATTGATGAAGATAAAATATTGAACAATACACGTTTGCTTATGGCACTTAACGAGACTCGTTTGATTGCCGCAAAACTCGGCTCACCGCCTCGTTTTTGGCATCAAACTCGTGTCGTTAAGATGCTCATAATCAAACTTGTATCGTTAATATCTATTATTTAATCGAATATGTCCGCCCGCAAAATCAAAACAACACGCGCCATCTTATTGATAGTATAAATGTAGTCTGCTTCAGATCTGTCGGTTCTAGGACATTGGAGCTACAGAGTACCCGCATCTACGATATTCGAGCATCCCTTAAGAGGACCCAGGTGCAGTAACCGAACCAAACTAAGGCGCTGTTTTGGTTGCGACGAAGAACACGAGAGAACAGAAGAAACTTCATTTTTATATTTATGTACCATTTTCTTAAATTACGAATTATTTTGTATATATCTAAACACATTATACAGTTTATTACTGCATTGTGTTATCCTTGTAATTATACGTTTGAGTACAATGAACCCATGGGCATTTGAGCTTGCTCCGAGGCTAAATCAGTTTGAAACCAAATGTAGCGAATTATGGTCAAGATTAAAATAAGCAATTCAAATTCAAAATTCCGATACAACCCACATACATTGCAAACTCTGGTGTTTATTACCAATGAAGTTGTCACACAATTCCTTTGTTGTTCAAGACTGAATTGCATCAATATTCCTATGTTAATAGAGTCTGTGTGTAACACATCTCTGAATTTGTTTAGCTACAGTTTCCATTTCCAGATTCCTATGGAGGTCAGTGCTTCAATATAACAGGGTGTATCAACGATGTTCCTCAGTACCATTTTCTCAAATTTCTGAATGATATTAATACCCATAACTGTTTAGCTTGTTGCTTAACTTACACATAACTAAATAAAATACGAAATTAATTAACAAAACTAATTTAATATTTCAAACGTATACAAGTACAAATTAGTAGAAACAATCATGGTAGTAACGCTGTAGTGAAATGGGGCCCTTCTATACAATGCTGCCCATTGTCATTTCTGTCGACATTTTCCAAGCTAATAACTGCTTGATTTCTCAAACTTTCCAGAAAATGAGCAGTCACGGATGTTGACATTTTTCTAGAGTTTGAGCTGTTTGCAAGGTAAGATTTCGACATTATTTGAAGTATTATAGATTCCGTGAATTGTTAGCAAAGCCTCTTAAGCTGAAAACCGTATATTCACACAGGTTTTAATATATGCTTATATAACAAACGCTTATTACGAAGTAATAGACAAATTCCTATCAATCAGTCAATATATTTTTTCTGTCTAATCGATTTTCTTTTTATATTGTACTTTCCAGGGTAACTTCGCATTAAGCGTAATACCTACAAGGTGCCCCAAAAAGGAGTGGAAACTCTTCCGAATTGTCTCAACAAATGTCGCTTTATCTAAAGTACAGCGACCAAATACTTATATAAATTAAGTGATACCTACTCAATTTAAAAATTATAAGTATTTGGTCGCTGTACTTTAGATAAAGCGACATCTGTTGAGACAATTCGGAAAAGTTACCACTCCTTTTTGGGGCATCTGGTAGATATTTTGTTGTGCTCGAATGTAGTATTTGATTATTGGTCATGGTTACAGATACAGTGCTTTCATAAAGTAGTGGATAAATTCTTTAAAAGTCGCGGAATGACTTTTGGAAAAAACGCTGTGACTCGTTCGATTTTAATTGTTATTTGTGCATTTTTTTCAAATAAAATCTATACATACAGGGTGACCCGCGTAAAAAGTATGACGTCATCGATATTTTTTTAAATGGCAACTCTCTTTTTTATTACGGAATTTGAAAGCACACATTTTTTTAATTACGCTAAACTGATTTTTGCGTATATGTTACATGACCAAAAATTAAGACAAACAATTTTTAATTGCAAACGATAGTGTGACTATTTTTACTGACGACATTGCTCTCTTTGTTTTGAAGAAGCTAAAGAAAAACTACAAGCTGCTGTAAATTAGGTAAACAACTGGAAAAAAAGATGGCGGATCAAACTAGACTAAATTAAATCAATTCATGTGAATTTTACCAATAAACTGCTCAACTACAGGTCTAAAGAGTAGCTTCAGAATGTGTAGTTCAAAACGTGACCACCGAACTTCTGTAGATGGCGCCAAGTGGACAAGCCGCCACTGTGCTACAATGCTTGGAAATTTTGCAAAGTGGAAAATCGCCACCTTTCGCCAAAACCAAATAGCGCATGAAGGTGCTCGGGACCTTAGCAACAACTTTGCCCCCTTTCAAAATTTCGATATCTGTAGCCGTTCGAAAGTTACAGGCGATCCAGACAGACAGACAGACAGACAGACACAGACGGACAGACAGACAGACGGACGGACAAAACGTTCGCATAAGTACGCTGAAGCTACTAATAAAAGGTCCAATGGTTCAAAATATACAATGCTTTCGTAAAGTAGTGTATAAATTCGTTAAAAATTCATGGAATAACTAGGAAACGCTAGGACCCGTCGATTTTTATTTTTGAAATGTCAGGATGCCATAGGCACAGAACTGGTTCCAGTACACTGCCTTGTGGTATTACTATTTTAATTTCATTTTCTAGAATATACAACTTAAGAAATTGGGTATATTGATTTGGGGGAAATGTTTTCAGTTTCTAAGTTTAACCTTCATGCCAGACTTAATCAAACGCATGATCTACATATAAAGAGATTGTAGGCAGATTTTTTTCTCATCTAATGATTTCTCAATTGGTTTGGAATATCTTTTGCCTATTATTGGTACTGTTTTTTTAAATTGATTTAATTATGTTTGGATCTTGGTGTGAAACCATCACAGCTGTGTCAGCTTAAATTTTTGTTTCTTGGTCATTGGAATGTCTGCTCTATACAGCAGGTAAGCATGTTTCAATTCGAACCAGAGAGAAATAATCATATACTTCTCCATACTTTACTAGTAAGTGCGTGTCTGTTAGATGGGATATTAGTACTTTTCAAAACGGATTAGATCGATTTGCTTTGGTTTTGTGAATTACACATTCATGCCAAACCTCATCGAATGCTTACAAGATGCTTCCAGATCATTTTTACTTTTTTCGATACTCGATGTAGAGTCCTGCATCAGGTCGGGTTCCCGCGGGTACCTGCGGGTTACTCGCATCGCGGGTCAGGTTGCGGGTAAGATTTATATCAATATTGGGGGTAGCGGGTTGGGTGCAGATTTGAAACTGCGGGTCGCGGGTCGGGTAGCGGGTACAACTTCATTTCTTCAACATACATTTTGTTTGTGTATAAAAAATTATACCTAATGATAATTTGACTGCCGAAGTGTGAAAATAACTTTATTTATTGTGTATGAGCATTCCATCTGAAGCAAGTTACTGGTACGTGCTGTTCTAACATTGGAATTTGCAGTCAAGTGCGGCTTAAAAGTGCAAATCTTGCGGGTCGCGGGTCAAGAACAGGTTTGAAACGGCGGGTCGCAGGTCGGGTGCGGGTATAAACATTTGAAAATTGCGGTTCGCGGGTCGGGTGCGGGTTCTATATATTGGACCCGCGCAGGTCTCTAACTTAATGTACCATTTCCATGTTGGTGTCTAAACCCAAATTGATAGTTTGGTATAAAATTTCTTTCTTCAATAATTGGTTCCATTCTACAAAAGATCTTTTCAAATATCTTAGAAAGCATGGATAGGGGACTGATCAGTCGATAAGATGCTGCTGCAGATGAGTCTTTACCTGGATTTTGAGTCTAGACAACATTTCACAGTGATGATAACTGTCCTCCTTTTAATGCTGCATTTAATATCATAATCAGCATTTTTAAACCTTCTTGTGGTAGCCTTTCAGTATTTTTCCAATGACCTGAGGCTTTTATAGTGCCATAATTTTTTGAGGCTACGGCCTTGATTTCAAACATTTTGAATATTTCAGTTGGAAGGTCTGTTTATAAACACATAAAAAATGGAGAATAGTTCCGATATTATCCTAGAGTGTTCACTCCTGGCCCAGTTGTCACTTGTGAAGGTTGAATTTTTCTTGGTATGTACTTTCCACACGAAATTATCGGCCTTTTCTTCATTTTCATACTGACCTAATGGATCTTTAAATTGCTTTATGGCTTGATTGCCGCTGGGTGCTTAGGTGGCTTACCAGCGTTTTTAAAATCTTCTTTTATCTTAGTTTTGACGAATTTAAGACTATATTCAGACTTATCAGTTTTCTGTGTTACCGGGGAATGTCCATGCTACGCTTTGTATAGGTTTCGTAAAGTGATCCACTGCTCCATTAATCCCTTGATCTGTTGTCGCCGATATGTTGAAGTTTATTGGCTGATAAAATTATCTCTGAATGCATTCCAGTCAATATTTTTGTTCGTTTTGACAGCAGATTGGTAGTCGAGGGTGGTCAGAAGTAGAGTATGGTCAAACATGAGATCTAAAGATGATGCAGTAGGCAGGTGGGTATTAGCAATGCTTTTGGTAATGCAGAAGTTAATGACATCTCTGATTTTTTGTCGATTTGTAGACCGAGCAGGTTGGTTACCCTGATGAAGATTTTTGTAGGTTGTTATGCTGTATTCCATCGTGTAATTGCCTACCACGTGAAGCCCGAGTGATAATATTTTGCATTAGTGTCTCTACGAGCAATGAATTGATACAGAAGAGAGTTGAAGAAGAAGCCATACTGCCTTCTTTTCATGGGTTAAAGGGGAACCTTTGACCACTAGCATTGTTGATTGAATTTAGGCATTTCATGGTGTTTGATGCCATCCTTGATAGTCACCGATGTTTCTTCTCCAGTTCTGCCCTCGGGTATTGGTGTTATTAACTTCTATCAATCATGCTAGCTTTTGAAATCATCATCATTGATTTCTTGGCCTTGATTTACCAAACCGTTGGCGTTCGAGAGTAGCAAATTAAGTCGTTATTTGACATTATACAATTTTTGTGATCAGATTAGTCAGGAAATTCAACATCTTTTCCATTAGTTTGGTTATCATTTTCTGAAGTGCATTGTTTGGCTGATGTTGGTGCGGGACATCGAGAAATTGCATTTGGTGGATGCTGTTCGTATCTTGAAATGCCCTGGTGGGTTCTCTCGCCTTTTGGCCAAAGAAAATTTGAATTGGTCGAATTTGACTACTTATAACTTGGACTTGACGTTCCCATAATGAGAAGAATTGTTTCCTTTGTATGTCTCCCTAAACGAAAAAACTCTTAGAGTTGCTTTATATATAATTTCGCTGCTCTCGAGGACAAGCTTGTGTAGCAAGGTTCCCCGTACAGCGTACATCTAACAAAAAGCAAATTATGAACAGTATTTTTGGGTGTACACAAATCGTTGGCACTTAAGACACTGCGATATTTCGCAGAGGGATTCTACTTGTATAATTGAGTCTTATAACTGCAATACATTGTTTTTTTTTATTTTGTACTCAGCCAACAGCCTTTGGCCAATTATAGGCGTCGCTGTACATTTTATAGGGACTTCAAACTCCACTAACGACTGTCATGATGTTATTATGACATCCGGGACCAACTATTTCCTTGGCAGCCGTACCACGAGGCGCCGAGAGAAGCAGCCGTTAAACTCCCATCCAAGTTCTGACGTTGCTTAACTCTACTGACCGTACGTGGAGCCTTGTTCAAGCTACACCACCCGGTACCCTATATAAATGTCTTTATTTGGTTTTGAGATGTCAATTACTTTTTTTAGTAATTCTGATTCAGTTGAAGAGTGAATTCTACAGATAACTACGCAAAACGTTCGGTTTTCTTTAAGTTGGTAAGTATCAAATTTCGTATATTTGCAGTAACTGCTTTCGTGGTGGTTGTGTAACAGTCGTAGCTATTAAATAGATTTTAACCTAGTTAGTCTTCATGCATATTAACGTATAACCATTCTATGCAGTGTTGGGTTAAGGGCCGTAGAAATTCAACTCCTTCAGCAAAGATTGAAGAAAGTTTGTTTTTTCGGTCGATTATTTTGATTGGTTTATTTCGCCAGTAGTCTTTTAAGCTGGTTTGCTTGTGTGTTCTCCCTTAGAATTTGGGACTGTCCCCTTTCCTGGATCACTTTTTATATTCTGTTTTTGTCCATTAAAAAATAATGCTTCGCATAGGTAGTATTGATATTGCAAGCAGAATGGACATTGGCTATTAAGAGGAAACTTCATGTGATGATTTAAAAAATTAGTAATGTTGTTTTTAATATACTTGCGATGAAGTGAAATGAAATTGACTTGAAATTATAAATATAGTAGTATTTTTGTTGCTATCACAATATGACACATTATTGTAATTATAGTTTAGTAAAATATCTCTGCATTAATTTGTTTTCTTGTGTACGATGATCTCAGAAACAATATAGCAGTTATGCACCAAGAACAAACTTCCCTTATACAACTTTTAACAAGGTAATGTATACCAAATGAGGAGTTCACCTTTTACTAGGACAATAATTGTTAAACTAAAGCGGGAGTATTACATATGTATTTTTACCGTATATCATACACACATAAGAAATAGCCATAAATGAATATGCAAACGTTTAGTTTTCCACCATTTGATAAACCCATCACACTCCGCAAAGCTTAAAATGCGCGTCCTCTTCCTGCCATTATTCCTGCTGCAGTTCCGGTCTATGAATATGAATTACAGATCTTTCCTGCCGCGCGGCCGAGGCGCTGGAATACGAAACGAGGTGCTAGAGCCGCTGCCGATTCCGAAATGGGCCAAGTTGAACGTCTCCGATCGGATCGCGGTATGCAAACGAAGTGATGCACCAGTTGGGGCCAACTGTACCCGACAGGCTGGCCAACAATTCATGTAAACGCGCAGATAATCGGGCCGCGATAAATCCAAACGGGGCTATCGTCCCTCGTAATGAACTGCATGATAATGACATCCGGTGCGTACCTTCACAACCGGAACTACACTAGCCTTTTGTATAACAGAGTCCGCTGTAAATCACTTCCTAACGCTTTCGTTGGTGCAGTGTCGATGGGCACTCGACCTTGCTTTTACTACATAGTTCACGTAATAGTTTGATGCTCTGCGTAGCGTTTTACTTTTCAAAATATTGAATATATTGCAATTTCTTCATCTAATAAAAGCAATATTAGTCAATATAGTAGCTGGCAGGGTGCAACGTTTCCAAATTATATAGACAACATATGGACAACACTAATTTTGAAGTGTATCTCTGAGAATATAATTCGTTAAATTTTGCACGAATCATCTCTTAAATTTATGACATTGGCTAATAGGACCTCCTACCATACTGACAATATAGCAACCCGCGATTATCGATTTGGTACAAATTAATTTGGTTTTACGTGTCAAATGAACTAATTTAGACATTTCAATTAATTTTTTAGGTTAGGTCGTGCGATTTAAGCATAGAAAGCAACAAAAAGTGTGTTTGAGACATACCCAAAAGTACAGAAATCACGGAAGAATTGGTAAACCTACATGTAGGTACCAAGATGGTTCTTTTAACATTTTACATAATAAAAAATAGCTCATAATGAAAAATTAAATCAAGCAAGGTTGTTCGCTATCAACATATCATTCACTATAACTTCAAACTGGGCCATGAATTCAGTGTGTCATAAGAGAGATTGTCTGGGATTTCCAGGATCCATCAGATTACTTCATGACATAATCTTGCTGCCACATACTTATGCAAGGATGAAAAAAAACTGTAACACTTAGGCATTCATGGAGCGAAGGTAGGACTACTACACCATATCAAAAAACATGGCTTAGATCCGTAAAAACTGAAAAGATTGTGTAATTAACAACGGACACGCGGGGACCAAGTACGCAAAAAGCAAAGTAAACATATCTTTATTTAGAGTTGCACAGCATATTGTGTTTTCATATCATTAAGAATATTTACAACTTGATATGTTAATTTATTCCCGATATAAATTCAGTGCGTACGCCTATGAACTCGCCCCGTGAGTGGGGAAATGCCGAGTAAAACGCACACCAGCAACAGGTCCGGGTGAAAATTTATTAGGTAGCAAACAGACAACGAAGCTAAACGTGTTAGTGTAGGCGCTCCCTTTTTAGGAAGGGTTCATGGTGTGAAAAGCAGTTTAGAGATCTTGCCCTGGTAGCATAATTATTGATAATTGATCGGATATAGATCAACTTAAAACTGTTTATTTTATTAGAAGAGATGTGTCGCCCGAAAAGTTTCTTCCCGAATTTGGATTTGTTTCTCGCATTCGCTCCACCACATAACTTTCGTTTTTCGGTTTCGCTGACGATCAGTTCTGTGGGTCTGCGATCCTCGCCACATTCTTACATCTCTGCCGTGCCGGCGCCCATCTCTATGAGTCAGTCCCAATTCAAAATGTACAATTGAAGCACAAGAGCCTTCGGAAGGACTGAATCTCTCTGAACTTCGCTCCTTCCGAGCTGCAAACCTGATTTGCCTTCATGCATTACAGTGCATTGCGTTATATATTTCCTGTATTTTGTGAATAGTTTATACAGAGCTTGTAGATCCCAACTCGAAAGAACGACAGAAATGTTTACTTTAAAGTCGACCACTGCTCATACACTAAGAGACAAGGTACTACCTATCCAAGAAATAAGGGAACTGTATGAAATAAAAGATGTCGCCGAGTTCATTAAATATAGAAGGAAACACTCAAATGAGCACGTAGAGCGAGATAATGAACGACCGAAAAAACAGAAAATTATAAGTCACGAGGAAGAAGGCAAGTAGAAACACCGTAAGAGTTAGCAATCTTCACCAGTGAACACGCCTTTGTAACGGTTACAGTAGAACAGTTTATGTATGAAGAAAGGAAAAGAAGAAGAAAAATAAGAATACATAAGATCGTAATATATTGGAATCAACAAAGAAGAAAACAAAGCAAGATCCTGATAATATGGACACGGATAGAGTCCAAAGAAATAAAAATCCGTAATGAAATTAAACAAAATCTACTGCCGAAGCTTGGTGCAGTTGGGAATTTTGGGAATATACAAAAACCTCTTTAAAAAGGCACAAAGCATGGTCTCCATCTAAATCATATTGCACTGCTACTGCAATCAAAAACTATATGGACAACAATCATCAAATTTAGTTTTTTTACAAAACAAGTATTTTTTGTTAGTTAATCATTTATAGCAATTATGGATAGGTGTTCAATACTATGTTCGTGTCATAGTATAATAAATAAACCTACTCAAAGGATTACCAATAATTTTGTTAAGATAGCTAGAAAATTCTTCAAAATTGCTTCAAATACAGTAAAAAAATTATCTTTCACCTTAAAAACTTGCAAAAAAATATCTGTAAAACTGCCGAGATCGGCTTATGAAATTTTGCACTAAACTTTGTAAATATTTATTGTAAAATTTTTTAGAAGGTTTTTTGAAATATACAATAAATTACAAGAACATTTGATGCAAACTTGATACAAATTTGGCAATGACTTCCTATATTAATCTGCAGAAAATTCGTCAGAAAATTCTTGCAAAACCACTAGCAATTTGCTACAAAGTTGCTGTAAACTTACTGAAAAGATTTGTTACATATTGAATTGCTGAAGATGTACTATACAGTTACTATAATTTTGCTGCAATCTTATAAAATGCATTACAAATTTTATGCAGGCTTTCTGAGAGATGTTTATAATTTGTTAACAACTGAAGACTTGCTGCAAAGAGAAATTTGCAGAAAATTCGTTCAAAGTATACGTCACCCAAAATCTGATATACCTGATAAAAGTTTCCTATAAAATTATTAATAACTTGCTGCATCATGCTGGAAATTTGTCATAAACTCGCTAACAAATTCCAAGTAAATTTGAAATAATTCCCATAAACTTTTCAAGTGTTTGAAGGTGTGTCGATTAATGATGGATAAAATAAATTGGACTGATTTCACCGATTTTTGCAAAAAGTATTAAAGTTTTATACCACTAAAAAGGCAAACTTTACTATTTACAAAATTAAAGTAATATCGTTCCTCTTTTGTTTGTTAAAAAAGTAAAATGCTCTGTAGTGGTAAACCAAATACTAAACACCTTTGATTTGAAATATATTTTTCATCGAACGAATACCTACTAAGATATATGGTATATTCCATACTTTTCGGACACTCTGTACATCTCATAGGAACAGCACCGCCCAAATATCCATTAACATAAATAAACGTCATTGCATTTCAAATTATTTTATTGCAATAGCTTAGGTCAGGTTAAAAATTGACACCAATGACTTTTCATGCAGGCAATTCGTTAGCCTTCTTCGTGGGTGGACCGAAGCCATTGCGGGAATATTAGCGGATCTTAGATGCAATTTTGCGATACAGTTCTCGTATTGTGATTGCAGTAGAATACTATTCTATACCTGATCGGATCTTTCGAAACATTTCGCTTAACATGCTCTCAACCGCTTCGTACCCTTCCTGTAAAGAACGCTAGGCGCCAACACAGGTCTGAGACACCTCCTTGCCGACGTCGTGAGCTGTACTTGCATATATTTATTTCGTCAAGCCTCAGACCTCGCTGTCCGTAAAGTTTTTGAGCGCGAGGGCAGTGCAAAATTTCAGCCGCTATCAACCCCGGTATCCGCCAAATTTTCGTTTAGCTCGGTATCACCTCCATTCTTCTTGCATCCATTGCCGCTACTTACTGCATTCAGTTAATCGAACCTATTTTATTAGTTAAGTAATGCATGCAGTGAATATGTTTAATAGGTGAAGCAATGCATGTTGTAAAATATTTAAGAATTGACTGCTTCATCTTTTGCGGCATGCCCTTTGGGAAGTGCAGAACGCTACTGGAAATGTATTGATGTCTTGTTACCAGGCCATCTATACTGATATTTTTTTAGTATATAGCGTAAGTGACTCACCCACGTGCAAGAAGTTTATAGAAGATTTATTGCAGTCCCCCGTATTTGATTATATGAGAAGTGAGGAATATATCTTTAGGCGTGTTGTTTTAATATAGGTATCTCAGATGTCATATTGTGTGATTTCATCTGTAAAGTGCAATACACTTGCGCGTATTCTTAAAGATAAACTTTTCAGAGAAATTATGGCACAAGTTAGGTCATATTTTGAAGCTGAGCAGTGAGCACTTCTCCTGCAGTAGAGGGCAAAAACTTCCAGGTAAGTTTTCCACAAAAATCTCCATCAATACAAATTTTAGGAATTTGCCCCGTACCTTGCAAGATGCATATTGTTTTTACTATCGTGAGTAAGTCTACGATCCACCGCTTCTACTGAGCTAATTTTAGCACGTTCTAGGCTTGTTGAGTGTCCTAAACGAGGTGTTCCCTGTAACAATACATTAAATTTAAGAAATATTTACATATTAGCTTATTAGTGCTACAGTTAGCAATCAAAGAAATGTAACTCACTCACTGCAAAAACTGAACCGGACACTGAAAAAAATAAGTTAATTATTTGCTATATTTAGAATTCAAGAAGAAAGTAGAGTTATCTATAACTGCGTGTTCTAACTCTAAATTTTGTTTTTTCTTAATATGGAAAAATATATACAATTTTAGGGGTTCCATTATTTTGCAGCATAAAAATTTCCCAAATAAAACAACAGTAAAATATGAAAACAAAGAGAGTACAAACGAAGGAAAGCAGATAAGAAATAATAATAAAATAAATAAGGGGACGAAATAAACGAAGTACTAATAGAAAAAAAGTATAATACACTTAAGCCAAGTTGACTAATCCACATACATTTTTACAATATATTCTTAAAATTCCAGATAGTTAAGAGCAATTTCTAGAGCAAGTTACAATTAGAAACAAGAATTGAAAATGGGTTTCGAAGCGTGTCATTCTTTCGTATAATAATTATAAACCGTTCTATAGACTCCTCATTTATCACAGGAATGTGACTCTTCTTTCATTAATTCCCTAAAGATCCCAATCTTTTTCGTTGTTATACAGTGAAAGTGTTCCAGTCAACTCTTCTTGGCGAATGGTCTAAAAAACGTTCCACACAGAATTTTACTGTGAGGCAGTTTGGGGAAATTTCCTTTGATATTCGGAAGTTTAGAACGTCTGGGGTTTTTGTAATGCTCGACGATCAATAAGTGGATTCCCCCTGTAGAAAATGTTGGAGTTACTTAGCTTGTGTTTCGAGGTGAAGTTGACTTCCCCTTGAGATTGTTAGTGTTGGTTCCCAAGAAGGATGGTTTGCGTTATAGTACCCACTAGCTATATAGCGATGTTCTCTGTATCCTGCTATTTAGATGATAAGGGTTGAATTCCATTCTTCAACGGTTATGCTGGTTACCTGGTTACTACTGATCAATTAAAATAAGTTATACAAGGAGTAGCCTGGCAATCGACGTCAATATAAGAAAATCGTGAAAGAAACACCTGCACCTGCAACCTGAGGACAAATGACATACAACTCATCACCCAGTTAAACCAACTATTACAGGGCTGTCGAAATACTTCTAGATGACCACAGAAGCCATGGAGTACAGAAATTCCTTACAGCCACTGCCGCTACTGATTATTCCTAGTGGAAGAGTACAAGAAAACTCAAAAAACTGCAAAAACGGTCTATAAAAAATCCCTGGGGTATGTAACACCACCCTAGCCCCGTCATATCGCCCCATTAAAGGGTCTTCTACCCATACCATGAAAAATATTCGAAAAACTTCACTATTCACACCTAAACATCCGTTTGATTTTAAGCAACAACACCCGACTATAGAGCCGATTTATCGGATGGCTATCTGGACGAGCTGTGTGTAGCCGTAAGTGCAAACATATCAAAAATCCAGTGCTTTTAATGAAAGGTGTTAAAGCTGTAGCTCATGTTCCAACATACCATCCTAATGACGTTATTCATACATCACATACAAATTCCAACAGTAGAAGAAATAAATTAAATTTAGTACAAACCGATTTCTCGTCAGAACCTTAACCGCTCGTCGCTGCGTAACACACGCGCGAAACAATCCCGAACATGATCGAAGCAAATCAGATTATGAACAAAGCAAATCCGATCCCTGACGATGCAACGTGACACACGCAAGCAGCTTTACTCGATCTGGTATACGTATATCATGTACTAAATTGTGTAATATTCTGATTTTTTAGGCTAAGAAGTAGGATCACTTATAAAATTAGGTCTTTAATCCGTTTTGCAACTATAGTCTATTCTGCTGCTGCAGTTTCAATATTTTAAACTGAAGCAAAGGGGAATTGAGTTTATTTAAGCAATTGAGTAGCAGGGCAGGATATAATATTCTCATTTGGAATCAAAAACTACGCCAATAGTCCTAAAGCAAACAATTTTAATAGACCTTGAAACTAAGGAAAAATCGCACGTCCCTGCACCATCACCTGAAGGTCGACCTTTTCGAGAACAGTAAACAAAGTAGGCAAAACAAATTCCCGGTTGCGAAATTTGGTTATAAGGAATCTGGAAGCACGCGATTTTACGGTAAGACACAACTCTTCCTTTGACGCAGCGAAATTTATGCCGATTCATATAAAATTCGACACGCGAGCTCGGCACGCTTTCTCTTGCTAAACGACCCTTTGTGCGAAACTAGAGGTAATTGATAGGCATTGAGCCGCGTTCATTACGGACTTTGTTTATTCTAATGGCTTTTAATTACTGCAGAACGTACGCCTGCCAACATGATAATACCTGCCATTTCCACTTGTACCGGACACTCTTTAATTAAAATTAATTTAATTGCATCCTCAACAGAGAGAAGCTGGTTTGGTTTATGAGAGGTTGTATTTAGGATAATAATTCATTTATGTAAAGGGAGACAGACGTATCTGCAATGCCGCGCTAATATATTTATACAACGGAGGGAAATAAAATTATATCAGGAATGATAAAATACCTACGTGAGTACATAAGCAAAAAACACAGTAAAATTATTACAGAACGTGGTCAGGAAACGCACACCAAGGACTGAAAACAGTCATAATTATTTACTAATGTGTACAAAAACTGTCCTGTTGAAATTGTTTGAACATTTGCCTCCTCTTTCAATTGGCTAGAAACACTGCAGTACAGATGCGTACCGTGTAACAAGTACTAATACATACTTTAGATGAGTTTATATATTGTAATGGTTCACTGCCCATAGCAATTCTGATTGCCTAATTAACTAAATGAATAAGGTCAACATCAGAACAGAGTTAAATATGTTATTTATTGCAAGATAATCAGTACTTTACCTTAATAAATGCACTTGATGTGAGCATCAGTAACTAATAAATTTGAGGGATAAAAGTTAGCATGAAATAAGGCAGGTTTCAGAAGGGTTACGTTCAGAGTTTCAGATGTGATAAATATTCGGAAGGGCCAATGCAATTTAATTTGTAACTGACGGATTTGAGCTTTATAATGTCAGACATAATGTGAATAAAATGATACAGAATTATTTGTTAAGCACAGAAAGAATATGAGCGTTATGTATTAAAAGTATAAGCCTGAAAACAGCAAATTAGCTGAAAGGAAAACGAAACAATGCGAGCAAAATAATTATTGCAAAGAGCAATGGAAAAATGGAAGACAACCGATCGAAAGACAATTAGTGAGATGCTAAAGGAACTCCAAGTGTATCAGTTAATTATAAACAAAAGTGATTTAAAAGCAGAGCAAAGTGTAGTGACATTTATGCAAAAAAGACAATTTTAGTAGTTAGACAAAGACATGATATCAAAACTGTAGTCCATAGGGTCAAACATGTTATCAATCCTAATTTCTTTTATAAAAATTGAAAATCTAGTTACTAAGTTACACGACAGTATTTTATTATAGTAACCAAACAAGCTTGTAAAATTTGTGTAGGGGTCAGATTGAGCTCCACATTTTATTGCTTAAAATTATAAATAAAGACTTTTTTAATATCAGTTGTGTGTAAAGTTATTCACCAGTGTGCAGGGCATCTGTGAGTATAGTTTGCCAGGTGTTAAGAGGTCCAAGTGTAGCAGTTTAGGCAGCAGCAAGATTCGTCCAAGTGCGAGTAGCTTCGAGGGCTCATTTCGATGGGAGCAACATCGGCCAGCAAGAATTTTGTGTCCAACGTGTAGATCCGTTCCTCCTGAGTGTCGGTATACAAAGTTTCGGAGCAAGAAGCAACCACGACGAGGCGTCCCCAAAAAACGTATCCCGCCTACTAAGCAGCCGAAAGCGTTAGAGTAGGTCCATTATTTTTGGATCTCTTCAAGTTCAGACTGTCTACGAGATGTACCACCAGGTTCCTATTGTCCAGGTCTCTCCGTTTTCGAGAAAATTAGATAGCGTTCTTTGGAGGTGCGAGATGAAGCGGCATTTTTCAGTTTTGGCCGGATGCAAAACAAAAAACGATCGCGAATGGGTTTTGACGTCGCACTAGAAAGAAAACGAGCTTAGGAGTTGCTACGTCACAGTATTAATCGTATTTACCTGATGCTTCCATGCCATTTTGGTGTTTTAAAATTCAATTTTACGCTGTTTCTTGCGGCCACAGATCATTTTGTTGTGGCAGTCAAATTTAAAGGTTATCTAAACGTCAGATAGAAATTGTGCATTTGCCCTAATACCCGAGTTAAATTGGCGTACAACGAGTTAGTTGTCATACAAATTGTTTCTTAATTTTATGAACCGACACCCTGAGCTAAGTTTGTTTCATGTTCACCAGCGCTCAGCCCTAATTTATTGCAAATAGATAAAATAAGGAATGAGCAGTAAACCATTTTATTTGTGGTAATAATTTATTACACTCTTTTAATTTGCCCCGAGTTTGACAGGCAGGTTCCTAACTGAATTGAATTCGTAAGCCACTAGCTGTTGAAAATGTTTTGGAAAAAGTTTTAGTAAAGCAACGGAGGGCGCAAAATAGGTACACCAAATGGAAAAATTAAGAATTGGTTTCCCAATCATCTAGGACTCTTCTACTAGAAGCTATTCTGGAAAATACATTAAGTTTGAGACAAGCTTTCTTGCCAATCAAAATTTTAGGACAGTGATATAAGAAATGTTGTACTGTTGTTTCCGTGTTGTATCTATTATCATGACCTTAAGTAGATCAACGGGAGCTATGAAGGTAACTCAAGACTTGAGTTTTATATTATAATTTGAAATATGTTTGTTTAGTTTAGAGAGGATTCTTATTTTGTATTATTTAAAAATATTTTGGTTTTGCATTTTTTACTCTATAAATATATGAAGAAGATCTTTTCGCTTTGTAGTATTTATAGTGTTTAGTGATTGGTCGTCATTTTGATCAAATAAAACGTCAATATTTCATTTATCTTTCATAAATTTACAAATTGCCTACGGATTTAGTCTAGTTGTATTGAATAATCATGTCTTTCTTCATTTTGTCTAATAGCAGCAATTCACTTTTCAAAATATTCAATGTTTTTTTTCAAAATTTCGGCGTTTTTGCAAAATTACTAAACAGTTTGCAAAAAGACAAATTATGCGAAACGCCTGCGACCTATATAAATATAAGCTTGTACAGTTCCTGAAATTCAGGATTTTCGATGGTCTCTCAAAACTATATTCTACTACCGATCCATGGTGCCTCCACGAAAACAACCAAAAAGTAATATCCAGTAAATGTAATAATTTAAATTTCAAAATTGTTAAAAAATAGCGTAGGGCTTAAAAAAAATTGATAGTATGACGTTATTAGAATAGCTTTATCTTTGATTAAAAACAAATTAAAATCAGAGCAGGCTTGGCATTTCATGCAACAAAAATATAAACTCTAAACAAAATAATTGGGTGGCTTCTTCAAGTTAACGAAAAGTTGTATTTTATTGAGAGAGTGTGTCTTGGGTTATTTATGGAAGTTTTCCCTTGCATTGGGCTTCCGTACAGGTAAATACGAGGCGTCGATGTTATTCTACGGAGGTTCAGCCAGTTTTATAAGTTTGTGTAAATATCTATAAGCAAGCAACTTACGCGTGGTGCAGCGGGGCCTACCATTAAGGCCCTCACCTTCAGTGAAAGCGATTCGGGAAGTTTTCGAGAGTGGCAGCTGATTATCAGGTGGGTTCGAGAGCAGATTTGGGCTTACCTAACTGCAGGCCGTCAACAACTGGTTGTCCAGAGCATCGTAGGAGGTTCGGCTTGGAGGAGGTAGCTCTAGATTCATCGCAGAAGCCATCAAAAGGTCAGATTTACCACCTAAAAGTGTTAGTTTGTGATTGTGCATTGATTAGCGTCCCTTTAGAGCGTCACTTCCGGTCGTGGCCTCGTGGCGCAGGTAGAAGCGTTTTGTTTTATGACGCGGAATACTTACGTTCGATTATTATCGCATAGTAACATCGTTAATTGCGTGGACATCAAGAATTTAATTAAAATCAGGAGCCAGTTTATCTGCTTTCTAGGCTGGGAATCCATCTTAAATTTTGTAGGTCCCATCATTTAGAAATACCGCATTTGTTAATTCCCATCAGTGAAGTAGTGTCATACAGAGTGCTTACAAAATGTTTAATAGCAAATTAGTAATTAATTTTGGATGTAGCGACCTAACCCTGAGGAGTAATCAAACATTAGTCGGGCACATTACGAAAGTACTGGATAATGTAATAATTTAAATTCATTGAACCCATAAGTGGCCATTAAAATCATCACCGTTACTAAAATCATTCGCGTTATACTCCCTAGTATCAATGAATCTGATAAACGCACAAGAGTTACTTCCATTGGAAAAATTACGAATAACCGACCGGGTCAAATAAAAGTTATTTTTCCGGATAACCTCGTTGCTAAGAATATTCTTGGAAACAAAACTAAGTGAGCCAGTAGCCCTTACGGTAAAATAACTATGAGGGATGATAAAACACCACAACAGCTGAAACATCTTGCTGAATTAAGAAACGCCTTAAAGAATAGAACTGAGGCCAGTGAAAAAGACGTTAAAGGCATACCAACCATTAGTAGAGGGCAAACAAAAAACTTTCTGCAAACCACCATCGATGGTCAGTCGTCTACGTCATCGCGAGTTAATAAACGACGGCGTGGTGCAAAAGAAAAAATACTTATAAAGAAAAGGTAAGGACCTCTGGTTCTGGACCAAAAATCTGAGTTCATATCTCAGTAGCTTCAACGGCCATAGAAATTTTCCGCCGACTCACTGCAATTCCTCAATCTGGCTTTGGCAACCACGAAGTCTCAATTCCTAAACCTCCTCCAAGAGGAGAAACCGATGCCCCTGCAGTGGAGATTGACAACCAAGCAAACCGAAATCGCGCTATAATCAAAATAACTATGCAAAATGGAGCAACACAGTCCATCGATTGGAGCCCGATTGGAACCTTTAACTATGTTTGTATATTTCGCTGATATTGGGAAATTTTTTTATCGCCAGAAGAATTACGGACGCCACTATTATGTAGCACTGTGGACAATTACACTTATTAATAAAACTAATGATTTCGTCTTAAAATGGTCCACGACAACGATTTTCGTATTATTAATTAATTACACTTATAACAGATTTTTTATAACTTTTGATACTTTGGTATTAATTTTGTTATTTTACAAGTTAACCATAAGCTTGACACATTTACAGCTTATGTTTCTCTTTTCCTTGATATCCAATATAGCAGAGTTACTTTCATAGATAACCAAGTTGTGTTCTTCAATTTCCATACCTATTTAGGTTCCAATCAACAATATGTATGTCTTCCCATTTTTCAACACAGAACATTAAAAACCATTTTGAAATTACTTCTAATTGCAAAAACCCTAGACCTTAAACGAACCAGAAACAGCAGCAAAATAAACATTGCATCACACCTTAAAAAGCGTCGTTCCGGTGACGAACTTTAATATTACTATAAATAACGAACATACAATCGTTGAGTGGCTAATTTAAGTACAAAAAACAGATAAAAACATAACAGGACAACTACAGACATTAATCGTGCTGGTTGTCCTGAAGCATGCAATGCTCGACTTCGCTGTCGCAAACAGAAATTCATATTGCACGGTCGACAAAGCCCTCTCAGAGCCCGCTTCCGGTCAATCCGGCAATATTTCCGTTAGCCACCGGACATGGCGCGTGACAAGCACTGACATGCGATGTCCCTGCTTTTATATGAATAGGTTCCAATCGAAAGCCGCAAAACCGTGACAAAAAGTAGGAAGTTATTCAGTTTCCAAATGGATAAATTTGGGATTGAGAATGCTAGGTTCTACGGTGATTTTTTTAAATACCAAGGTAGAATTTTTGCAAACATCTTTCCTTCTTGAAAAATTATGTAAAATTATGAAAAATAATGTAAAATTATTGTCCTTGCTATTCTACCATAGAGAATTGGTTTCTGCTGTCGAAAGAAATAAAGTGCAGGAAGAGTTTTAGGAAATCAATTTCCATGTTCACTTTTGAACATGATGATTTGATAATAGAAAATCGTCCAATTAACCTTTGTGTTCGTAGCAGAGACAGAGACAAACTGGATCTAGATTACAGATATTTGGAAATGTCTACGGTTTTTCCATCGTGTTTCTCTCACCGTGTTTTGTACCTTCAACGTGGCCAAACCATTTCTACTGCAACAGCAATATCAAATTACTGTATAACGTATAAATGACATATATAATTATATCGAAGTTGTCTAGTCTAAACCAAACTAAACTTAATACATTGAATTGTGCACAGGGATGCTGCATATTTTCTGTAATTTAAAAATATGCACCTCTTACCGTTTACGAGATCCCCGTGCTATGTATTCTTATCTTGAATACCCTGTATAATAGAACTGTTACCTTGAAGGCATTGCTTACCGCAAATGGTGGTATAGAGCACTTCAAATATGTATTCCTTTCCTACAATATCCTCTTTAACTAAGCATTTCACTGTGGAACTTCTGCATTACAACAGGTTAGATCAATTACTTCATCTTATAGAAATCGACCGCATTTAATACTCAAACTACTCCTACCATAGCATGCGCGAGTAGTTTGTGTATCGTCCTGTTTAAATTATTACACGACACTTGCTTAATGTATATCTGCTCGATAATTCCTAAAGACACGCAAGCTATCGCAAATGATGTCATAACTATATTGACGAAATGTATCTATTAGAAACTTCCAACCGAGAGACTTTCGTGGAACCATCATACAGTTCCCATTCAGCGACTTATCTTTTGAGATAATATTTTGTTTTCACTTGTATGTAATTAGAACAACACAATCTAACCCACAACTTTGATCCTGACCCCAAATTTGCACGATTGTGCTCCTTTAGCCTTCATATCAATACCAATAATACTGCTTGGCTTCAAGCCTGTTTACTTCTTAAATAATATTCAGAAGTAAGTTGCTTCACTGTGTGCCCACGTCTGTCAGCCGACCCACATTCCTCTGCCAAATAGCACGTTTCCCGTTCCTAATGTTTCGCTACTTCGTGGCCTTAGTTCTTCTTGGTGTAGCCGTGCCCAGTTTGGTACAGTGCAACATCTACCGACTTCCAAAAAATGTAAAACCGGTGCGCTACTTCCTAACTATGGAACCCAACATAACCCTACATCTTTGGGATCCTGCTCCCTACACTGGAAGCGTCGTGATAGAGCTGAAAGTGGTGGAAAACACAAAAAATGTCACCTTCCACTCCAGTGAAATAAATATCGACCAAGCCAGCATTAAGGTAATCGGTTCTGGAGGAGAAATCAAAGTGGAAAGAACGTCCTCCGCTAAAAGTAATGAAATCTACACGGTCTACCTAGAGGAGCAGCTGCTACAAGGCGAATTCTACAATTTGAGCATCGGTAGCTTCAGCAGAAATTTGGCGGGAGATGGCGAAGGGTTCTTTTTGGCTAGGTACTGGATCAACCACACTGGAAATCCCA
The DNA here is from genome assembly GCA_940337035.1 of Agriotes lineatus. Classification (NCBI taxonomy): domain Eukaryota; kingdom Metazoa; phylum Arthropoda; class Insecta; order Coleoptera; family Elateridae; genus Agriotes; species Agriotes lineatus. The sequence goes on from OW679200.1 coordinate 134,366,005, forward strand.
GGTAACAGCCTTCTTTTTCTTCTATTCAGTCAGATTCTTATACTATTAGTTTTAGGGGAGTCGCAGCAACCCATTTTGAACCAACGGGCGCGAGGAAGGCCTTTCCATGCTTCGATGAACCAGCTCTGAAGGCCAGGTTTACAGTTAGCTTAATCAGAGAAAGCGGACAAGTCGCTTTATCCAATGGGGAACTTCAAATGACAGAGTAAGGAATCCTCTTTGTGAAAAGCTAAATATAATTTTTTATCTTGTAGAGACCTGGGCAACGGTCGCTTTAAGGACACCTTTAGAGAAACCCCCGAAATGTCAACTTTCATAGTCGCTTTCTCGGTGTCTGATTTTATATCTACAAAAAAGGTGGAGCGGAACCGTATTTTTGCCAGACCTGAAGCTGTGGAAGCCGGTGAATTGGATTACCCGTTGGAAGTGTCGGTTAAGGCCCTTCGGATTCTAGAGGAATTTACTGGAATTAACTATACATTAGACAAAATGGATGCGTTTGCCGTCCCCATGGGGTACTTCCAAGAACATGCCATGGAGAACTGGGGATTGGTCGTGTTTAGGTGATAAAATTAAAATTGCTCCTGCTGGGAAGCAACTTATGGTACCTTTGAAATGTCTTATAGCTTTAGCTTATTCTAATGTTTGTTATAGCGAGGAACACATACGGTATTCCAATAAGTCGTTTAATCGTATTAGAGATTTGCAACGTATAACAACATACATTGCCCATGAATTTGCTCACCAGTGGTTTGGCAATCTGGTCACCCCTGAATGGTGGGATTATCTTTGGCTTAGTGAATCCTTTGCTGCCTACTTCCAGTATTATATTGGATCTTTGGTAAGTCACTACCTATTCAGTTTGTGATGAAACGTGGTAAAATAATATTAACGGGAGGTTCGTGTGCCAAGGTGTTTTATCATCATACATAAAACCGAATGACTATTGCTATAGAGCTGCCATACGAAAATAATTAGGCGTCCATCTAATACTGTCAAGCAATAAATGGATTACGATATTAGTTCAACTTGTAGTGATAATAATACGTACAGTAATGGTATATATTTATACAATCAGTACCTATGTAACTGGAACTGATAATAGTGAAGTAACAACATTAGGTATGTGTGCTCCAATTTCGATATCTACAACCTTACTAATACTTACCGAAACATTGATTTAATTGTTCATAACCTACACTCTGAGGATTCAGTGATGCACGAACTCAACAGATATTGCTTTTATAGGGATAATTCGCTATAATGGCATAAAAAAGTCCAAATTATTTATCTGTCACTGCAAATTGCTTGGTTCTGCTGTTCTTGCTGCATTCAATATTAAAATACATTAAAGCTTTAACAAATTGGTGAATTGTAAATACACGAACACCCTCGGTTTTTAATTATCTTTAGCAGCTCAAAAGTTACGACTGCCAAGTCATCTAACAGTATTTGTTTGATGATTAATGCAAACCTCCTTTGATTACTTAGTTGATTACTTATTCTTGGTATACGAAGAACGATAAGGATTTGGAATTCTAGAACAAAGTCATTTAACGGAAATTAAGGGTTATCGGGACATAGCTGTAGAATAACGAGTTTTGGATTATTATTGAATGATATAATCAGTGTAATATCTGCTAAAGCAAAACCTCTATGTTTTTGACTAAACGTAAACTAAACGCAAACAATTGCTTGAAATAGAAATGTCGAGGCCATTGAAAAGTTGTTAAATATTATTAATTGAAACTGTTTATGTCGTCTTAGTATATTCTGTCTTTGCTTGTAATTATACAAATTGCTTTCTCCTTTCTTCCTTGAGTAGTATCAGACTATTATATATCTTCTCTATGCTTGGTCAAAGACGTACTAAAAATGCGTTCGTTAGAAATCCTAACAAAGCTCTTTCTTACAGGTACAACCAACCTGGAGACTCATGGACCAGTTTCTAATCGACCACATGTACAGAGCCTTCGAACAGGAAGAATTTTCGCACAAAGGAACCCAACCCTTAACTGCTCATATCTCACGTTCTGGAGAGTATCCATTTTTCCACATTATGTACCAAAAAGGTAAGCTGGTTATTTAAAATTGTCAAAAATCCCTTTCCATTATAATGAAACTGTTTACAGGTAGCGCTATAGTGAGGATGATGTCACACTTCCTCTCGCAAGATGTATTTCAAAGGGGGCTCCATCTCTATCTCACGGAAAGGTAACATTAGAAGATTTGTTGGCGTGAACTAAGCTCTTTTCACTCTAGGCAATTTAATACTGCGGTGCCGTCGGATCTCTACCACGCGTTGCAAGAGGCTGTAGATGAAACAAACGCAAATCACTTGTTGGAAAACCAGTCGGTTGCAGAGATAATGAGCACGTGGGAAAACTTGGTTGGTTTCCCCATCGTCACAGTTACAAGGAACTACACTACTGGAAGCATTACGTTTAGACAGGTAAGTTCGAATTTAACCATAAAGATTGATTGGTAGTGAGTATTGCATATTCTAATCGCCATAGAGTTCTAAATTTACCAATGGGAACGCTAAGAAAAACTGGAAGATTCCTATTAACTACGTTTTATCTACCACTGGAAATTTAGATTTTAAGAAAACTACTGCTGACTTTTGGTTAACAGAAGAAAGTAAGACTATAGACACAAACGTGTCAGCTGATGGACTGCTTTTAGTAAACATACAACAAACTGGTAAGTTTTAAAACAATTGCTGGGAAACCTGCGTAAACAAAATATCAATCCTGTCAGGTTACTATCGCGTCAATTATGATACCGAAAACTGGGAAAGGATCATACACTTCCTTAAAAGCGAAAAGTTTAGGTCCATTCATGTACTAAACAGGGCGCAGCTGATATTCGACGCCTTCTACTTAGCTCGCCACAAGGAGATCGGAGCCGATATTGCTTTCCAGTTATGCGAATATCTTGCACGAGAAATAGATTACATACCTCTAGCGGCTTTCTATCATGGACTGTCCGCTTATGTTGGCATCTATAATGGACGCGATTTAGAGGAAGAACAGGAGTATTTCAAACGTCATCCGCTGAGGAACTCAATTTCCCCATACAAACCTGGCGGATACGACCAAGAGTACAAAACCTTCCAGGTAATTCCAGATGCTTTAATTTAATATCTGTTAAAGCAGTAAGATGCAATACGAAAAGTTAGAAAAGTGATTTCATGGTTAAATTTTTAATTTTAGCAATACGTGAGGACTGTTACGAAGACCGTCCGCGATTACTTAGGAGATGAAGACAAGGCAGGTGAACCCTTTCTGGACCAAATCAATAGGCTTGAAATTCCTCGCTATTTTCCTCATTACTTCAACAAAAATAATGGCTTAGATTATGATTAACTATAGATCAATTTGTTTGCAGTTGGTATACTCAAAAATTGCCAGACAAATAAGCACGTTACAGACAGTTTAGGTTGCTAAACATTCAAACTGTGAAATTGCCTCAATATTTGTTTCTGTTATATACCATACATAAATATAAGTAGAATTGTACCCTTATGTTTTTGCCTTATGTTTAAAGAAATAAATTATTTCTATTTATTACCACACGTTTTCAACTGCAACTCAACCCACATGTATTGTAACGTTAGCGCCAGTAGCAAATTTATCTAAGACATCAATATTATACCAGAAATGTGTACGGCGCTTATTCTGTCACAATCTGCGGTTACATCGACCTAACGCTCGAACAGAAGATAAGAAGACGTCCACCAGCAGTACGCACAAAACCTCGTACAAGCACGTACAGCGCCGCCACCACTCAATTGTACCTGCAACAACTGCATCGATAACAAGAACCAAAAAGGTTAAGAGCAGATTCCGCATCCACTTCACTTCAGGTGACACTTGAGACCTAAGATCCTGATCCCAACCTCCAGCTCTAGATCACCCTCGGGAGCCTGGCTGTTTTTCCCAATACATTCTTGACCTAGCTCTACCCTGTGACGGGAACCTGTCTTGTACAGTATCTCCCGCCCTATCCTGAACCGGACCCAGTTCTGCCTTGTAACGGAAACCCCCCTAATATGGACCTGACAGAATTCTGTCGTGCGACGGAAGCCGGTCTCGTAAGATAGTCTGTTAACCTAAACCCCACTCCCGACGTGCACTACGTTACGTTGACCATAAATAACCGGCTTGACCGTGGTAATTATAACCTAAACGCTCCTAAAAATACTAGCGTACCCGTAGCAATAGCATTGTTAGTTCAACGACGTCACACTGGTAGTTCACCAAAAGCAGGTCGCTGTTTGCTGGCCGTCGCACTCAAGACCCCAAACAATCTTCCAGCGAGTCCAGCAAAACCAAGTGGTAAAAAGTCGACCATTGCTTTAGAGGAACAGGCCCTGTTTAACTTATTTCTAGGCTTGCTTAATGTAATGATATCTGCTCGATAATTCCTGAAGACACGCCAGCTATCGCGAATGATGTCATAACTTTATTGACGTAATGTATCTATTAGAAACTTCCTACCGAGAGACATTCGTGGAACCATAATACAGTTCCCATTCGGCGGCTTATCTTTTGAGATGATATTTTGTTTTCACTTGAATGTAATTAGAACTACACAATCTAACCCACAACTTTGATCCTGACCCCAAATTTGCAAGGTTGTGCTCCTTTAGCCTTCATATCAATACCAGGAATAATGCTTGGCTTCAACACTGCTTACATCTTAAATAATAATCAGACGCAAGTTGCTTCACTGTGTGCCCACATCTGTCAGCTGACCCACATTCCTCTGCCAAATAGAACGTTTCCCGTTTCTCATGTTTCGCTACTTCGTGGCCTTAGTTCTTCTTGGTGTAGCCGTGCCCAATTTGGTACAGTGCAACATCTACCGACTTCCTAAAAATGTACAACCGGTGCGCTACTTCCTAACTATGGAACCCAACATAACCCTACATCTTTGGGATCCTGCTCCCTATACTGGAAGCGTCGTGATAGAGCTGAAAGTGGTGAAAAACACAAAAAATGTCACCTTCCACTCCAGCGAAATAGACATCGACCAAACCAGCATAAATGTAATCGGTTCTGGAAGAGAAATCAAAGTGGAAAGAACGTCCTCCGATAAAAGTAATGAAATCTACACGGTCTACCTAGAGGAGGAGCTGCTACAAGGCGAATTCTACAATTTGAGCATCGGTAGCTTCAGCAGAAATTTGGCGGGAGATGGCGAAGGGTTCTTTTTGGCTAGGTACTGGATCAACCACACTGGAAATCCCAGGTAACAGCCTTCTTCTTCTATTCAGTCAGATTCTTATACTATTAGTTCTAGGGGAGTCGCAGCAACCCAGTTTGAACCAACGGGCGCGAGGAAGGCCTTTCCATGCTTCGATGAACCAGCTCTGAAGGCCAGGTTTACAGTTAGCTTAATCAGAGAAAGCGGACAAGTCGCTTTATCCAATGGGGAACTTCAAATGACAGAGTAAGGAATCCTCTTTGTGAAAAGCTAAATATAATTTTTTATCTTGTAGAGACCTGGGCAACGGTCGCGTTAAGGACACCTTTAGAGAAACCCCCGAAATGTCAACTTTCATAGTGGCTTTCTCGGTGTCTGATTTTATATCTACAAAAAAGGTCGAGAGAAACCGTATTTTTGCGAGACCTGAAGCTGTGGAAGCCGGTGAATTTGATTACCCGTTGGGAGTGTCGGTTAAGGCCCTTCGGATTCTAGAGGAATTTACTGGAATTAACTACACTTTAGACAAAATGGATGCGTTCGCCGTGCCCAGGGGGTACTTCCAAAATCATGCCATGGAGAACTGGGGATTGGTCGTATTTAGGTAAGAAAATTAAAGGAGCACCTTTCTGGGGAGCAACTTATCGTACCTTTGGAATGTGTTATAGCTTTAGCTTATTCTAATGTTTGTTATAGCGAAGAACACATACGGTATTCCAATAAGACGTTTAATCCTATTAGAAATTTGCAACGTATAACAACATACATTGCCCATGAATTTGCTCACCAGTGGTTTGGTAATCTGGTCACCCCTGAATGGTGGGATTATCTTTGGCTTAGTGAATCCTTTGCTGCCTACTTCCAGTATTATATTGGATCTTTGGTAAGTCATTACCTACTCAGTTTGTGATGAAACGTAGTAAAATAATATTAACGGAAGGCTCGTGTGCCACGGTGTTTTATCATCATACAAAAAACCGAATGACAATTGCTATAGATCTGCCATAAGAAAATAATTGGGCGTACATCTAAAAATGTCAAGCAATAAAGGGATCACGATATTAGTTCAACCTGTAGCGATAATAAGACGTACAGTAATGGTATATATTTATACAATCAGTACCTATATAACTGAAACTGATAATAGTGAAGTAACAACATTAGGTATGTGTGCTCCAATTTCGATATCTACAACCTTACTAATACTTACCGAAACATTGATTTAATTGTTCATAACCTACACCCTGAAGATTCAGTGATGAAAGAACTCAACAGATATTGCTTTTATAGAGATAAATCGCTATAATGGCATAAAAAATTTAAAATAATTTATCTGTCGCTGCAAATTGCTTGGCTCTGAAAACTATTTCTGCTGTTCTTGCTGCATTCAATATTAAAATACATTAAAGCTAATAACAAATTGAATTGTAAATACACGAACGCCCTCGCTTTTTAATTATCTTTAGCAGCTCAAAAATTACAACTGCCAAGTCATCTAACAGTATTTGTTTGATGATTAATGCAAACCTCCTTTGATTACTTCAGGAAAGTTTTTTATTCTTGGTATACGAAGACCGATAAGGATTTGGAATTCTAGAACAAGGTAATTTAACAGAAATTAAGGGTTATCGGGACATAGCTGTAGAATAACGAGATATGGATTATTATGGAATGACTTTCAATTTTATTGACATCATCAGTATAATATCTGCTAAACCAAGACTTCTATATTTTTGACTAAACGTAAACTAAACGCAAACAATTGCTTGAAATAGAAATATCAAGGCCATTGAAAAGTTGTTAAATGTTATTCATTCAAATTGTTTATGTCGGCTTAGTATCTTCTGTTTTTGCTTGGAATTGTACAAATTGCTTTCTCCTTTTTTCCTTGAGGAGTATCAGACTATTATATATCTTCTCTATACTTGGTCAAAGACGTACTAAAAATGAGTTCCTTAGAAATCCTAACAAAGCTCTTTCTTCCAGGTACAACCAACCTGGAGACTCATGGACCAGTTTTTAATCGACCACATGTACAGAGCCTTCGAACAGGAAGAATTTTCGCACAAAGGAACCCAACCCTTAACTGCTCATATCTCACGTTCTGGAGAGTATCCATTTCTACACATTATGTATCAAAAGGGTAAGCTGGTTATTTGAAATTGTCAAAAAACCGTTTCCATTATCATGTAACTATTTCCAGGTAGCGCTATAGTGAGGATGATGTCACACTTCCTCTCGCAAGATGTGTTTCAAAGGGGGCTCCATCTCTATCTCACGGAAAGGTAGCATTAGAAGATTTGTTGGCGTGTACTAAGCTGTTTCACTCTAGGCAATTTAATACTGCGGTGCCGTCGGATCTCTACCACGCGCTGCAAGAGGCAGTGGATGAAGCAAACGCAAATCACTTGTTGGAAAACCAGTCTGTCGCGGACATAATGAGCACGTGGGAAAACTTGGTTGGTTTCCCGATCGTCACGGTTACAAGGAACTACACTACTGGAAGCATTACCTTTAGACAGGTAAGTTCGAATTTAACCATAAAGATTGATAGGTAGTGAGTATTGCATATCCTAATCGCCATAGAGTTCTAAATTTACCAATGGGAACGCTAAGAAAAACTGGAAGATTCCTATTAACTACGTTTTATCTACCACTGGAAATTTAGATTTTAAGAAAACTACTGCTGACTTTTGGTTAACAGAGGAAAGTAAAACTATAGACACAAACTTGCCAGCTGATGGACTGCTGTTAGTAAACATACAACAAACTGGTAAGTTTTAAAACAATTGCTGGGAGACCTGCGTAAATAAAATATCAATCCTGTCAGGTTACTATCGCGTCAATTATGATACCGAAAACTGGGAAAGGATCATACACTTCCTTAAAAGCGAAAAGTTTAGGTCCATTCATGTTTTAAACAGGGCGCAGCTGATATTCGACGCCTTCTACTTAGCTCGCCACAAGGAGATCAGAGCCGATATTGCTTTCCAGTTATGTGAATATCTTGTACGAGAAATAGATTACATACCTCTAGCGGCTTTCTATCATGGACTGTCTGCTTATGTTGGCATCTATAATCGACGCGATTTAGAGGAAGAACAGGAGTATTTCAAACGTCATCCGCTGAGGAACTCAATTTCCCCATACAAACCTGGCGGATACGACCAAGAGTACAAAACCTTCCAGGTAATTCCAGATGCTTAACATAATATCTGTCAAAGCAGTAAGATGCAATACGAAAAGTTAAAAAGGTGATTTCATGGTTACATTTTTAATTTTAGCAATACGTGAGGACTGTGACGAAGACCGTCCGCGATTACTTAGGAGATGAAGACAAGCCAGGTGAACCCTTTCTGGACCAAATCAATAGGCTTGAAATTCGTCGTTATTTTCCTCATTACTTCAACAACAATAATGGCTTAGATTATGATTATCTATAGATCAATTTGTTTACAGTTGGTATTGTCAAAAACTGCCAGACAAATAAGCACGTTACAAACAGCTTAAGTTGATAAACATAAATTTGTTTCTCTTCTATTTCATACATAAATATAGGTAGTTAGGTGTACCTTTATGTTTTTGCCGTATGTTTATAGAAATAAATTATTTTTGTTTATGAACACATATTTTCAATTTTAACTGAACCCACCCAGCCTGCAGAGCTTAACATCCTAGTTGCACGCGTCGCCAGCACCGTCAAACTAGTTATTCCATGAAATTGGCCCGCACACAAAATTCGTAAGTAATCGCCATTTTCGGCGTAATTAATGGCGCATGTTTCAAACCGATCTTTTCTAAGTTCAAATACACCGGAGATTTACCTCATCGAAACTTTCTTGGAGAGGATCCAGCGGAGCAACCGGGCAGAACCAACGCAACGTGTATAGTGGGTTGCCGACCGCCAAATAGCACCGATCCAACCCGTTTACCGGAAAGAATTCTATGTTATAATTCTATGCACCTACATATTATCAATATAATCAGTCACCTTAGAATCTCCAGAAGCTTGTAATTTGACAAGATAGCAACACTACTAACAGTCAACGCTAGAATAATTTCAGAAATGTGATTTCCAAGATTAACTTTTCCAGCTTGGTTATTTTAAAAACAGCTTATAGAAAAAATAATCCTAATGAGATACTTTAGATAACCAACAAAGTCGGAGGTACACGTAACCAAATCGAACACGATATATTCTTTTTTCTTCTTATTACTTGGTCTCCTTCGTCGCAGGCTCAACGATTAGGACTTTACTTTTTAAGCTGTTAATTTTAAGACCAATTTCGTCGCTCACGTGCTGTATACTTTTTAGAAAACCCTTCACGACAGTTTCGGAGCTTTTAAGTAGTGCGGTGTTGTCGGCGTATCCTGTTAGAAAGTATGGAAGACAGAGTAAATCAATTTATCACCTCTTTACCAATGATAAAAGTATGGGCCACCCTTTATTATAATATAACCTTAATAACTAAGCAGATAAAAAATATTGCAAATGCAGTGGTGAAATATATATAATTGTGAAAGCTTTCAATCAGAAATGGTGACGTTAGTACCTGCACAAAATTAAATTTATGGATCAATAGTATGCTTAGCATTTGTACGCCGCTATTAAGTTACAATCGACGCTTGAATCTGCCCTACGAGAAAACGTCCTAAACAAAGTGACCAAGCCATGCGCATTTATTTATAGAACAAAGTCTCGAATACTCTTCTAAATTTCCCCAGAAAGTAATCCTGATAGAAGGGCCCAGAAAGTTTTATAACCAAGATGCTTAGTCTGCTGACGACAGTTGGATCCAATGACCCTTCCAGCCAGCTCTAGCTGGATAAGCCATTAGTTCCTAGGCCCTTCGGGCTTCATTAAAATCACCTGCAACCAGAAAGGGCTTTTCTATCAATCCCACCGCTTGGCCCTGGCAAGCGAAATAGGTCTACCGAACAGATTTGGACTTGCCGTAAAACAGGAGTCGCCACTAGTCCGAAATCTAAACCTGCCCAGAACCGTAAGGTGCACTTGAATCCCTGAACCCACCTGGAAACACTTTTCAAGAACTCCGGAACTTGAACACCAAACCTAATAGCGCATTCGTGTGGCTTTTTGAGGTCATCATCTTTAAATATTTTCTCAAAATCAAATCTCGTCTTACTTGTGGTTTGTTGGATCCAGTACCCGAATAAAATACTCTAAGTAACTCCCTGAATCCTCTTACTCCCGAATACGTGACTTTTTGGAACCAGCACCTAAACACGATTCCCAAAACAGTCCTAGAACTAAACCGCGTGACCCGTCAAACTCGGTACCCGATATTCAATTACCCATCCTGTATCCGAACGAGGCAGGACCCAATGTTGGATCTCAAAAACGACAATAACACTCCGCAAAGCACGGCGAAGGAAGCACCAGGTCAATTCAACGCCATAATTAATTAAGGATACGACCTATCTGCACAAAGGCTGATTCCTCTCCCACGGCGCGGCACTAGGGCAGCGCCAGGCGATAATCACAGCCTCTGCTACAACCCCCGTAGTAGCCTCACACTCGCTGCCTGTCTATTGCAAGTGGCTTCCAGTAGATAATCCAAAGCCGGTCGGGCTCAAGGTAAAATTTACTTTCATTAGAATACCCAAACGGCCGTTCAAGGAACGCCCAGGCAAATCTTAACACTTGCACTACATGATCCACACGTAGGCAAAGCCCGAACCCAGGTTATTTGTCAAAATTTAGTACTATTAGTTTGACACCAAACATATCAAACGCATTCATTAGATGTTGTTATACTTAACAGTTTAATTCCATAATCGTTTCGAAATATACAATAGCTGAATGTGTACACACCGTGCAGCGCCAGGCTAATATTCTGCGGCCACCGTACGAAAGGCTATATTCCACGTATTGGGGACTGCAGATCTCCCAAGAGCAGTTCCGCCTCGATCCAACCCGAATGTATTTTTATTTATCGATTGAACTTGTACATACATTGTATAAATTGATTTTTCCCGCTGCTGATCATGTAAGTCACTGATACAGCCTTAGTAACAAAACTTGTAAGTCGGTGATTATATTTGTTTGCTGCTTTCCCTTGACAACGGAATTTAATATTATTTTTTATTATACCTGCATCAGAATCGCCGTTTAAAGCACGCCTGAGCGTGCGAAAACAGGCGATTAAAGTTCGCCAAGCTTTAAAAGTTGTCCAGGAAACGACTGAATGCAACAACGGACGTGGACGCGACAAAAACGTAAACAATTCTCGTAACTATAGTAGTAATATTATTATGCCCTTTCGATTTATCACGACAAAAATTATTTCTAAGTTTTTAGTGCGTAATTTATTTCCAGTGTTGTAGGTATAATAAAAAATAGCGTAAAGTATTCGTGGATAACTGGTCTTTAAAACACTTGCTCTATTTAGAGCACTCCGGCTACGCCGTCGTGCTCGAAAACCCGCGCGGGTTTTAAAAACCTTGTTATCCACTCATACTTTAATATACTAATTAAGTTCCTAGGATAATAAAATTAACAACGCAAGATGCAGACTTAAACGTTTTGTTTATCATTGCAAGTGTTTATGTGACATGTAATGCTCACAGGTAACATAACTCACGAAAATTCCTGGTGACAGGTGACAAACTAAACGATTTTTTTCAAAAATCTAGGAAAATTTCGATAAGCAGCGGAAAAAATATAATAAGATAACTCGGAATGTATCGCCTATTAACATTTCCGACAGGCAACAAGCCGCGGCTTTGCATTGGCATGTACTTGCGTACCTTAAAAGTTAATAGGTCCTTATATTCCTCTTTACTTAAATAGCTATTAATTTAAGAATTCCGAACTGTATTATAAAGGGCAGTATTATGTATGTTATTGAAACTATTATTGTGGTATTTTCATTCAAGGTTAAACCGAAATACCCATAAAAGGAAAATTGGTTAATATAGCAAAGTAATTGAGTTAAAATTATCTTGACCAGAACAAAATCAAATTCAAATGTTACAAGGTGACTCTCATTTTTGCGCATTTCCTTAATCTTCACACCTCCCTCGTCACCATCAATTATTCATTTTATTAATTTTCAAATATGTTTTACAATGTTTTGCTCGAGTAATAACAACGCATCATCTTTTTATATAAATCCAACTACTAACTACGAAGTAATTAAAATAGTACAAGAATTAGAAAATAAAAAGTCCTTTGGATGGGACGAGATACCAGTATCAGGAGTATTTCCTGATAAATTTAAAATAGCAGTTATCAAACCTCTGTTTAAAAAAGGTGAAAAACAATGCATAAAAAACTACAGACCCATTTCATTATTGCCAGTGCTTTCAAAAATTTTAGAAAAATTAATGAAAAAAAGATTAAATAATTACTTAAATAATAAGGATATCTTAAATAATAATCAATTCGGTTTTAAGGAAAACCGAAGCACTACAGATGCAATTTATAATTTCATTGGACATGTGATAGACACGCTGGTCTTGGGAATATTCTGCGATCTTTCAAAGGCTTTTGACTGTGTCGACTTTGAAATTATTTTAAATAAATTATATTTTTATGGCATTAGAGGTATTGCCCATGATTGGTTTAATTCTTACCTTCGGGGTCGATTGCAACTAGTAGAGGTAGCTCATCAAAACAACTCAAATTGTATTAAACGCTATAGGTCCAACTTGCAAACCTCCAAATGTGGAGTTCCGCAAGGAAGCATATTGGGACCTTTACTATTCATTATATATTTAAATGATTTACCGCACAATGTAGACAGTTGTTCATTTACACTTTTTGCTGATGATACTAGTTTAATTATAAATGATAAAAATGTAGAAAATTTAAAAGCTACTGCATTAGAAGTTATAGATAAACTTCAACAATGGTTTGCAAGTAATAAATTGCTTCTAAATGGTACAAAATCTTACGCAGTAACATTCGGATATCCGGGTAAAAATAATGATAACATCAATTTACTTACAAGCTCAGGAATAATTGAATCAGTTGATAATACACATTTTTTGGTAATTATTGTTGATAAGGAAGTCAGTTGGTCGCCACACATTACGCATTTAAATGGAAGGCTCAGTTCAGCTGTGTATGCCCTACAGTCATAAGTAGTAAGGTTGATCTAGATATCGCAAAAACGGTGTACTTAGCTTACTTTCAGAATCGGATGCAATATGGCATAGAATTTTGGGGTAATAGCAGAGACGCGAACACTATATTCAAAATTCAAAAAAGAGCTGTACGAACGATGTTCGGATTAAAACCTAGAGACTCATGTAGAACTTATTTTAATAAGTTAGGAGTATTAACACTCACTAGTTTATATATTTACAGAGTCTGTTTAATGATTTATCAAAAACTACCGAAATTGCCTATACATGGTGATACACATGACTACCCTACACGCTCACGGCTGCAATTAAGGTTACCACCTTATAAAAAAACGAAAAGCCGCAAATCACCGTATTACTCTGGCATGAAACTATTTAATAAATTACCCGCCGCAATTAAAAATTTCCCAACTAAAACATACTTCAAAAGGAAATTAAAAACGTGGTTATGTGACCAAGAAATGAATTTGAAAATTTAAATAATGATTAATTAGTGATATGGGCAGCTCTACTAGCCGTCTGCAAATATATTTATTATATTGTTGTTTCTCCATGCCTTTTATAAGGCTTTTGTGTGTAACATTTGTTTGAATATTAATTTTTTTTCTTTATTTAAAAATGTTTATATTGCACACAGTGAGAAATAAAAAATATTACTATTATTAAAAAAAAAAGAACATCAAAAATAATACCACAAATATGCAATAGATAACAGTTTTGTTAAACGTAATTATCACCAGGATTCCCCTTTCTGGATTAAGAAATCAAAATATCTACAAATAAATTATAAAATCCTTTTATTTCTGTTTCTCTATCTTCTCCTTCTTAATTTTCGCGCTCTTTGTTGTTAGATTGATGAAAACCATTCCAAGTTTTCTGCCTCTTCTCATTACAGAAACAGGCCAACAATATTTTTCTATAACAATAAAAGAAATTATTATAACAAAGACGTTCGATTATCAAAAATTCCTTTGTTCTCGTCTACTCATTTTCACCCTGTTAGTCTTTCCGAGTCTTTTCAATCCTTCCTCAATGATATCATTAATTTTTCCTTGTCCCAGTTTTAAGTTCATGAGCTTGTAGCTTCCTATTATATCACAGATTAATACAATTTTACATATATTGTCAAGTCAAAATGAATATCGTTATAAATATTCCAATTAAAGATCGCTCTTTCACTGATGTTCCTCCATGTTTCTTTCTGTGCGTTCTCGCTAATCACAATTCCAGAACATGCGTGAAGCAATAATAATTTTCATAGCAACTTTATTAAAGTAAAGTTTCTATCAAAAAGCTGCGATTGGAGAGACGATCATAAAAACATTTGAAACCTCTTGAAAAATGTATCTGCCCGCCTTGAAAAACTTGAGGCTAAATCTACCCAATTAAATGATCTAACACCCGAATGTTTTGAATCTGTAATCCGAGAAGTGCGTGAACGGATCAAACGCGAAAATAACATAATTATTTATGGAGTACCTGAAAAAGACGACACTAATACTGCCTCAACAGTTGTTCAGATTTTGGAAACAATTAAGCCGATATGCACACCTACAGTTACTAACCAAGACTGAGTTTACGCGATAAGGATGTTAACAGACCACGCCCTGTTCACGTAACCTTTTCTAATGTGGATGAAGTTTGCTATTTTCTTAGAAATAAGCATCTTCTGAAGTCGAGTTCCAATTTTAAAATAATTTTTCTAAAAAATGATGAGACGCAATATCAACGTGAACTTCTGGCTAAGCGTAAAACTGAATTAAAGGAGCGCATCGATAATGGCGAGGACAATATCACCATAAAATACATTAAGGGAGTTCCATCAATTGTTCAAAAAAACTGGTTTCGCCCACCTGTACAAATTTACATGTTTACTACCAAAATGTTCGTAGTATAAAAAATAAAATGGAGCAACTTCTATCTTCTACATCTGATGGTGAATTCGACGTCATCGCCCTGTCGGAAACCTGGCTTTCAACGGATGTCCTAAGTTCAGAATTTTTGTCTACCGAGGTATATGTGTTCCGAAGTGATCGTGACTTTGTAGCAAACAGTGTATCAAGTGGTGGAGGTGTTCTACTTGCGTTTAAAAATTCCCTGCGTATTGAAAAACTTGATACGAAGCACATAAGCGATATTTTACCAGATGTGGATTTATTGGGTTGCAAGTGCGTTTCTGGTTTTTATGTATTGTACTTTTTTGTAGTTTATATTCCTCGCACACCACCCGTTGCTACTCTCGAAACGTTGCTAACATTTTTTGAGCAGTTTCGATCCAAGAATATTGTAATTTTAGGGGATTTTAATGTTCCGTCTTTTTGTGATGCAAATGTTAACAGTCATTTAAATAATATAATTAATAATTACATGCATATTTTAGACTTAAGGCAACTTAATAATATGTTCAATAGCAATGGCCGAATTCTTGATCTAGTCTTCACTAATATTAAAAATTCTGAAGCAACACGTTAACGAGTTAATTCCGATTGTTAATTAAGACATGCATCATCCCTCGTTACAGATATTGTTTACCTTACAAAAAGCTAAAAAAAATAATTTTGTACATAATTCAGGTGTAAAATCGTATAATTTCAAGAGAGCAATTATCCAGCATTGTACCAAGGCTTGTTAAATGCAGATTTGAATATACTAAATAATATTGAAAATCCGAACGATCTATGTAGGGCATTTTATCGAATACTGTATGCGATTTTTGATAAACATATACCGCTATATAAAAACAAAACAAATAACTATCCACCATGGTATACGCCAGATATTATATACAACCTTACACTGAAAACCAAACTTCATAAAAAATATATCAATACTAAGTCAGTATGGTATTCGCAACAATTTAAACAAATTAGAGCACTAGTCAAAACTCAGATAGCCGCTGCTTATCAACACTAGGTTATTACTGTTGAACAATCAATCACAGATGATCCTAAACGTTTTTGGTCCTACATCAATAATAAACAGGGTGCTACGAGAATACCGGGAAAAATGAAAAAAGATGATGTTGAATATAAAAATCCACAAGATATTGTTAATATCCTAGGTGAATACTTTAGTAGCGTATATATTGATTCTACCGTTGCTCCTGTTAGTCATAATGTTCAGTCGAGTAGCTTATCTATAATCATATCTACTATAACTGAAGATGAAGTTGTCTGCGCATTGCGTAAATTGAGTAATAAGTTGACTGCAGGGCCTGATCAAATACTTAGCTTTGTTTTAAGGGACGGCAGGTACGTTTTTAGCAGGCCTCTTACGACAATACTCTGTTTCCAGATGAGTGGAAGCTTGCTAGAATATGTCCTGTTTTCAAAAGCGGTGATCAGTTTGATGCTATGAACTACAGAGCGATATCCATTTTATCCAACCTTGCGAAGGTTTTTGAAATGGTCCTGTATAATCGTATTTACGGCCGCATAAAAAATATCATTTCGCCATATCAACACGGTTTTGTTGAAAAAACGGTCAACTTTAACAAATTTATGTTATTTAACACAGTTTATCTCCGAAGTTGTAGACAAACGAGGCCAGGTCGACGTGATTTATACAGATATTTCAAAGGCTTTTGACCGTATAGATCACGGAATATTGCTAAATAAATTAAACTGTCTGGGATTTAGTCATCCACTTATCACGTTCTTCAATTCTTACCTGAGGAACCGGCTGCAATTTGTCTCATATGGTGGATATAATTCTCAAACTTTTGTTGCGAAGTCTGGAGTGCCACAAGGGTCTAACCTTGGACCATTGCTTTTCCTTCTTTTCATTAATGATGTCGCAAATAATATGAACTGTGAGTTGCTTATGTTCGCTGACGATATTAAAAGATTTTACTTCTATTGCGTCTACTACTGATTGTTTGACTTTGCAGTACAATATAGATAAATTGTACCAGTGGTGCTGTTTAAACAAGTTGCATTTAAACACATCTAAATGTGAAGTAATGTCATATTCGAGGAAATCTAATCCAATTAATTACAACTATACAATTAATGACGACGCTCTTACACGCTGTTATACAATTAAAGATCTTGGTGTGTTGTTTGATTGCGAACTACGTTTTAATCAGCACATTATTTAATCTGTAGCAGCTGCCAATAGAATGTTAGGCTTTGTTATCCGAAGCACAAAATCATTTCGTCAACCAAATTCAATAAAAATTTTATACTATTCTCTTGTTAGAACTAAGATCGAGTACTGTTCTGTTATTTGGAATCCGACATATGAATATTACAAAAACATGTTAGAAAGCGTACAAAGAAGAATGTTAAAATATCTGTGGTTTAAAGTCAATCATGTGTATCCTGAGCGCGGTTTTGATCATCACTATCCTACTTAATACATTCAATTGTATATCGTCTCGTAGGAAGCAAAGTAGTTTAGTATTCTGATACAAATTAATGCATTACTCAATTGATTGTTCTGATTTATTAAGTAAACTACATATTTTTGTTCCAAGATTACCAGTCCGAAATGTTTATACATTTTATCTTCCACTGGCTAAAACTAATGTCCTTATAAAGTATCCCATTTATATTGTGTCATTATTGTAATCTTGTTAGTGACAAACTTGATATATTTTGTCGTAGTCTAAAGCAAGTGAAAGGTAAAAGTTTAGAATAGTATTTGTGAAGACTAAATAAAATATTTCTTTTTGACTCTATCAACACTGTAATCCGTACTGTTACTTTAGATTACTTAAGTTTTGCATGTAACTATTTAGTATAATTTATATGTGTTTGTCCTATAATTGGGTTTGTACCTGTTGGGTAACATTTACTAAAATAAATAAATAAATAAATAAATAATCTGACAGTTTTTAGGCAACTCATCTTCTAGTTAATATTTTATTTTCGTTCTAAGTAGAATGGCATAATCTAATTTATAACTTTGGCCTTGAACCCCCAATTTGCCCAGCTGCGCACTTATGGCCTTCGTATCACTTCCAGTGATACTGCTTGGTTGCAAGTATGTTTACTTCTTAAATAATAATCAAACGCAAGTTACTTCACTGTGTATCCACGTATATCAGTCAACCCTCCTGCCCCTGCCAAACAAGACGTGTTATTTTCCTCATGTTTAGGTGCTTCGTGACATTAGTTCTTCTTGGTGTAGCCAGTTTGGTGCAGTGCTACATTTATCGACTCCTTAAAAATGTAAAACCGGTGCGCTACTTCCTGACGAGATGGAACTCAACCTAACCTCGCACAGTTGGAATCTTCTTTCCTACACTGGGAACTTCGTGATCGAGCTGAAGGCACTGGAAAACACAACAACAGCCACCTTCCACTCGAGCGAAATAAATATCGACCAAACCAGCATTACAGTAATCGGTTCTGAAAGGGAAATCAAAGTAACCAAAACATCCAGCGCTAATAATCATAAAATCTACACTGTGTTTCTGGATGAGGAGCTGGTACAGGATGAGTTCTACAACTTGACCGTCGGTAATTTCAGCAGAAGTCTGGCGACAGACGGTAAAGGATTCCTTTTAGCTAGGTACTAGACCGATAATACTGTAAAGCACAGGTGGAAACGTCTTTTCCAGGGAGTTAGACCGACCGCAAAGCTGAACTGGCTTACTCGAAATTCTGAATCTAACTAACGCTGAATTTACAACGAGCCGAACTCGCAAATTCATCAAGGAGGGGCAAGCTCAAACACTATTGGCTGAGGCGATCCTGCGTAGCCAATCGGAGCGTCGCACGTAGGAATAAATACTTATTCTAAGAATCTTAATGCTAAGCTCTCTCAATGCGGCAATTGAACGAAATCCATAAACCCATGATTCCCAAATATGCTAAGTCGGCTTAAGTTCTAGTAGAAAATGTATCCATCCGCTTAAAAGCCATTAAGGGAAGCTTACAAATTCCTTTCCAATATTAACAGAGGCAAACAAATACGGCAAGATGCAAATTTGACTTTACCACGACCTTTGAATGAGATAGAACAGTTATGACTTGAATTACATGCCGCCCCCGAAGTGCCGACTATGGCACGACGTGATTAAATCCCAAAATTGAACTGAAATCTAACACTACCAAATAATCAAATGCATAACAAGAACTAATGACAGATGATACCCAAGAGCCTTACAGATAACTTACAACTAGCATGAATACAAGCAAAGAAACAACTAAACTTAGCAAAATGTTCAATTAGCGAAAACTACCAACTAAGAGCAAAGTCAATGTTTATTGCCCTTGATCGCAATGATCGTCTTTGGGTAGGATGTACACTTTACGCACCGAGCGTTTCAGGAGATTACCTCGGGAATCGCGCACCTGCACCACACGCACAACACCATCCGCTCCTGGATACGTGGCCGAGATGATTGCCAGTGGCCAACGGTAGCTTGGAGATGCCTCGTCGTGGACGAGTACCACGTCGCCCACATGGGGGGCTAGAGACGTGCTGGAGGACTTCCACTTAGGCCGGCGCTGCAGGAGGTGGAGGTAGTCCCGGGACCAACGATCCCAAAACTGCTGGGACAGCCGCTGGACCAGCCCATAGCGGCTGAGACGATTTTCCGGTATGTCCTGGAGTTGGGCTTCCGGAAACGAAGTCAGCTTCCGACCGATCAAGAAGTGGGCAGGAGTAAGGACTTCGGGGAATGAGGCGTCGGTAGGGAGAACACAGAGTGGGCGGGAGTTTAGTATCGCCTCCACTTGAGTCAGCATGGTGTAATACTCAACGAAAGTTAACTTTGCATTGCAAGATATTTGCCTTAAATAATATTTCAATAACTTTACCCCCGCTTCCCAAATGCCGCCAAAGTGCGGAGAGCGTGCCGGAATAAAATTCCACTTAATGTTATGTTTCGACAATTCCTCCCTTATGCATTGCTCACTAGAGCCTGACAGGATATTTTTTAATTCCGATAGCTGATTTCTGGCACCGGTGAAACTAGAATAGCCCCTGAAAAGTTCAAATTCTGGGACGCGATGGTGAAGAGTGGCCACTACTGGGCGCGATTCTTGGGCTGCTAGCTCACCCGAATCAATTTTAACGGGCGGGGGTTTTAAGTCCGCCTGTGACAAAAACTCTGGCCCGTGCCACCACAAGCGTGAGTTGAGTAACTCCTGGGGTAACATTCCCCTGCTAATTATATCGGACGGGTTGCAATTTGTACGCACGTGAAACCATTCTTCCCTATTGCTTAGTTCGTGAATCTCGGACACCCGGTTCGCGACGAACGTCTTCCAATTACTCGCATCCTTATTTATCCAGTGCAGAGTTATGGTGGAGTCCGACCAATAGTACACGTGGTCAAATTTAAATGCGGAGGAATCGAGTATAGTTTTAATCAAACGAGCCAATAGTAAGGCTGCGCAAAGCTCCAGACGAGGCAAGGATATTGTTTTTAATGGAGCGACCCTTGACTTAGCACAAAGCAAATTGGTGGTGACATTACCGCGCGCGTCAACGCAACGTATATACACGGCGCACCCATAGGCTACAGAACTCGCGTCCGCAAATCCGTGGAGATCTATCGAATTTATGTCATCGCAAATTACCCGCCGCGGAATTGTCAATGAGCCCAAAGCGTGTAATGAAGAATGGAGTTCGTCGTATCTGGAGCGCATCTCCATGGGCACCGTTTCGTCCCATGACAACTTCAACTGCCAAAGCCGTTGCACAAGAAGTTTCAAAGTTAGAACGCTTGGACCAAGTAGTCCCAAGGGATCGAATACTTGGGCCATACTAGAGAGTATAGCCCGCCTGGTAACTGATTTGCAACAGCTAGGGTTCACTCTGTAACTTAGAACGTCCCGCCGAGTATCCCAAAAAATGCCGAGAGTTTTCTCCGTGGCGTCTTCCGTCAAAGAAATGGGCTCTACGCCGCCGCGATCTACACCAATGGCGCTAGCTACTTCACTGTCGTTGGATGCCCACTTTCGCAATTCGAACCCGTACCCCGACAAAGCGCTACTAATTTCGAATTGCGTTTTTATGGCTTCCGCCCTATTTTCAAAACCAGTCAGTAGGTCATCTACGTAAAAATCCCGGCTAATTCTTAATGAGGCCTCTGGAAGCGATGCTTCGATTTCCTGGGCGATTTGTATCAAGCACCTAGTTGCTAGGTACGAGGCTGATTTAGTACCGTAGGTGACCGTTAATAATTTGAAGCATTTTACCGCTGAGGTTTTGTCGTCACGCCATAAATTTAATTGGTATTGCGTCTGCGAGGGGTCCACGAGGATTTGCCTATACATTTTGGCGCAATCTGCTTTCAGCACGTACTTGAATTGCCTAAAGCGACAAAGAATTGCAAACAACGACTGCTGGACCACTGGGCCCTTATGTTGAAGTTCGTTAAGCGATACTCCGGAGGAGGACGCACAACTGCCGTCAAAAACAACGCGATGTTTGGTTGTTGAACTGTCCTCCTTTATGACTGGCAAATGTGGCAAATAAAACCGATGATGAGGAAGGCTCGCTTCGTCGTCCACCTTGCTCAAGTGACCAAGCGACTCGTATTCCTTGAGAAATGCGGAATACGCGGTTTTCAACTCGGGATTTTTTGACAATTTGTTTTCTAATGAATAGAAACGCTTTAATGCTATACCGCGCGAGTCTCCCAGCGTTGGAGCATCTTTCCTGAAAAGTATGCTCACGATGAACCTACGCGGCTCCGACGACGCCCGTTTCGTAGTCGATTGAAAATGGTCTTCGCAAAATTTGTCATCAGCAGAGAGTCGGCCTGATGAACCGTAAGCCCCCTCGATTTCCCAAAATCTCTGAATGCCGTGCTCGATGCCGGCTACACTTAAATGAACTCTATTTGAAAGCATGAGCGCGATTTTCGACGTTCATGTTTCCGCCTAAAACCCAACCAAAAAGAGTTTTTGTTAAGAATGGCTTCTCTGGGCCCAATTTCACCTGTCCCTGACAGAGCACTTGCCAAAAGACATTCGCGCCTAATAAAAAATCAATCTTTCCCGGTGTATTACAATCTGAATCGGCTAGCACAATGTTTGGTGGGATCTTCAAATCCCTCAACGAGAAAGCAAGGACCGGCAGAGGGTCCGTAATTTTGACTAACACAACACAGCTCAAAATGTCCTCGCATTTCCCGTTGCGGGAGCGGATTCGAACGTTTGCTCTGAATTCAGCGTTCAGAGCCCTGGCACCAACACCCGACAGTGAGGTCATATTACCTCGTTTCTCAATTTTCAAATTTTGACACAAGTCGGCGCTAACTAAGTTAAGTTGGGATCCGGGGTCCAAAAGAGCTTTTGCCCGGGAAAATGACCCGGAGGATCCTTCTACGAATACGCTAACCGTGGACAATAAAACTTGCGCTGGCGCCGCGATTGCAGGACGGCTACAGGCTGCTGAAACGGATGCGACGGGTGCCTCTCTCGGGGCGATGGCCCCGACCTCCCACGTGTCGCTGCTGGTTTCTGGCGGTCCAGGACGCGGCGACGGAGTATTTTCGTGCGCGTGGCGCTTTGGACGCAAACACAGTAAAGTATGGTGCCTTTTTCTGCATACGCGGCATCTCGACGATGTGCATTTTACCACGAAATGTCCGGGCTTGAGACAATTGTTGCATAATTTCAAACGACGCGCCTCTTCGATACGAGCGTTTACCGACAATTTTGAAAATTATTCGCAAGCGCTAATCGAATGATTACTATTTTTGCAAAAATCACAAGAGTGATTACCTTGCTCTCTGGCTACATGAGCGCGTGCATGACTTTTTTGCTCGGATCCCTGATTTCCCAAACTCGAACCTATTTTCGCAGCTTCCAGCGAACCTAATAAGTGACTGTTGCTCTCTAAAATATCTAACAACTCTCGCAAAGTAGGAAATTGTCCGGCATGTTTGCATAATTCCCAGTCAGTCTGCATTGCTGAGCTGAGCTTCGAAACTATGATGTGTATTAGTATGGTGTCGACTGTGGGTTCCCCGTACGCCTTTAAAATTTCCAAAATTCTAACTACACTATCGAGCAGCCTTTGAACAGACGAATGTGAATCCTTTTTTACGCTCTCTAAACTGAATAACGCATTTATGTTTGATTTTACTATCAGCTTCTTATTTTCAAATCGCTTGACTAGGATGTCCCAAGCAATGGTATAGTTATCGTTGGTAACTTTTAACGACGAGATTGAACTAGCAGCTTCTCCCTTGAGGGAAGAAATCAAATAGTAAAATTTCTGAACGTTGGTCAAATTAACGTTGTTATGAATAAGCGACGTAAAGGAGTCATGAAATTGAACCCAATTCTCGAATTTCCCCGAAAAGGAAGGCAAATCTAAGGGTGGTAATCTTAATCCAGCGAGCTCTCCTGAAGGGCCACTTTGCGAAGAATTTTGACCTAGATTCGGTTTTATACCCGGACTGATCTTATTTTTTGATAAGAATTCCTTTACTGCGCTACTAATCTCGCTAAAATGAGTCGAATTCATTGAAAAGTTCATCAAAGTGTTCAGCGTCGGCCTCCATTAGGCCCTCCATTGACTTCTTATACTCATCCAACAAATTTTGGAAACAACTAAACTCTTCTGACAAGTTGCCGACCTCGTGAGCCTTCACGGGGCTGGACGAAGAAATTCTATGAAATAGAGTTTTGAAACGATCTACTTGTGCTTTTATGAATTTGCAACGAGTGGTTAAAGCGCGAGTTTCCGACATGACCGCTGATGTCGAACGAGTTTCCACCATGACTGACACAAGCAAAAAACAACACTAAACGAAGGCGTAATGGAAAAGGACTTACTTTTGATTTGAGAACGTAGTAACTTCTTGACGAACAGAAAACCAACCCGCTGCCGATCGCTGCCGCTTGACGTGGGAACTGGACTCGGTGTAAGCTCTCGATGGTTGAATTTCCTGGTGTTGGCGAAGCTTCTTGACGCTCTCCGACGAAATGATGTTGGAGCAATTGCATCCACCAGCTACTGGAAACTTGTACACTCGCGTTTTTTAGCTTCTTCCAAATCCGGCTCGAAGGACCAATGTTTTTTGTATGATTAACTTGAAAAGAGGCTTCCACGAATGGGGCCCCCAGTTAATCCGCTGCGAATTCCGGTTCAATGGGATTGCCGGGAACTGCCACTTAATAACCCTTGACTTGGGTTCAGTTAGTTGTTGGAGTGAAACAAGACTTAACAAACACGAGTATATTGAGTAACAACGATTACAAACGTCACTGATGGACCGATGGTTTTTTACAAAAGCTTCAACTGTTGTGACACGCTTGGATTGGCCACGCGAAAATAGCGAATTGGCGCGTAACCGTAACACAAAACAACCTGGAAACGTCTTTTCCAGGGAGTTAGACCGACCGCAAAGCTGAACTGGCTTACTCGAAATTCTGAATCTAACTAACGCTGAATTTACAACGAGCCGAACTTGCAAATTCATCAAGGAGGGGCAAGCTCAAACACTATTGGCTGAGGCGATCCTGCGTAGCCAATCGGAGCGTCGCAAGTAGGAATAAATACTTATTCTAAGAATCTTAATGCTAAGCTCTCTTAATGAGGCAATTGAACGAAATCCATAAACCCATGATTCCCAAATATGCTAAGTCGGCTTAAGTTCTAGTAGAAAATGTATCCATCCGCTTAAAAGCCATTAAGGGAAGCTTACAAATTTCTTTCCAATATTAACAGAGGCAAACAAATACGGCAACATGCAAATTTGACTTTACCACGACCTTTGAATGAGATAGAACAGTTATGACTTGAATTACATGATTAATTATAATCAAAAAGGTTTTGATGCACGCATCTGTGTGAATCAAACAACAGGTAAGCAGCCTTTCTGTTCTGTTCATTCAAATTCTTATAACATTGATTTTAGGAAAATTGCGGTAACCCAACTTGAAACGACGAATGCTAGAAAAGCCTTTTCATGCTTCGATGAGCTAGATTTGAAGGCCAAGTTTATAGTTAGCTTAATCAGGCAAAGGGACAAGTCGCTCTATCCAACGGGGAACTGCGAGTGACAGAGTAAGAAATGATCTTGATAAAAAACTAAACCTAAATGTCTTTATCTTGGAGAGATTTGGGAAGAGGTCGCTTTAAGGACACCTTTAGAGAAACCCCCGAAATGTCCACTTTTGTAGTGGCTTTCTCAGTGTCTGATTTTAAATTTACGGAGAAGTTTAAGAGAAATCGTATTTTTGCCAGACCTCCAACTGTGGAAGCGGGTGAATTAGATTATCCGTTAGAAGTGTCGGTTAAGACCCTTCGGATCCTTGAGGAGTTTACTGGAATTAACTACACTTTAGACAAACTGAATGCCATTTGCTGTGCCCAAGGGGTACTTCACAGATCATGCCATAGAGAACTGGAGTTTGGTCGTGCAGTCCTATCTGGGAAAACTTACCTTACCTTTAGAAAATAATGTTATAGTTTTATCTTAACCTAATGATTGTTAAAGAAAGAAACACCGTCCATATTCCAACGAGTCATCTAATTATATCATTGACTTGGCACATATCACAACGTATATTGCCCATGAATTTGCTCACCAGTGGTTTGGCAATCTAGTCACTACCAAATGGTGGGACTATCTTTGGCTTAGTGAATCGTTTGCTGCCTACTTTCAGTATTACATTACATCTTTGGTAAGGCACTACTAATTTTGCGACAGAAAGTGGTGAAAGAATATTACCGAAAAGCTCACGCACTAAGATTTTTCCTCAGCATAGCAAAACCAAGCGGTGGTTGCTTTACAACTACCATTCCAAAATAATTGAGCACCCATTTGAAAATCTGTTAAGACCAGGTGAAAATCCCACATGTCCTTCCCGAACTCAACCACTCGGTCCTGTAGAACGAACGCATTTCAAATCCTGTCTCTTTTTACAACCCCTTCCCCGTGCACCAATATAGTCTATTTTTGATCCTACAGCGGACGGTTGTTTAGCGCAAAGGTGCTATCGGAAAGCGGCGTTAGAATAAATCGGTTGTTTGAGTGGAAGAGAGAGCGCAAACGTTTTTGCCTCACTCGCTTGCCGTTTAGAAAGACAGTTGACCGTATGTTTGTGCAGCTGTACATTTTACGGATCGTACCAGGGTCCTGCCCTTACATCTCCCCCCTCAATTCCGGTAGCGCGGCTTCTTTTCTTGTGGAAATTGACCTCACTTAGCCAAGCGGAGTCGTTCTGTGCAGGCGGCCTCCACGGCTCCGGCCGTTGAAGCCCACTGTGGGTGCTTTCAAGAACGTTTCGAGGTTGTGATTCCGACTTCTAACTGTCGAACAGTGCAGTGGTGCACAAAGTGTCGCAGACGCGTTGATAACCCCTCGAGGAGTGGCATCCTAATACTCCTTTCTTTTTACTTGTCTCGAGTATGACCACCCCTATTACAATGGCACTTCGTCCCAATTAACAGCCTGCTCAAATAGAACTACGCTCAGCTCCCTGAGTGTAGTCGGACAACTACTTTGTTACACAACCGTTGAGGCGTGATTAGGGTGAATTCCTCTAGCCAGCATTTTTGCTGCGTAGTGTACCGAGTGCCATTGTCGTGATATTCAATGTTTGCTGTAACACACTGGGTTTTGTCGTAGTACCAGTTTCGACTAACAAATCTAATTATAAAAGGATTGAAATACTAGATCAATCAGTAGCGATAATAATAATTCTTCTTCTTCTTCATAATTTAGGACTTAGTCCTGTTATTTCCAATTTTGCCTTTTAGTTAGTCCTGCGATGCTGATGTCCAGCTTTCGTGCAATCATTTTGGGGTCTCTTTGTATTCGGCTTTTTCTCCCTTGCGATTTTTGCCAGTCTGTTGTTGTGCATCCTATTTATATAGCTATTTCAATTACGCCGTCGTGTTCTCACCCATCACACAACACCTGGGACTTTGAATGCTTCTCTGATGCTTTCGCTTCTTACTCTGTTTCGTAGGGTAACGCCTGCTATCTGCCTTAGGGTTTTCATCTCTGTTGTTCGCATAATGCGTTTAGTCTTGGCTGTTTCAGCTCTGGTTTCGGCGGCATAAATTAAGATGGGTCTGACGCAGGTTTGATAGATATTTACTTTACTTTAAATTGGCATGTGCTTATTTCTCCATATCACGTCTCGTAGATGTCGCTGCAGTTTTTATTGCTTGATTGCGAACTTTCTCGTTTAGGTTTCTCATGCTAGGTGTATGTGCACCTAGACAGTTAAAGGCCATAACTTGTTCAATTATATTATTATCAACGGCTAATTTACATCGAAGAGGTTCTTTCGAGATAGTCAATGATTTTGTCTTTTCTGTTGATACATACCCTCATGTTAAATTCCTCCGCTGCTGTTTTAAACCTAAACAGTAGTCGTTGCAAGTCATTTTCATTTTCTGCCAGAAGCACAGCATCATCGGCATAGCACACTATCTTTATTTCTTTATTCCCCATCTTATATTCTCCGTTCGCTGTTTTTACCATGTCAATGATTTTATCCATTATGATATTGAATAACGTGGGACTTAAGCTATCTCCTTGTCTAATTCCGGCCGAAACGAGTATATCTTCTGTGAGTTTATTGTTTGATTTTATACTAGTTTTATTGTTTGTGTTTAGTGCTTTAATAACCTGTATTATGTTTAGGCTTATTTATTTTTCCTCTAGGACGTATAAGACGTCAGTTAACTGTATCCTGTCAAATGCTTGTGTTAAATCGACAAAGCACATGAATGCAGGTTTGTCGAATTCAATGGCTTTCTCAATGATCTGTCGTAGAATAAAGACACTGACACCAATTTGGTTTATAATTTTTGTAAATAATTTTGATATAGTACTCAACAGGCATATTAATCGGTATAATAATAATTGTATCACGTAAATACGAAAAAAAAAATCCCTTAACAAAAAGATGTAGTTAGCGTACAGGCGCGGAGCTCATTCGAAAAAACTCATTTCATCAATCTAAACTGTTGTTACAGCACAAAAACGTTATTACGACATTAACAAACAACTGGCCACTTTTGTAACACGACGAAACCGCGTTAACGGCATTAACAGTCAGCCCCTCAAGCGTGCAAAACAAAATCATACGCTTGAGAGCCAAACCTGTTGCCTACAAAATGACTAAGACATAATCGGGAATATCGCCAAATACTCAGCCCCAACCTTCGTTACAAGATGTGCTGCAACGAGGCACGCCGGCTATTGGATGCTCAGTGAAGAAAGGTCGTGGTTCTTTACTAACAGCTAGGGCTGTGCTTTGACACAAAGGGGGTAAATGATGTTAAATAACGGAACACCACCATTTACTTGACTAACTCGGGAAGAACACAACATCCTTAACACAAGTAAGATTACTTTGAAAATGGAAGTGGGTAAATCACCTTGCTACTTCTACCTTAGCACAACCTGAGGTAACGACGTCACAGCTGGATCAAACCTACCTTAAACGGCGTCAGCTTACACTTACTTGCACCAACTAGGTTCCTGTACAAAACATAGACACAACAGGGCATGCAAACAAATAAAAAACGTATACCGAAACAATTAACAATAAACTCTATTGATGAAATAACATGTGAAACAAATGACAATGAATGTTACAATAATTAAATATTACGGCCGAAAATATGCAAAAAGGTTAGTTGGGTTAACGACGCAATTTATAATCTAAACTCGAATGATAAAACGGCAACAAATGACATGTTTACAATTACAAACAATATGAACGGTACGTTCTTCTACAAAAACTACTTTACAGTATCAAAATTTAGTGATAAACACTTCAAAAATAGTATAACAACGGTTACGTGAGCTTAAAACACAAAAACAACATAAAGACAATAAAACTTGACGAAACTGTTCGACCGTTTACGATCTAAATCAACCAAAAAGGGCTCAAGTGGCCCAAACTACACTTTGGCAAAACACTTCACTATAAACATTTAACGAACAAATTACCTTGATAGGAACATATATGTGCTGACTTAGGGTTTTTCTTCAGCTGCCAGTGTCATCCCAAGTCAGTGCCACGAACGGAAACGACAGGAAAGCTGTTGGAAGCCCCATGAAGGTGCGATAATCGAGGGAGGGTGAACGGTAGAACATCCCCGTAACGGGTAAACTTGAATGAGGCACGTCGACACAGGCAGATGATGATAACGAAACTCGTGCCTTCAGTCCACTGATAGTTGAACACAATGAGCAAGAGCTTCAATTAATAATCCGCTATATGCGTAATTAGGGTTGCCTGACCCTACGAAACAGAAGCACCCCGGTCAAACCTTTACTTGTACATTACTTAAACACCGATTCTTGACAATCACAACAACGTGGCTTCACAACTAAGAATTTCGACTTGACCCGAGCTCGGCTACGCGAAGCCGGCTCGCGGACGAAGCGCCACCCCCGAACGTATTGAGGGCTGCACGCTAAGTCCCGCTCCTGCCGAAGATACAGGCGCGAAAATGACCAAGCGCAGACGCGGCTTATCTGCGTCCTTGTTGCTCTTATAGTAGAACGGTTCAGAAGATTTTGGGATCAACAAAGCTGACTCAGAGCTTTTGTTTAAAGCAACAGAAAAGTTTTAGGCTAATGAAATCTGACTCAGCACTTCCCACGAAACTTGCAGTGGACCTTGGATGTACCAGAACAATGTTAAATACTAAGAAATCGGTAACCTGAGACTACTTTACGAACAGAAGAGAACAAATCTTGATTTATAAGGTATGCCAACATAAACCTGAATCGGCAATATTAACTACAGCGAAGCGTTAATATTTGAACTGAACCACGCGGAAATAAAGTTTATAGAAATGAATTTTGATAATATTACCACTAAATTACGAATTTAACTTGCGTGACTCGTGAAAATGCTAGGATTTGAGGCTAAAGTACCAAAAGTAACTCCTTTAATAGAATTGTTCTAACACATGAAAAATGCATAGGAACAAATCGCGAGCATGTGGTTCTCGATAAAACTCATCAAATCACAGCTATCTCCAGTGAATTCACCAAGTAGTATTTTCTCCAGATTCCATTTAACTAACCAACAATAGAAGATTGACAAAATAAGGAAGATATTGCAATGACTCAATTACAAACCCTTCATAAAAATTAGCAATAGATTTGTTTCGTTTTTGCGGGCTCAAACAGGAAATTCTTCAATTAAAAGACAAAAGAAAACATATAATCTGTTTCACTCGTGCAGGTGAAATAAGTAGAGTAGACAATACACCAAAATCTAAGAAAAAACGCCTGAAAAGCTAAGGTAGTACGAGATATCAGGCGTAGATGTGACCAGATAGGCAATGTGATAACGAAAATCACCTTGCAAATAAATTGGCACAAGTGCGACAAGGGACGCTGCTAGTTACAAACATAATATTCTTCACACATAAATCAAAAGTCACTAACGTAATATTAGCATATATCTGACCTCCAAACAGGGCCGGTGGTTGACGTGGGTAGTATGGGTAGTACTACCCACTCGAAAATATCCGTGTGGGTAATTACCCACTCGAAACTTTCGAACAAAACATAAAATTTGAAATTGGGGGTGGGTCCTATTTGGAACTACAGCCAGAGGTAGTCATAGAGATCTCTCTTACGCTTTGTGCCGCCCCGGTGCAGTGTGATGCAAATATTTTTCAAGTCGTTAGAAAATTTTGCTACTGGTAAAACGAAAGATGCAGACGAAATCGTGGAATTCTATAGAGGAGATTTTGACAAATCGCGACTAACAAATTATAAAGATTTTTTTAGGAGTATCATGAAGCGTGAAGGGGAAGAAGCAACTGATTTGAACACTATGGTAAAGTTTCTCAGGGAAAATGAACATTATATGAAAATCGTTCCCGAATTCGTGCGTTTTCTGAGATTAATAATAACAGTACCGAGATCTTCTTGTTTTAATGCAAGGAGTTTTTCAGTTTTGCGTCGAATAAAAAACTATTTAAGATCGACTATGACAAAGAATCGGCTAAACCACGTTTCTATTTTGCATTCCTACCCGGATTCAGTTGATGTGCTTGATTTAGAAACGTTAATGGAGAAATTTACTGTTCGTAATAGATAACGAACGTCTTATTTCGTCCTACGAAAATGATTTATTTGTATCTTTAAATGAAAGCAAATAATTTGAACTTTGTGACATCTCAGTATAGTTTTATTAATTTTTGATCGTAACCCTGTATCCCTCATCTCTTCATATGAGTGTATTGTAAAAAATCGCTTGGAACTCCCTCCCCCCCCCTACTACCCACTCGGGCTAAAAGTGTGGCGCCGGCCCTGCCTCCAAACATCTTCAATGCAAACACTGACAGGTAAGTAGTAAATTACCAAAGCTAATTAATCGAAATAACGCATTAAATTAACTTGAAGTCAATTATCTCTAGTTCCATATTTTTCTCTCTTTACTATTTCTCTCTTTTCGAGCGTCGTGATAGCACATATCTAAGTATTCGATAAGTTGTTTATTCTACTGTTCCATTCAGTTCCGCCCATGGGCCCATGGCACTGGTGCACTTGTTCATAGAAGAGCTGGCGACTTGATACACATTGCAAAAAGGTAAACGACCTCGACTTCTTTTACCATTAACTTTTCCTTGCACTACCAGCGTCATCAGTAACTATAGTGTGACCAAAGTATTTTAAGATGAATTTATTAATAGTAGTAATTAATCTACCTGTAATTCGAAGCTCTTTTAGAATTGATAAGTTGGTCCCTTCCTCAAGCCAGAAAATTCGGAGAATTCACCACCAGATCGACTTCTGAGAAAATTGTATGGTTCATTATTTCGCCGCATACACCATGATTGTAGATCTTATGGTCTTAAATAAGTGGAGTCTCACGTAGGTATAGTGACAGATATCTGGTTACAGAAACCTTCGTTCTTGTCTCTCCATATTCTTTTTCTGTGTGTTATCTTCTTTAGCCCTAATTTTAATTTCTCCTAATCATATAAACATATCAAAGAAATGGTGAATGCGATGTCAAAGTTTGTCGTTGTAAAAGCTTTCTCCATATTCTCTTTGTACGTCTTCTAGCCCTTCCGCATTATTATTCATTCTCAATCATGATTCCCAGGTTTTAGTTTAATGATAAAGTCAGTTAGTCAGTCTAAACCTCTAAACAAACCCCTTTCATTCATTGTCCTTTATGTTGTCCATCATCCATTGTCATCAGTAGTTATGTGGCTTTCTAATTGTATTAAAGAATGTTACCTATAGCTAATTATAAACGACAAACTTTAAATAAACTGATTTCCGAGGAAAATGTTGTTCTTGTTTTCTGCTAAACAGTACCTTAGTTCTATTGTAAGAAGTTTTAATAATTTTGTTTCCACTGCCGACATCTACTAAAAGTAGGAAATGTAAATGTCCAATGTTTTTAAATATACGGAAGCATTGTGGTAATGAAAAATAAAATAAAACTCTGATGTTGCACTCAAATCATTCTTAGCAGCATTGTAATATTATCTAAACAAAGTGTTTGAGTTATAGTCAGAATTATCATGATTGATGCATAATTATCATAAGTGCATAGGGGAAGACGGATCCTGCACCAGACAGCAAGATACTTAATAACGACCCTTAACTATCCTGCTATTATTGATTAACATATGACAAAGACTGTTCTTGTATTTGACACATGTCATCAGTGACGATTTATGATGCAAAAGCTCACTCTTTATCCCATATGAAAAAGCTAATAGTCAAGGCAGGAAGACTTAATCGAGTTAACTAATTTCCTGCACAATTGCAGCCTCGCGTTTGCACCACTCGCCCAAATCCGTGTCCAAGAATAATGAGTAGCATGACTCTGCGGATCTCCACCAAGTCGGAAATGCCTCCTGTATGTTCCCTGCATACCAACTCGGATTTGAAGCTCGGCCAAGCCCTGTTGAGGCGATTTTCTTGGCCTGGGCCATTTTTTCTGCTATTCCAATTTAATAGCGATTTGGGTCAGGTTTCAGAACGAATGGGCAATGTAGTTTTAATCGGCCGTTTAATTTGTATAACGGGCTTAGATTAAATGGCAAACGGATTGGGTAATCGGTGTTTGATTAAAGTGGAATTTCTACTACGTTTATTTCTGTGCCGATTTGATTGCTTTCAAGTTTTCACTGATTGCTAGTAATATGGACTTTTAAATGTAATTGGTCGTCTAGTTCATTTAAGAAAGAAGGAACACAATAAATGTGCACTCCATTTGAAATGCTTGTTTCGGACAACGTTATTCCATGCCTACTCTTAACCTACTCAACTTCTCCCTATACATCTGCAGATGGCATTTTAAGTGAGTAGCTTTTAGTTCTATTAACTAAATTGCTTTGTAGGCTTATACCATAATAAAAATAGCACACTTGATGAGCAAATAATTTCGTTGTAATACTGCATACTTAATTCCACTACTTTGTTATTAAGTCGGGTATAATATATAAATAAACCATAATATGCAGAGGTAATGTGTCCTTTACTTGAATATAGGCGACACATAACCTATTATTTAGGATCCGTTAAAATATCAAAACCGTTTCTATAAACAGAAACCATTAATTCCTGTTTTTTCAGTTCTACAAATATTAGAAAAAAAATCTAGATTAATACGTAGGGTAGTGTCTTAATCGCCAAAAAGCTTCTTAAAATTGACGAACAATAGGAACAAACGGCTCCTCATTCCAAGGTGTTCTACTTTCTTAACAAGACAAGATTTTGGCAGAAATAGGGAGGAGAGTGCAAGTTATTACAGAGCTACTTGAGGTTGCTACTCGAAAATGAATATAACACGACATCTAATACCACGTCAGTCTCTACTGAAGATAATCGAATTGAACTAGAAGAACTACAACACATTAAGTGGAATGTGATAAGTCTGATGTATTCTCTATTACAATAGGGAAGCTGAAGGAAACGACAGACGATCTTTCAACAGCATATCACCAAGAGTATTTACAGTCATTAGAATAAGGAACAGATACGATCTAAAGATAATACAAGCCTATGCTCTAACAACCACGTATGACGACGAAATCGCATAATGATCTTATGATGATATAAAAAGGCCATGAATCCGAACAAGTCTCTCTACAGACCACTTGTGAAAGGCATTAACAATCAAATTTGTCAAATTCAACTATATGGGTGTAAATGGTAATGGCAAAGGAAATCCAAGATGACAAATATTAGTAAATGCATCATGAATTCTGTGCAATTAATACCTTT
This sequence comes from Agriotes lineatus, assembly GCA_940337035.1. Taxonomy (NCBI): domain Eukaryota; kingdom Metazoa; phylum Arthropoda; class Insecta; order Coleoptera; family Elateridae; genus Agriotes; species Agriotes lineatus. The sequence goes on from OW679200.1 coordinate 134,400,485, forward strand.
TCCAATAAGAAAAAGCACAGGCAGTGGATCTGGGAAAACCCTGATGGCTAAATACCAAATGAAATCCATTTTATCCTAACGGATAAGAAAACAATCGTTCATGACGTTCGAGAGCATGTCAGAAACACTAAAAGAAGTCTTCTTCTTCATTTTATATAAGCTAATAGCTTGTTTTACTCCAGCACATCTTTCCACCTCTTTCTTGGTCTACCCGGTAATCTTCTACCCCTGGGTGATAGGTCTCGAGCTTTTTTCACTATTCTGGTATCGTTCATCCTTGATATATGGCTATTCCATTCTGATCTTCTTCTTTCGACCCACTCCTCGATCTTCTGTATTTCGCAGCTTCGTCGGATTTCCTCGCTTCTTATGTGATCTCGTTTAGTTACGCCCATTATTTTTCGCAGCGTCTTCATCTCAGTTGTCTCCAGTATTTGTTTGGTCTTTACTGTATCTGATCTTGTCTCAGAGGCATAAGTCATGATCGGTCTTATGATTGATTTATATATCCTCACTTTAGATTCTTTTCTTAGATGTTTATTATGCCATACTGTGTTATTCAAACAAGCTGATATTTTTGTTGCTTTCTGGGCCTGGTGCTCTACCTCCCTTACCAACACTCCATTACTTGTAACCTCGATACCTAAATACTGTATTGACATCACCTACTAAAAGAAGTGAAAGATAAAAAACGTGGAGTAATGATGATATTGTTATTGAACACAATTCTTTTTCTTATATATTTCGGTAGAGAAAAATTTGTTACGGGAATTTTGACAGATCTGAAACGGTAAACAATCCACCAACTAACTCGAGAGAATGGGTCGGGTTTGACTTATCTTAATAGGTGATGGGATATGTAACTTAAAGGGCGCCAAGTGGTTCCATCTGGAACGTTCATCTCTAGATGCTTAAGACGACAAACCACTAAGTTACTGAAACGAAGCCAAAAATCAAGTAAAACGCAAAAAGTAACAAATATCACATTTTAACTGCCACTAAAAGCTTATAATACGTGTCTTATTAAATTGTACAGAGAGCAATTGCTTCTGAGAAATCCGAAACTTTAGTGTAATAATGCAAATTTCCCTAAACAAACAATTTAGAATCAAAGTTTTTACTGAAAGAATATGTTCTACACTGCCCCCAAATCAATTGTAAGTTCCTTTATAAGGGGGGTATCTCATCCAGGTTGCTGCACATATTTCCCCACAGTAAATCAAAAATTAAACCAACACTATGGCAGCAGTCAAGCATGAAATTATTAAGTTGAAAACTGTTTGGGTACCAGTGTAAAAATTAAGCTAGCCAATCAGCGACACAATTTAGCTTTAACATAAGCTAGCTTTAACATAAGCTAGCTTTATACAGTATAAAATAATTTTCCAATTACAGAAATCATTCGTATTGAATACTTTAACGAATTTGATTAAACAATTAAAATTTAACAAGGTGGTGCTTAGATTTCTACAACTTAAAACGATGGAACCAAAATGTATGCTTCATACAACCAAAACGAACGGACTGAACTAGTTTCCATATCATAAAGATAACCGCACAAACGTCAGTTCAGTTGACAACACCCAATCGGGTCCCTTCGGCCACGGACTCCTTCGTGCTGCTCTAATAAAGCTATACCAACTGATGCTTTTAACCAAAATAGTCCTAAATGCTATATTTGACCAGTGTCTGGCTGGTATCAGGTAGATCATCTTCCAGGACCTTCCGCAGTAACTACCGAATCATACGGATAATCTCAACAAAATAAGTAATACAAAAAGATAGGCAGAGCTCTATCTATGTGAATATGTGAAAGGTTACAAATAATAAAATCCACATGTGTGTGGTTTATTTATCGAAGCTTTTTCAAACAACTCCCACTCTCTGCTTTCCGCATCTCAACCCCAAAGATTGCTGGGGGAACTGTTCTTTAGTTGTTGCACTCTTGGATCCCCAAGAGCACGAGGACAGCAAACCTCTTCATACGTCGAAAAAAACGACAACCCAGAAGTACAAGCGTTCATCTTTCAACAAAGCTAGGTCTCCTGCTCAACAAAAACCTACACGCGTCAAGCTCTCCGAGCTGAACAAGTCGTATAAACGAGTGTATAGCCGAATTTAACATTTAAATGTATCAAAGAAAGAGTAAAATATTTCAATCTACTACTACAAGAATGTCTAGATACAGGAGTTGTGCCTGCTGTATGGAACGAAGCAAAATTCATACTAATGCACAAAAAAATAAACAAAATATAAACAATTATTGACTTCCTCCATTGCTATCACATGTTTGTAAATTAATGACTAAAGTTGTTACCAACCGAATAAAAAATTTACTTGACGCAAACCATTCGCCCGAACACGCTGGAAGTGATTACAGTACTATTTACCATATTTTTAGAAGACAAGTGATTCAAAAAATGCAGAATACAATCAACCCCTCCATATGATGTTTGGGGACTTCGACAAGGAATTTGATACAATTGAAACATAAACCATTATAGACGCACTCAAAAGATGTAGAATAGTCTATAGCTATATAAGTCTTATCAAGAGGGCAGAATATCTCCAAAATTAGTTAATAATGCTTTTGAAGATATATTCAAAACATTAAAGTGTGAAATGGATCTTTGGTATCCCTCACCAGCATGGTTCATTTTTATATTTAGATATAGCACGTTTGTTGTTTTATACGCTTTTTATTATAAATTACATTTAACGTTTTTGCGTGTATGCAACGATAATCACAACGTTCAAGCCTACTCGCGGAAAAGCAAAATTATCAACTCAATCCGATTTCACGGAAAACAAACAGTCGCAGACTCACCTGAATTGGTGGCGGAAGTCCCTGCGACTCCTGAAGACATTGTGCGAGATCGCCATAAGGCGAAATACATAGTAACGACATGAAGCACTGCAGTAAATAAGTTGCTGTATATAAGTTTTGAATGCATCAGGATAGCGTTTGCAAATCCAGCAAACGCCATTTATATATTGTGCCGATGAGTATACGAATTTGCGAAGCAATATGTAAGTTTAAGACATCCATCGAAAGAAGTGACTTCAGTAGTCATCGAGACGCTTGCCAGCCGTCAGGGGACGTGACTTCCCTGCAACATTAAGTGTGGCGGTTTTCCACGCTTCGCATCTTTCAAGATTGGATTATGCAATTCAAGAGCGAACCAATACGTGACGCAGCAGTCCGCATACTTCAAGGATTTAGAGGTTACATGATTATATACGAAATGATTACAGTTACGAGATAAAGTTTGCGGTCAACTGTAAGCAGCCTTTGCGAGTGCGAGAGAATGTGCTTCATAAATGTATAATACAAATGCGAATTGTGCCGGTTTTAAGGCATGCGAATATGAGCTAGGTTGACTTGAGACAGTAACAACTTCAGAATACTTTTAACATTTCCGTTGTTGAAGACAGTTATTTTAACATTATTTTTTAATGTTGTTTCATGTATGTTTTAACTGTACATTCGAGTAGCCCCAAGCTACATCACACATAGGTTGTTCTAAGATTGAATTCTATTCTCTTTGTTTTTCTTTATGTTTTACCTGTTTTTAAAGTCAACATTCTTGTGTAAGCAAATTTATTTTTCTTTTGCATTGTTAAAAGTAAGCGTCAGCAGAAGAACACTACAGGAGTGGACTAGATTCCTAGTTTTTGCAAATAGCCATCTTTCACAATCACGACTAGCCTAATTAAGATAATTTTATGTTCACTCAGCTAGGTAATCGCATAGGGCAAAAGATCTATGCTGGGCGTAAAATAAACGACTGCATAAGAAATAAAACTCAGGTCATAGATCTAACCCAGCAAACTAGTAAAATAATATAGCAATGGCGACGTATGTCGTACGTTGGCAGGATGAACGCTGAAATTGAAAGATTTACGAATCGAGACCATGAAAATATGAGAGAGATGTCGACAGATCAAGAAATAGGTGGAGGGATAATTGTGTTAAAGTCGCAGAAACAGATTCGGCAAGACAAACAGTTCAGAACACATAACAACATTTAAAATTTTGACGATGATGATGATGATGAGCAGTGCAACGCATACTATATATAACCGCTGTCGCTGAATTATCTAAGTTGGTATAGAAGCATCCTGAATCTAGATTTGCAATATTCTGCAAATGTCCGCTTACCATCACACGTCCTAAAAATAAATTCGCCTTATTTTTAATTGAACTGCGATAAAACACATTGTAAGTAAAGAATCTTGGATGATTGGATTTTTGGGTAGAGGATGAACCAATTTCAAGTGTACTTGCACCCCAAGGGGTATGCGGTTCTAGGTAAATTGCTCGAATGCAATTGCTCGAAAACGAATTGCTCGAAATCACTTGCTCGAAAGTCAATTGCTCGAATGTGACTTTGCTCGAATTGCAAGTTTCTCGAACAGCAATTTCTCGATTATCTGTTGCTCGAAAAAAATTAAGTTGTGAAATAGCCTTAACTCGAATCAGTTAATATCGAATATAAAAAAAACACAAATTACAAATTATAACCTTTATTAATCAAAAATAGGTATGTATTACATTCCGATGATAATCACTTTCGTGTCCCAAGAAAAACCTATTTAACATTATTCGTAATAACAACAAACTCATTATCCTGATTATGAACACCCGTAATTACATTTCAATGACAATCACTTTTTTGTTACAAGAACATAATACTGTCTTTGACCACTTACTACAAAAGATTTTGAAGATTTTAGTATTGACGCATTATTTAAGACCACATAAATTCGAGAAAAACATTTTCGAGAAATTGCGGTTGAAGGAACTTGTATTTCGAGAAAAGTTACATTCGAGCAATTTGATTTTCGAGCAACTGATTTCGAGCAATTGATTTCGAGCAATTGCATTTTAGGAATTTACCGGAGACGCCTGTATGCGACCCCCAAGTCATGGGTGTGTATATATGTCGTGTGGAGAAAGTTTCACCTAACCACGGATTCGAACCAAGGCTAGTGTTGTAGATAAAGAATCGTATTCCAAAATTAGAATCACACACGTGTTGAAGAAAGATTCCTAAAAATTGGTACAGGTCGTCACTATTTCTCGTGTCGACTTCTTCAAATACCCTGCAGTTTACTTTTGTTTCTTTTATCGAGACTCTGTTGCTGAGATAAGTGGCAGCGTTTTCTATTGAAGTCCTGAAAATTTCCTCGAACGTCACCTTTTTCCGATGTCAACTGTGTAACTATGCTTTGCTTTCGGACGTTGCATTTTTCCGTTGCCATGAAGGACCAACTTCACTGTTAGCTGGTCGACCATCAAATGTGCCCATGTAGTCAAAATTACTTGAATCTGATACAATTCGTTAAAAAACCCTAAACAAGAAGTAACTTCCGGACAGCCAGGGATGCCCTTCCGTCGAAGAAGCTTCCGGACTATACGAGTCAGAGATTCGACTGCAAAGATTGAATGTTAAATCTGTAGGCTAACAGGGTTGATTCATCCTTAAAACTTGTCTGCCACAACTTCTATGTGAACAGAAGTAGTTCGGCGTGGAAAACTTTTTACCGCTGATTCTCGGAATATTTAAACCCCTTGAAGCCATTATGGTTAACAGTCGGTGTCGTAGTGGGGGTCATTTTGCTTCGATTTTATTAAATTTAGCTATATGTTTTTCCAGCCAGAATTATTTAATCTGACCTAAATCAGCGCATTTTGAAACCAAACTCGAACCCATTGGTGTACCAGAAAACACGTATAAATTTATGTTACCTCCGGATTTCACCGTTGGTCAATTTTAGACAGCATTGCGTCATTCTATGGTCAATGTACTTTGAGAGGCAGGTCGTTTAATGGCTCGCTTCCAGCTGTTAGCTACCGTTTGCATGTAGACAAAACGATCTCTATTTCAATTTGTATCAATTCGTTAATCGGTTGGGTGGAAGCGGTCAGCTTAATTAAATTCATACCAAGAACAAGCAGGATTTATAACCGGAAAGTCATCTCTGGATCATCAATACCATAAAATTGGCGCTCTCCTTCTTTCTTTGTATGTATGTATCTTTGTTCGCTATCTCCTCCGAAGATACTGGACCGATTAAATTGTATGATAGTTAAAAATTTTGCTGATTTTTAGACTTAGATCGTAGGCCGGTTTTTATTTTCAAAAAAAGTACGAGATAGTAAAGTAAAATTAAATTACGATCGGTTTAAACAGCTGCTGTGATACGTTCACAATGAACTCTTCAGCGCCGATTTCGACCTTAAATTTAAAAAAACAATTAAATCGTCTAATTTCAATGTTCAACATTTTTGTATGTATAATTGGTAAGGTTGTATGTGTTTTTGATTGTGCCATGTAGCACCCTTTCCCACCGAAGCGTAGCTCGGGTGATTCACTAGAATCTATATATTAGCACAAATGATATAATAGAAGGTGGAGAAGACTAGAGATATTTCTCTTTTTATAAATTTAAAGAATGCGTATGATGCGGTTCCCAGAGTGAAATTATGGGAAACAGTAAAAGAAGAAGATGGGCAAGAAGGAGGGATAAAAGCCATAAAAAACTTGTAAAGTGGAAAATCGAATATCAACATCATCCAAAACAGGAAAAGTATATTACAAGGTTGCCCCAAGCCTCACATCACTGACATGGTTCAAACTAGTGCTCAAATTGCTGGAACAGACACTAAAACATTCGAGAGTCGGGGTAGCCACTTTGGTTTGTAGGTGAGGCAACTTGGCCTGTTTGGTTGCTGGTTAAACTCGCATAAATAGAAGTAATAAATACGCTGTGGATACCAACAATACTTTAATAAAATTTAAAATAATTTTTACATATACAGGGTGCCCAACTTAAATGCACGCAGCTTTAAGCAGGTGAGTATGCAACACATATTACATCTAGACTGTTACTATGACCAAATGTAATGCATGTTGCATACTCACCTGCTTAAAGCTGCTTACATTTACACGCGCGATTAATAACTGGCGGGCGAATAGTCAAATCTCAGATGTCAAAACAGAGCTTGGTGAACCACCACATAAGGAATATCCTGCTTTTTCCCCCTGTCGTGGTTCAATCTAGTTCTGTCCTATTACATCAGTGGAGGATTTATAAAATTTCGTATCATCTTGTCTCTTCGAGAGTTGTGCGTCAGCGAAGGGATTTATAACCCTCAGGCTCTTCTACCAGGGAATTCAGTACATTCTTCTGATTGCACTAGTGGAGTCGAGTGTTTTAAGGTCTTGACAGTTTCTAGTTAATCGTCAATCAGCCGAGTTGGGAATCCCTGCAGCACGTGTTCAACGCCTCTGCAGAGTGAGAATGCTGCAAGGCGTGTTAATTTTCAGTATTTGTGTTTATTGTTACGCGTACTGACTCTACGTCAGCGAAGGTTGTCAATCACGATTGACCCTCTTCACTCTGCGTTTTAAGAGCTTGTCAATGCTATGCGAACCTCCTGCTGACATATGACGGTTTTTCAGTTTTTATGCACTTCATTCTTTAGACCGCTTGCCGGGGGTTCTTTGTGACCTCTGTACGTGGCAGTTTATACCCGCCACAAAACCACGAAAGAGTAAATACGAGGGAATGGGAGTCCAATCAGAAATGAACGCTTTTACACCAGCAAATGGCCAGGTCGCACAGCACAAAATGAAGAGTCGTCTATGATACTAAAGTTAGAAGAAAAATCTACGAATTAATTGACTAGAAACTTGTAAAAGATGGAGTACTTAGAACTATTGAAGAAGAGGTGAAGAATTTAAAAAATGACAATGGCCAAGACTGACAGGGTGCAGATATATCAGTAGAAACAATAGAACAGAAATTTATAACATCATGGTACGTAGTGTAATAAGTACAACCGAAGTGGAGTTCTGGAGATGGAGTTGTCCACTTACAAGGGTGGGCAAAATTAATAGAAAAGGGTGGATGTCGAAAATAATAGATTGCTGTGGGAAGGAAAATAACTAATATTTAGAGGGACAGAATGAAGCCGAATAGGAACAAGCAGATGAAGACGTTGAAGATCGTAGAAGGAAGCAGTAGAGAATGCAATGGACGACGAAGACCTCGAGGACACAGTATGGCAAGACAGAGACACATGGAGACAGAGATTCAGGGAAGAATTTCATATTTTATGCCGTTTCCAGTTTAACCATGTGCTGTTAGACAGTTTATAGGTAAATTAGTCTGTATTTTGCAGTCTGTGTAGAATCGATCAATTAAAAGTATAACGACAGGGGGAATTAACCTTGATTTACAACCATGGCGTGCATCACACGCAAAGTCACGTTTGCACTACACTATGATATCAGCCCTGAATCATTAATTAGCAGTCTGCTGCAATTTCGCTCGTATTCCATGCCAGTAGGTTAAACCTACATATTGTGCACCAAACACACGTATTTCTACTTGTTTAAATTTTACCAGTCCGTAGAAATCCGGCTTTTTATATTACTCACAGCAGAATAAACTTTCTGCGAAGCAGATTTCGGAGCGATAACAATTTATGGACGCCTGAATGGGGCTAAACGCGAAAACAGAAGAGTCGTTTAGATTTCATCGCGCCTAAAGCAGCATAATTGTCGAATTTGCAACAGAACCGCAAGGTTTAGCAACCTAGATTTTTATCGACGTATAAACATGGATGTAGAAGTGTTCAAGATTACCATACGTAACAACCGCTGCCAAATGCGCGCGAGTTTATCATCTCGACATCAAATCTGTTTATACGATTCTGCCTTTCCGCGCTTATCCGATTTTGAAGACGCAGGATGTGCGAATTGGGTTTTACACATCAAAGTGTTAATAAAACATACTGAAAATGTATGTCCAATCGTATTTTTATAGATGTAGGTTGTTACATTTTCTTTGTTTGATACAATTTCGATCGATTATTTTAGAATGGGATAGGATTAGAATCCCATGCAAATAAGGCAGTATACAACAGAGTAATATTATTTTTGTGGCAGGTATTCCATGTAGTGAACAAATTCTATATACCTCTGGGCAACAACAGAATAAGTCTACAGGGCTTAGTAACAGATTTAATGGTGCGACCAGAAGTAGTAACACAATAAATTATAAGTTCTCACAACAAAATTTAAATATTAGTTAAATTTTTAGTTTAACGATCTTTTTAATGGTTAGTTAATTGGCTGAGTCTCGTGGGATGGTGTTATTTATAGTTTCAAGAAGAAGGAAATTAAAAAGGAGGAAATTGTTTATTGCAGGAGTTGCAGTTTATGATAAGGTGATTATTTAGAGAAACATCAATTTCCAATTTTTCATCGTGATTTATTCTCTTCCTTTCTTGAAATTTTCGTTAAATTTTGTGTATTAGACAGCTACAGTATAGAAAACCAACACGGTTCTTAGATATTACTGGTTTTTCAGTGGCAGCTTTAGATTTGTTGCTATAAAATTGGTTGGTGTTTGAACATTATTCACAATCTTTACAGTACAAATTTCTGGTTTTCAATAATTATACACATACAGTAAACTGGTCAGAATTTAACTAGGAGAAAGCGGGGCATTCACATAGTTACAAAATTGGGGAGTGGGGGTATACGGTAGGGAGTTTGGAGGCTGGAGCACCCGGGGCTTACCTTTTTTTCAGAAATGTTACCAAGATGCGATTTGTTTGCATGGTTTATAAAAAATGTTGGAATTGAGGCACATATGTTTCCAGTTTATATTTTATTTTTATTTTTTTTAAGTTTAGTCACACTAATTTAAAGTCTGTGATGAAACTAAAACGACATTAACAAAATTAAAACTTCTAAATAAGTATAGCATAATTTATATGTATGATTAGAACGAAAATGACAAGATATAGCTACGATGTCTGTACAACCAGCAAACATGAAATATGCGATTTGTGCAAGGCTTTTTTTATGTAAGCAACGCAGTGTGCCACCCTTAACCGAAAGGCACCACGGCACTAGCTAGCTTAAACCCTCGGAGGATTATTGGCGTGATTAAGGACTAGGCGGCGGGAAGTTGGAAAATGCATAAAGTAATTTGGAAAGCAAACGGGCGTCAATCGTTAACCACGAAAAAAACTACAGATCTAGCCAACAGTCGAATCCAAAACGCACCTAGCGTTGGTGGCTTCTCGCTTAACGTTCCTAAACTAAAAAAACAAGCAGGTAGCGTAAAGTTGAATAAACAGATATAGCAGTAGTATCAGTAACAAGATCTTTTAATTATAGTTCAGATATGTAACAAGGCACTATAAACATTTCAAATAAAATGTGCCTGGTACAGTTGCGGAAACATAAACCGGGACAAGTTCTGTAGGGTAATTTTTTACTATTTGAACGTTGTAATGTTGCCTTCCTGATTTTTTATGAAATGCTTTCTATCATGTGTCAATGAACAAAGATGAACAGGTTAATGCAGTACAAGAAGCTTGGGATAGCATCGAAAATGAATTTATTCAGACAATTTAACTTCGGCAAAAATTTTGTGTCCCGCTTTTTATTTCCGCAACTGTACGTTCAACGCACAGGTAAACTAGGATTTTATATGACGGCGCTTAGCTAATAAATTCAAAAATATATAACCACTGGGTCGCAATGCAAATGCCCAGAAAATTGCATTTAACAAACCAAAAAAACTATGTTGGATGCTAAGTTAAAACGTGCAAGCTCAATTTGGAAACGCAAAAGTTAATTCAAACTGGCTGTTACAAGTTCTGGCACACGCGATAGCCGATATCGCAGCTTAATGATTTGACAGACAGCCATGGACTGCTCGGAAAACGTATCAGAAAAGATAATAACGAGCTTGTATCGAAGGCCTTTGATGTAATGCTACGGAAATAGGAGGCTAAAGCGCTTACATGCACAAATTAAAAAAATCGTTAACATGTGAGCAGAAAAACAAGAATGAGCTAATACTTACACTAATACAAGGCATAAAAACGATTAAATCCAATACAGTTCGGTTTAATCTGGGCTGCACGGTCAGTTCAAAAAATTGAAGAATCCGTCGTAGCTGGATACAAAGCTCCTGCCCCAAACTGGAATGTCGTCGGAATTTAAGCTGAAAAAGAACCTCGTCACTAAAGTGGACAGGGCCATATGGCTTGTAACCACGTCGAGGAAAGCTCTGCGCACAACTTTCTTTGCCGAAAGCAAGATTGCAAATTCGAATCTGCCTCACTTAAAAATCGGGATGGAGTTAGCTCTACCCCACCAAAATCACGTAGTGCTAAGAAAATTAATCCGAAAAAATAAGTAGGCTTATATTCCTGACAATGAGAAATTAAGCTTCTAGCTCCGAAATTAGAAAGGAATGTTACAGCACGCCGCAGTCAAGGTATAGTATACGAATAGTAAATAGTCTACAACAAGCTGTAAAATCAGCTAAAACGGGGCAATTTTCGAGACAAAATAAAAGTCAGTGCAGGCATTAGATAGTTACGCATGGTACAAGTGAATAAAGATGCATTTTATCTATAAGGGAAAACTTTAGCTCACGAGGCAAAGCCGAGTGAGATAATTTCTCCGAATGGATACTAGTTACTTACTATACAAGTGGGATAAGAGCATCATTAATATACGTGTGTGTAAGTTACACAAGCACACAAGTATATTAATCATGCATTATCACACATGTATTGTACAAAATTTTATCTACAACTGCCTAAAATTGAGAGAAATGCATTATGAGATTTGTCAGATATGTCATTTTCAAAAATATTTTAGTAGGCAAATGTTATCATGTCATTCATTTCACACTATTTCAGTTAGGTAATAAAGCCATTACACCACTCAGTTAGGTAATGAAGCCGTTACATAACTGAGTGGTGTAATGAGCTTCATTACCTAACCGAAATAATGTCAAATGAATACCGTAATGAGTTACTTATCCCACTGGAGTAGATAAAATCTCTTTATTCACGTGTGGCATACCAATTGTTTTCCAATACCTACATCTAGTTATATAAATACATTTTATTTCATACTGATGTCAAAAATGACATTTTTCGGATTATTTATGGTACAAAAAATGGAACATTAAAGTCTTAGTACTTTTAAGTAAAATATTAAAGTTCAAGTACTTTAAAACTTATTTATGGTACAAAAAATGGAACATTAAAGTCCTAGTACTTTAAAGTAAAATTTTTAAAGTTCAAGTACTTTAAACTTATACGTCAGTTGTTGACATGAAATGTGAAATGATTTATTTTTTATTTAAAATTCATTAAACTTGCAGTGTGAAATAAACCGTTGTATTCACAACGAAAAAATGTGTTTTTAAAGTCCTCGCAAGTAATTCCGTCCTCGGCTAACGCCTCGGCCGTAAACAACTTTCTCGTCCTTTAAAATGTCACTTTTCGTTCTAGATAAATAAACTACTATTAAAATTAAATAAACAATTTTAACTGAATATTATTACCTGTCTTTGTACTAGTTACCACGGCAGCATGTATTTATTTTGTTAGTTGCTAAGGATTATGGATTATTTTATTCGCTAGTGAATAAAGTAAAATTTTATCCACCCTCATCGTTAAAATGTTACTTTACAATGAAAATCATAAATAAAATACAGTTTTACAAGTAAGTATTGGAAAAAAGTATATACTGTCCCGCCTAAATCGGGACAAATTGTTAGTTTAACATACAGGCACTACTCAGTGTCCTATGGTTGATGTAATTCCAGTTTCTCAATTAACAGTTTGCTGAGTTTTGTGAGTTGCACAACAAAGTACAAAAATTTACATGCTATAATGCAGATTATAGAAAAAATCTATTTTTATTTTAACTGCTTCGCTTTGTTTATTGTTTCGCTAAATGTATTCGTATTCCGCTTTAATTCGATTGTTACTATTTCTGATTCTTATAAACATATGTATTTCGAAACCAGTTGTTGCTATCGGTAATTTATTATAACATACATTACTACCGAAGCTGTGACGAGAAAAATCAGCAGGTATGGAAATCAACCTTAAATGTATCCGCATAAAAATAGCTAAGGTGTATTTTTTGTCGCACTTCACATCACAGTAATTAAAAGTGCATGTGTATAAGTAGTTGTAATCAACAACAACTTACATTATTTTTGTACTTAAATCATTAAGTTTATATTTTCCCAAACTTTGCAAACTTAAGCATGTGTTGCAGTTTTTAGAAGTAGATTTATTGAAAACCTGCGGTTTCACACAATGTTGAGAATATTTTGAGAAAAGTTGACAAATAAGAGATGAAAATTTATTAAACGTTTGCTGCAAATTTAGTGAACAATTGCATTGACTATTCAACTCACTGGTCATGTATCAAAAACTGTCCAATAAAAATACAAAATTTGACGTCTTTGAGCCAATAAAAATAAACTATATTGACAATTTTCACTAGTGAAAATAATCGACAATTTTCACTAGTGGTATAGTGAATATTTTAAACAAATGTGATTTTTATTAGAAAAAGTCAATATTAGTGTTCTGTTACTATAGAAATTGCGTAGTTTGTTGCTAGATTTACTGAAAACTAATTTTAAAAAGTAGTTTGGTTCATTGAATAGTCCCTCGAATGCCATTCTTAGTCAAAGTTAAGTAGAATATTTTTGTGGTAGTATCACTCATGTCCATTGATCTTGAGATTAGGACTCGTGCTAGCGCACTCGTCCTAATCGAACCTAAGCGCAATGGACATTTGTGATACCACAGCAAAAATATTCGACATAACTTTGACTACTCATGGTATTATAAGTGACAATTTGAGCAACACTTATAAAAAAAATCTGCTGTAATACAAGCACACAACTTCCTTTTACAGTGATTTTATAATGAGCCAAAAATTTTATTTTTAATTTTTAAGCATTTGTCAAAACTTTTCAAAAATTAAAAATTCTACAAAAACGGTACAGATTAGAGCGTTAGTTTAAAAGACAAATTTTTCCTAAAATTGTAAGCTGAATTCAAAAATGTAGTAATATACCTGGTCTGCTATTTAAAATAGGAGTTAATAAAAAACAATTGAAAAGAAAACAAAATAAACCCATGTTAGAGGTATTCAACTGGAAAATCACCTATCTCACATCAATACATTAAAAATGTAAAATTTGAAAAAAATCGTTAGAACCGTTTTTGAAAAAATCGAAAAAACTAAAAAATCACAAGAGTAAACACCAGACTTTCGGTTATGCGATTTTCTTCAAAAGCTTGCCGTCGCATGTAGATAGTACACAAAATTTATATGAAGTTTCAACGCCGTGCCTTTTTTCGTTTTTGAGATATTCTGTTCACAGACAGATACACGCACACACACACAGACAGACCAATGAACAAAAACACGTTTTTTGGGTCCAGGGGACTCGAAAACGTCAAGATCTGTTGAAAACTCAATTTTAAATTTTTGGGGGAATCCACTACTTCCTTTATCGTAAAAGGAAGTAAAAACCAGACTTATCATTTGCTGCAAACTTTCTAAGTTACTCGTTCGCTTTGCTCGCTCGTACTCAATCAAGCTATATTCGTTTAGTAAAACATTACTTTTCTAAACTTCTTGTGTAATATACTGTAGTATGATCAAAAATCATTTTCATCTAGTAAGGCCATGGAATACTTCCTAATTTATGAATGCAACTGTAACTCACTTAAAAAGCAAATGTCAAGTTTGACAATTAAGTATAAATGTAGTTGCATTCATAAATTAGGAAGAAATTCCATGGGCATACTAGATGAAAATACGTTTTGATTATACTTTATTTATAAACGGTAAACTGCAAACATTTGGTAAACCATTTACTGTAAGATTGCTGAAAATGTACTGAAGAAGTGCTGGAAATTGAATGCCATCTCGCTAAATGTTGTTTACAAATTTAGCAAAAACTTATTGCAAATTTTAGAGACAACTTGCAAAAGTTTTCCAAAAGCATTCTAATAGGTAAAGTTCTCACAATTTTTAACGCCGTTTTGGTTTCGCGAAATTTAAACACAATAATTTGCATGTGAACGAAAACAATTCTCAAAAAATTTTCACTTTTTGTGGTATTTGTACAAAACTAAAAGCAGATTTTTTTAATTGCATGTAAATTTGTGTATTATTTGTTACAAATTTGATACAAACTAACAGAAAGTTTTTAAAAAAATTGATAATAAGATTAACTTACATAAGATTCGCTGCAAATTAACCGAATAATAACTGAAATTTGACTGCGAGCTTGTTAAAATTTGCTGCAAATGTACGCAGCTGAAAATTTACCAAAAGAATTACAATACGCTTGCTGTTTACAATGTTGAAAGTTGAATGCTAAATATTTGTTCCCAATTTACTAAACAAATGATATAAAATTTCTAACAATCTACTTAAGTTCCTAAAAATATTTGCAGAATATTAACCGGTGAATGTTTTTCTAAAAATTTGCTGAAAGTTTAGAAAACATTGCTGGAAGTTTTAAGTGACTTCCTTACTGATGTGTTGCAAGCTTGCTAAAAATGTGCTACAAAGTACCTACTAATAAGCTGGAAAGTCACTGAAAATTTGTTATAAATTCTTTTATTTATTTATTTATATATTTATTTTATTTTATCTAATTAACAAGGTTGTGACATGAATCCAGTAACTAATTGTCCAAAAAATACATTTAGAGTATATATGAAATAATTGGCACCAAAGTTAATTTCTTTATCTTGTACAGTGATAAATAAAGAAATAACTGCTTATAAAAGGTGGGATAATTTGTGACCTAAACGATATTATCTGTACTTCAGAATTTAGTACTGAAAGGGATTTTGTATGTCCCTCTGTAATTATACAAAATTCATACCTGACACAAGCGCGCTTTGAGCAACTGGTATATCAAAATCTATACGCACGCAAATGGCTGCAGGTGGCTCGAGGTGTTAGCAAAAAAAAATTAAGCACGCCTACTACTTTTCCTAGAATTTACCTAGAACATAACAAATTAAGAAATTCCTTTGTGTATTGGAAAACGGATAACAGTTTTTCTGGAAAAATTTTTAAAATGGTATTTATTATTTCCTGGGTATTTCGCTACACTACATACCATCTTAACAATATTATTATTTCCAATTAGTACTTAAGCAGGTGTTATAGGTTTTAGAAGTAAAATAATAGTCGGAAAATGTGTACACTTTGTTTATTTTAACTCACAGGAACAATAAAACCATTTTAACATAAGAATTCTTATTTGAAATTAAAACAAAAACAAATTTCAAATATTTCCGCTTTCGTGTATTAAAATCAAAAACGTATTAACCACTGAAGTCTTTATAATACACATAAAGAGTTGTTCTTGTAACCTCCGAAACTTCACAAAAGTTTTTATTATAAAAAAACAGGTGTTTACAACATATTTTGCAATTTAAAGAGAACGTTGCAAACGAAGGTCAGGAACATCTAAAATAATGGTATACAGTAAGCTCTTCATTATTCTAAAAGCGACAACACTCTTCCTAAATTCCTTCGAAGCTAATGTTTTCATTTCTCATTGTGAGCTGTAAGAGATATAGTTATGAATAAAAGCAACTATGGGTGGTATAAATACATTATTTCTTTAAATAGTAATAATGAAATTGTCTTGAAAATCAAGACAAGATAAGAAATTGCCACCAAAAAGATAACAAAATCAAAAGACTCACTATTTATTATCTGCAATTATAGATACTAAATCATAATTGCTATTTACCTGCAAATCAACTAAGAGGCTAGATAGCTAACTTACAGAGAATTGGCAGTTTCATTGCATCTCAGAATAGCTCCTGCTTATTGCTCAAGTCAATGTCTATAAATCTAAATTTACCAAAAACTGATTTTTTAAATATCCGATATACTTGATGAATAAATTCTTGAAAACTTATTTGGACGATACTGCAAATTTATTGAGCACTTGCGGTGTAGGCAAGTCAACATTTTTCCGCCCCTTTTTGGTATATATGGTGCAGTGTTATCAATGTGTTAAGTTTTACTTACCTTTGGTATCAAATAAACTCATATCTTTTAGTTTATAATTTATAAACCAAATAAACGTATAATATCATATCATTAACGTTCTTTACAATCACCTATTTGACATTTGACTTATGTCAGTATTAAAAATAATAATTATCCACGACTCGCTCTAATTCAAAGCAATGGAAAACCTTCCTCTCAGTCAAATGGGTATGTTCACAATAACAATTCTATTATATTTATAACTAGTAATTATCAACACTGTAATCTTATTAAGTGAATAAGATATGTTTTTAAGTACCTTCAAAACGTGTCTATAAAGTTTTTAAAATAATGACAAGATCATTTAGTTTGACTTGACACTTATAATAAAATTCAACTAAATTTCAAAATTAATTTTAATGTTTTAGATCCAAATATTTAAAATTTAACAATTCAGTTATTAAAATAAAAATTATTTATCTATTTCCAAAATATGAATGCCTAAACTGCAAGATCTTGATTAGCTTGCATGTTGGAATATATTTATTAAATTATTTTTGTATTTATTTTATAATAGTCATATTAAATCCAGACAGTTCTTCAAAATTATACCAAATCAAACCTTCTAATCACCACACATTGAAATTCAAATAGTAACTTCACTAACCTTTGTTGGATTTCAGAGGTACCTGAGCTTAAAGTTGCTCTTCGTTGTGGACCTGCTTACTGGTTGTCGCTACCACAGAAGCTCGTTATAGAACTTTTCAAAAATATTTCTAGTTTCTCCAATAGAAATAACTTCATTGGCACAATCACTCACTCACTCACTGATTTTAGGTTGGAATGAATGATAAATTATATTGTGTATTCAATAGATCAAAATAAATCAGGTTTACTTTCAAATTTACTGACTTTTATTTTGCATTATAATAATCTGATTTAATCAAATTATATCACAGGGAAAGCTATTTTA
Organism: Agriotes lineatus; assembly: GCA_940337035.1. NCBI lineage: Eukaryota > Metazoa > Arthropoda > Insecta > Coleoptera > Elateridae > Agriotes > Agriotes lineatus. The sequence goes on from OW679200.1 coordinate 134,418,350, forward strand.
CCACTGTGCATATTATTAAAGATTATTATTTACTCACAACTGAAAAGTATTCGCCTTCGGCGTGATTTCTAAATTTTTCAAGTCAATATTGTTCACTCTGTTCACCTGTTTCTACCCCAACTACCTTTTAAAAATAAAAAGAAATACTGCGTGCATCTGCATGTTGTATTACACCCGTAGTACACTAACCATACTAATACTAATTTTACTGTATGAATTCTGCATTTATTTCCGTAATTATGATGTAATATATTCAAAACAAACAGGTAGCTTTTCAAAAATAAGTTCAACATGCTTAATACAAATGTTTCAAAATAAACAACTAAATGTTAAAATAACAATATAGAACCCAAGTAAAACAAGAACAAAAACACAAGAATATAAAACATAATTCTAATTTAACAAAAATTCATAGAACTGTGGAAGTTTTGAAACTAGAAGTTTTGAAAATATTAAGGAAAAAGGTGCTTGCCCTCTGTATCTGTTGTTTACCATCTATCTACTAGATTAAAAAGCTTAAGCTATATGCAAAATATAATTTCTTTCTAACTAATTTGAGATAAAACAAGAATAGACAGAATTTTATTATTCGAGATGTTTACTCTGTATCCGTTAGGTTGAAAATATGCCTATTTTTGTCAAGGGTAAACGTCTAAGCTATATGCAAAATTAGGGTCGTCAACTATTATGGACAAAAAAAGAACATTTGAAAAAGACTCATATTCAATTTTCTTAAATAATTATATGTATCTAGGAATAATAGTCACTATATAGTTGTACTAAATTTCAAATAAGCATTCAGTGCTTGGAACTAACTAGTAATCATAACTATGGCTGTGATTGGTCGAAACAAAGTCATCATTACAACCAATTGAAAATCAAACATTTTTTCAAAATTGTTAATTTGACATTATGTATGAATCCTAATGATATAAAGGAAGACTTATAAACAGTGGATAAAAAAGGCTGTCCTGCAATTTTTATTTGAATTATATAGGTCAAAAGTATTGCATAATCCGGGGAGTGAAATAAACTTATATTTTCCTAGTGTTAAACTGAGTTCGAGTTCAGAGCGCCACCTACTGCATTCTTATTTTAAATATATTATAGGAATATAAAAACACATGACAACTTACAAAAATCATCTTCATTCTCATTTTCATAATCTTTTTTGCTATGTTTATCAACTAAATTGCTAATTTGGTGTAACAGTTTCTCAGACAGTGGAGATTCTCAACTTGTTACTTCATTGGTTCACTGTCCGCTAATCATGGGAATATTCTTGCTTTATTGGCAATTTTCAAGGTATTGCACAAAAAAATTACAAACTTGTAATAATTCACGATGAAACTCAACAGTATTTGTTTTCATATATTTTATCCAAATAATCAATTTTTAAAATTTTCTTTATTGAAATTTTTCTGTACAAATGCCTTTAAATGAAATTTACGTACAAGCTTTTAAATGTGTACCTAGTTTTTGTTTCAAGCCTAAACTTAAAATCATTAAAAGTTGGCGGAATTTAAAAAAAACAATCTGAGTATATATAAAAAAACGATAGACAACAAAAGAATTGTGTTAAAAAAGAAAAATGCTCTTTGAAAGAGTCCTTTTGGTAACCCTATGCAAAATATACTTTATCCCTAACTAAAAGTTCTAGAATTAAAGCAGAAATGCTTAACTTGTCTTGACAAGCACTTAGAAAATTCTTAATTAATTTTAATTTAGAAAATGATCGCTCTCATGGAATGGAGGTTTTCCAAAAAATACTGCACATGGCGAATGGCGAAATGTTTAGATGTTTGAAAGTAATTGATTGGTTGATCAAAATTAGGCAAACTTATCACATCGATAAGTGAACTTCAAAATACTGATGTTATTTTAATCGCAAAGAAATCTCGAGAACGATTTGTGTCAAGTACTAACTGAACCAATTGTATACTAGCTATTGGGTTATTTTGCGATTCAAATTGCAATTGGGGAACACCTGTCCAGACAACACGCACTCGTTACGTTACATACGGTTGCACCCTTTTAACGTATTTAACGTTTTTACAGAAATGGAGACTAAAAGAAAAGCAATGCAACATATAGGGATTAGTTTCTGCTTAAAATTACTAATGTTAACAACGAAAATAGAATTTATTGTATATCTAAAAAGACCACAATCGAATGCAAATCAGTTTTAAACAAGTGTGGAGATGTGTGGTAACTCCAACAGGAACAAGAACCTTTCAACGACAGTGGGATTTTAATGCCTAAAAAAAGAGGAGACAACAGCCCCCTGCAGTGGGGATGTTTCATCAAAGCTGATCATATCAACGATGACAACGACACCGACGACATTGCGAATGAAAGACTACTGATGTATAGAAAGCAGTAACAGTAATGCCAATCCTTGAAGTAAACAAAATAAAGGAACGCCCATTTTGAAAACAAATTAGAATGCATTTCTAAAATTCAATTTCAAAGTTATTTAGATATTAATATTATACCTATTGTTATTCAATCAGGAATTATAAATGCAAGACCTCTTTAAACTGCAAAGAGCCTTAGCAACAACTTGCAGAAGGAAAATGAAAGAATCTACGTAAAACCATTTTTTATAATGTATTTAACCAGATAAATGATTAGGTGTAATGCGAAATATTCTACAACATACATTTCAATTTGGGTGTTTCTCAAGGATTCATCTTAGGGCCGCTTCTGTTTCCATTACGTGTTACTTTAAAACTATTAATGAAGCAGTAGCAGAATACATGCCTGCACTTAAGATTGGCTTCTCAAGATCATATGTACATACACATGTCAGCGCAACATGCCTTAGAGACCCAAAGCTTGGTCCACGATTTTCTCCCATTTTTCCTCTCACTTTTTGAAGTTCAACAAGTCTTTTTTATTCAACATTGGTTGTCCCTTTACTTTTACGGTTCTTGTTTTCTGTAATTCCTCCTACCACTATTTTAGCTGATTTTTTTTCCGGCAATCTGAAGACTGGTTTTCTGACAAAGTTCCATCAGCTTTTTGTGTATTCTTCTTAAATATGTATCTTCTACTTTCTTTCTTCAGAAATTCTCCCTGACATTTTTTACTCCCAGACCTCCAATTTGTTGACTGTATTTTGACAGTGTCCAAGTCTCTCATGTTTATAAAACTACCGGTCTGATTAAGAATTGATATATTCCAACTAGCTTTTCTCGATTAGAACATTTTAGTAACGTCCTTGCACTTTTATTACCTTTCTTTGGTCTTTGATCTGGCAAAATAACGACTACCGATTTGTTAAACTTCTCGAATTTACTTATAGCTCTTGTCGCCAACTTCACTATTACTAGATCTTTTCTTGTTTTTGGACTTTTGCTACCATGTATCGCGCATTCCCATCGTTGGTTTCTAGCCCTTCTTCTCTTGCTACCTTTTCTAGAATTCACATTCAATGCTTACTGTTACAGCCATATCGTCGGCATACGATAAGCTTTGATGTCGATGGTGTAAAACCGTCCGTAGTGGGTCTGTTCTACCCTGTCTTAGTATTTTCACTGTAGAAAATTAAACAGGGTTGTAGGTATTGGATCACCTTGCTTGATATCTCTGATAATTAAGAATCCTTGTCAAGCAAGTCCATTATCATATATTTTTTGCTCTTCTCCTCGTCTTTTTATATTCCGTCCTTTCTTGTGCCGCAATGTAATTCTCTCTCGATTTCGAACCACCCTGCGTAAGTGCTTTTTTCATCCCGCTTTGCATAGTTTTTATGCGTTGCTTTTCTATACATCTTCGGTTATTTCTTATCCTGCCAGTTTAAACTATTTTTCTATTCCACAACTATCTCCTGCTGTGCGATATTACTTCTACCATATCTTATTCTTCGTTATTTCATAGCTTGGCTTTAACTGTATGAGCTTTATTAAACTAAGAAATAGTCGCTGTCGAAATTACCTGTAATATACTTTTCATATAAACTATGCGGGCCGCCTATTATTTTAGTGTAAACAGGTTTTTTTATAACTACATGGTGTGTCATAACGTACGGAGGAGACTAAAAGGGTAGCTAGAGAGAACCAAATTAAAGTCATTTTCTTAATAAACTTTTGAACAAAACCCAACACCAAGAAAGTTACAGCAAGTTAAAGTTGAATAAATTAACTAGCATTCTTTGCAAACTGAGGTAGTAATAAACGTTTTAAGTTCAAGCAGAGCATATTTGAAAGTTAACTAAACAATGTTAAGTTTAAAAAAATAAAAAATAAATAACAGAAAAATTATGGCCATTTAAATTTTACTTTTAAATGCCTAAAAATTGGTGTTCACTGATGAAGAACCGCTGACTATTTAATAATAACTAAAAAATACGTAGCAGTAGAAATGTGTTTGAGTTTTAACATATATAAACGTAAAAACTAAGATACATCAGCTATTAAGTGTTTAATTCGACTTAAATGACAAACTAAAATAACGAAGAATATATAGATATGATTAGTATGTATGAGGCTGCTGAAGAAAACGCTGATTTCCAAATTTCCAACGCCTGCCAAAAATACTTTTCCTCGAGTAGTCCAACGAGGAAGAGAGACTGGAAATTTACAACCTCAGAAAGGTCATGGTGGTGGCAGACCAAATCAACATGGGGTGAATATGGAGGAAGAACTTTTAGAAATGGTTGCTGCTGATCCAACTACAAGTACACGCCAAATTTCCCACTAAGTTGGAGTTTGTCTATCCTTTGTTTGGCGCACGTTGAGCAGCAATGGTTTGTACCCCTATCATCTGCAAAAGGTACAAGGACTGACTCCTACGGATGACTGCTAAATCGCACTAATAGGGAAGCAGAATTTCCAATACGCACGTAAGAATACACATCACCAGGTGCGCAGGAACAGGGGGGGGGCAAGGGGGGCGATTGCCCCTTCATAGAATATGTCGAGGGGGCAAATAGTGTAATTTACCCCCCTGATATATTCTATAAAGTTTTTAGAAAATTGTACATGGTTATCACATTAATCTACACGAGATGCTAAAATTCATTGTTCTATTGTAGGAGTAGCAGAAATAAAACACGAAGAATTTGTTAAACACGTTTTTATTTTTAGGTTGATAGTGGAGAATTCGATATAGTCCATTTTTCTTTCATATGGCAATGCAAATGCCGACATTCCAGGGAAATCATTGACAACAAGCATTGTCACTAGGCTGCTTTGTGTTGGTACATGAACTTCTGGTTATTATTTTTGTGGTAAGGTTGACATTTCATTATTTTAAATTGTGTAGCTTTGGCTATTATAAACTTGAAATGTGATTTTATAATTTGATTTTAACTATAGTATGATCAAAAATAATTTTCATCTAGTATGGCTATGAAATAGTTCCTAATCTCAGACGGCCGTTTTACTTTATGCTATAGACTAAAGTGGCACTTTATGGACGCTAAATAATACTATAATAAAGTGTTTACGGAACAGTCGAACATAAAGATTAGTTATCTTAAAATACTCAAAAAAATTTTTGCCCCCCCATAATTATAGTAGTTCCTGCGCCGCTGCACATCACGGATGAATGCTGTTTTACTAAGAATGGTGTTCTCAACTACCATAATTCTCACATATGGGCTGATCAAAATCCGGATGCAATTCGCCAGTGTAGCTTTCAGCAGCGTTTTAGTTTGAATCTCTAAACTTGTATTTTGAACAACACCTTAATAGGGCTTACGAATTACCAGCATGCCTTAATGGCCATTCTTATTGGCAGTTTTTACAAGAAATTCTGTCAGAGCCCCTCGAAAATGTTCGTTTGGATGTACGCCGTATCATGTGGTTTATGCATGACGGCTGTCCTTCACATTTAAGTCACTCTGTACGAGATTACCTCGACACCATCTTTCCGCAAAGATGGATCTGTCGGGGTGGATTTATTTTATGCCCCCCATGCAGTCCAGATCGCAACCTAGTGGACTTTTTTATATAGGATTTTATGAAAGAATTGGTATATGCCACCGAAGTTATTACAATCGACGAATTGCGCCGTCGCATCAAAGCTGCAACAGAGCAAATACGCCAAAAATTTCGGAAAACTGGATTCGTCGAGCCCAAATGTACGTTGAAATACAGGATCAGCATTTCGAACACCTAATGTGAATTTTTTTGTTATGGTGAATTGTTTCTAGCTTATTTAATAATAAAATTGTAATTTATAAAATAACGTTTTCTTTATTTAAAAGGTATCTTATTTTTACTGTGTGTTTTCAGTATAGTTAAAATTAAACTATCTCAATAGCAAACTATCAGGTGTTGTAAGAAGTATGTTTCTACGGAAACGAACACGCTATGATATTCTTTCTAATTTTTCCTCAATAATACCACGGGTATTCAATAAGTGGGCATTAATTTACAATACCTTTAAACTGCTGTTATTTGGTTTTGGACAGAACTTTGTTTTCGTCCCTTTTCTCCTTACGTTATGAAACACCCTGTATGTAAAAATATTCTGTACTAATTGTCAAAGTTATCTATAAATCTTAATACTGAAAAATGTTTCGAATTTCCAGTTTCTCAACACTTCACCATCGAATTTGTCATTGCCATTAAAATTTCCTACAACAGTAGCATTCATACATCCCAACTCCACTTTATTGAAGTCTATATTACACCTAAAATTAATACTAAGCATAGGCAGCTTCCCGCAGGTGATAGCTCCAAATTGCTTAGCAATTCTGGCAGTTACAAACGCCAGGTGCGACGTGCACCACGCACAATTTCCCCAGGTATTTACAATTATTGCAATCCGCCCCGCAATAAAGCGGGGAGAAAGTCGGTTTCGGTGTGAATTACCTTTTTTGAACTACCTGCCCACGCCGCCCCGCATACAGGTAGGTGCATCGCCCGAGTTTAATGAAATGGGGTGTCATGCTTCACCAGGCGTCCTGAGGGGTTGATATAGGAGCGGTACATGCAAATCGTCAATTTGGGCCGCGGTTAGTGAACACAAACGGCACTGCTTTTCACTAGCGGTTCCTAGGAAAATGTGGAAACAGTAAAGCGGTAACAGTAACTTATTTGTAGTAATATTACAACACAAGTTGCATATACATGACTTTGCGGAAGACGTCCTAAAGGGCAGATGCGAAAACAGACCTTATGCAACGAGTTTTTTATACTCTTTCACCTACTTTGCTGCATAGATATAATAAAAAAATTTGAACTTTGCCTCTTACAAATGTGACAATCTGTCAGTTGTCTGAAATACAGGAGGCTATTTCCGTTTTTCATATAAAAAGAACAACGCAAAAACAGTGCTTTAAAATTAATAGATTCCATTGAGCACCGTTTTCAGTGTTTTAATGGCCACATCAAAGTAAATAATAGCTGTTTATAATACAAGTTGCAAATTTAATGTTTTAGACACGCGACGTGTTTTCTCAAACGAGGCCAAAGGTCGAGTTTGACATCGCTTTAACTACTTTGCATAAAAATAATTACAAACTTTGAATTTTGACACTTTATAAATGTAACAATCTGTTAGTTGCCTGAATAGAGAAGGCGACATTTTTTATATGAAAAGAACAATACAAAAATCAGTGCTTTAATAGACCCTATTAAAGCACTGTTTTCAGTGTTTTAATAGCCACATTAAACACCAAAGTAGATACATAAACATTCAGAAAAGTAATTTTATGCAAAATTTTTATTAGCAGAAATCACATCAAGTGATCAACAAGTTCTGATAATTTCAGTGAATTTCGAGCAAATGTTTAATAAGTTTGTAATCACTTTTTATGAACTTCTTGAAACCGTCACACTTTGCGTTAAATTTGTAGAATAATCAAATTTACATTCACTTTCCAAAAATGTGCTCTATTTTTTCAATTATGTTTGAGCAAATTTGCAATGAAATTTCTGCACTCGCCTTTTACCGCTTTTTCTTAAAACTTGTTCCTACTTCCAATACGTCTTGAGCAAGTTATCGATGAAATTTCAGAAATTTTTCGGTAAATTTGCAAAATGTGATTAGTAACTTTGTGCACTCTTCATCAATTTTTTTTAATTTTACCAAGTTTGTCTTAAATTTGTGGCAAACTCATAATGAATAATTTTTTATCCAATTTTCAGTAAGTTTTAAGCAAATTTTCAATGAAATTTCAGCACTTTTTCGGTCAATTTTGCAGCAGATAGTATGTCTACATCCACACTTTTCCAACCTCTCCTAAAATTTTATGTAAATTTGCTTGAATTTGTAGCAAATAACCTACAAGTTGACTCTACTTTAGAGAAAATATCCTCTACTTTCAGTAAGCTTTTCGCAGATTTTCAGTGAAACTTCAGCAATTTTTCGATAAATTTTGCAGCAAATGTTTTATTATTCTATTCACTTTTCATCAACTTTTCTTAAAGCAGTCAGCATATTTATCCTAAATTTGTAGCAAACTCATGATAAACAAGTTAGATTCAATTTTCAGACAATTATTTCTACTTTACGTAATTTTTGCTAAGAATGCTATGAAACTTCAGCATCTTTTCGATAAATTTGCACCAAATATTTTAAGTTTGTATTCATTTTTTATCAACTTATCTTAAAACTTTCAGCATGTTTGTCTTATATTCGTCGCAAACTCTTGATAAGCAGGTTTACATCCAATTTTAAGATTAATTGTCTCTACTTTCGGTAAGTTTCTCGCAGATTTTCAATGAAACGTCAGCAATTTTTCGATAAATCTACAGAAAATGTTTTAAGTTTATATTCATTTTTTATCAACTTTACTTAAATCATTCAGCATATGTGTCCTAAATTCGTAGCAAACTCATGATTAACAAGTTTACATTCAATTTTCCAACAATTATCTCTACTTTCCGTAATTTTTGCTAAGAATCCTATGAAACTTCAGCAGCTTTTCGATAAATTTGCACCAAGTATTTTAAGTTTGTATTCATTTTTTATCAACTTATCTTAAAACTTTCAGCACGTTTGTCTTAAAACCGTAGCAAACTCACTACTTTAAGTAAGTTTTCTGCAGATTTTCGCTGAAACTTCAGCAATTTTTCGATAAATTTACAGAGAATGTTTTAAGTTTATATTCATTTTTTATCAACTCTTCTTAAAACCCTTGATATGCAGGTTTACATCCAATTTTAAAATTAATGGTCTTTACTTTCGATAAGTTTCTCGCAGATTTTCAATGAAACTCCAGAAATTTTTCGATAAATTTATAGCCAATGATTTAAGCTTGTGATCACTTTTGATCAACTTTTCTTCTTACTTTCAGCATCTTTGTGTTAAAACCGTAGCAAACTCACCACTTTAAGTAAGTTTTCTGCAGATTTTCAATGAAGCTCCAGCAATTTTTCGATAAATCTACAGAAAATGTTTTTAAGTTTATATTCATTTTTTATCAACTTTACTTAAATCATTCAGCATATGTGTCCTAAATTCGTAGCAAACTCATGATTAACAAGTTTACATTCAATTTTCAGACAATTATCTCTACTTTCCGTAATTTTTGCTAAGAATCCTATGAAACTTCAGCATCTTTTCGATAAATTTGCACCAAATATTTTAAGTTTGTATTCATTTTTTATCAACTTATCTTAAAACTTTCAGCACGTTTGTCTTAAAACCGTAGCAAACGCACTACTTTAAGTAAGTTTTCTGCAGATTTTCGCTGAAACTTCAGCAATTTTTCGATAAATTTACAGAGAATGTTTTAAGTTTATATTCATTTTTTATCAACTCTTCTTAAAACCCTTGATATGCAGGTTTACATCCAATTTTAAAATTAATGGTCTTTACTTTCGATAAGTTTCTCGCAGATTTTCAATGAAACTCCAGCAATTTTTCGATAAATTTATAGCCAATGATTTAAGCTTGTGATCACTTTTGATCAACTTTTCTTCTTACTTTCAGCATCTTTGTGTTAAAACCGTAGCAAACTCACCACTTTAAGTAAGTTTTCTGCAGATTTTCAATGAAGCTCCAGCAATTTTTCGATAAATTTATAGTCAATGATTTAAGCTTGTGATTACTTTTGATCAACTTTTCTTCTTACTTTCAGCATGTTTGTCTAAAAACCGTAGCAAACTCACCACTTTAAGTAAGTTTTCTGCAGATTTTCACAATTTTTCGATAAATTTACAGAGAATGTTTAAGTTTGTATTTATCTTTTATTAACTTTTCTTAAAACCCTTGATACGCAGGTTTAGATCCAATTTTAAGATTAATGGTCTTTACTTTCGGTAAGTTTCTCGCAGATTCTCACTGAAACTTCAGCATTCTTTCGATAAATTTGTAGCAAATTATTTAAGCTTGTGATCATTTTTGATCTACTTTTCTTATTACTTTGAACATGTTTGTTTTAAATTCGTAGCAAACTCATGATGGGCGAGTATACATACAATTTTCAGATACATAATTATCTCTATCTTCAGTAACTTTTACGTAGATTTACAATGAAACTTCAGCAAGTCTTCGGTAAATTTGCAGGAAATATTTATTAACTTTGTATTCACTTTTTATGAACCTTTCTTGAAACTTTCAGCAACGTTGCCTTAAATTTGTAGCTAGTTCATTATGAGCAAGTTTATATAAATTTTTTTACAAGATTTCGATGAGATTCTAGAAATGTTACGATAAATTTTGCAGCAAATGTTCAATCAGTTTACATCCACCCTCTTACAACTTTTCCTAAAACTTCATGCAAGTTTGCTTGAAATTTGTAGCATATGATGTACACGTTTACATTAAATTTTCAAGGAATTGTTTCTACTTTCTTTAAGTTTTGAGCAATTATTCGATAAATTTGTAGCAAATAATTTAAGCTTGTGATCACCTTTGATCAACTTTTCTTATTGGCTTGAGCATGTTTGTCTTAAATTCGTAGCAAACTCATGCTGAGCAAGTTTACATCCAATTTTCAGATTCATAATTAATTATCTCTATCTTCAGTACCTTTTGCGTAGATTTTCAATGAAACTTCAGCAAGTCTTCGGTAAATTTGCAGGAAATATTTATTAACTTTGTATTCACATTTTATGAAGTTTTCTTGAAACTTTCAGCAACGTTGTCTTAAATTTGTGGAAAACTCATGAGCAAATTTATATTCAATTCTCAGCAAATTTTCAATGATATTCCAGAAATGTTTCGGTAAATTTGCAGCAAATTTTTAATTAGTTTACATCCACCCTCTTACAATTTTTCCTAAAACTTTATGCAAGTTTGCTTGAAATTTGTAGCAATTGACGTACACGTTTACATTCACTTCTCAAGGAATTGTTTCTAGTTTCTTCAAACTTGCAGTAAATTGTATTCACCTTTTGTCGACTATTATCTTTAACACTTATAGCAGCTTTATATTAAATTGGTGGCAAACTCATGATGAGTAACTTAAAATTATCTTTACTCTCAGTAAATTTTTGAGAAATTTTCAATTAAACTTCTGCAAGGTTTACATTCACACTTTTTAAACGTCTTCTAAAGGTTTGCCTCAAATTTGTACCAAGTTTATAAGAATTATTCTTGTAAATTTATAAAAAATTATTTTAAAAGCTTTAGTAAGTCAGCTTACAACATTTTAACGGTTTTCAAAAATTTGCAGCAATTTTTCCATAAATGTAAATTTATTGCTTCACATTACATATTTACTCAAGTGCATCGTAGGCCGAAAAAGTTATAACAATGTAAAATGCAGATGTTTGCTCTGAAAGCATGGTAGGCGTATTAAATAGTTGTATACTCATATTTTAATCTCTCAAAATGGTTAGACTTTTAGAACCTACTCATTTATTTGTTATGCATCTGAAAAATTACAATGTGAACAATTATTTGTTAATAATAATTTTACTTACAACGAACTTGTGGTAATTTATATACTAAATCATGATCTTCTAAAATATATATAACAACAGTTTGTCGTAATATTCATGTACCTTGCTGTAATGGCATCTACTACACTAACAAGTTTTTAGTCTCATCAGCATCAATCAATCAATCAATCAAATATGTTAAAATATTATCTGTCATCCAGCAAGTTGATTATCATTCCACCAGCATAATTTCTCCACAGATAAATAAGTAACTACATTCTGTTTTTCTCTTAGTGAATGTAGAATAATCTACACAAGGAAAACACATCTAAAAGGCTAAATAGAAAATAATTTTATACAATGCCTTGCTTGCTATTAAAAATCATTAAGTTTGTATATTTTATTTATGATCTGTTTTAATATGCCATTAACAACGGCGTGGTCCAAGCCGTCCAAAACTATTTATTTTCACATATAATTTGAAAATTATGGGTTGCACTTGTGGAAATTTCACAATTACATGTACTAAAATCGTCTTTGCCTAGAAATTGCACAAATGTTGTCAATTTTGTTAATCCTTTAAATTAAAAGTTCTCTTGGCAAAATACTTTGAATTATTCGGAAATTGCACACAATTGCTCGTAATGTTCTTGATTTTATTCTTCTGTAAAAAAACTGATTACATTTTAATCAAAAATCGCATTTAAAATTATTTGAAACGCAATCAAATTATTAGTATTATCAGTAAACTGGAAAGATGATTTGACCGTGTTTAACTCTCATTTAAATTATTACTTTCATGAATTTAATGTTATTAGAAAATGCCAATTTGTACATTCCTTTCTCAGGGTGAACTATGTTTTCAATTGTTTGTTTATTGAAAAAGTTTTCATTGGATCTTTCTAAGTGCTTCTAAATTCATTTTATTTTTCTACACGTTCACTTAGTAGCCTTAAGTTTATTGTAATAGTTTTTTTTGTTTCCATATAAAATGTGACTAACTTACTCATACAGTTCGACATAGTTCCGACCGACAGTGCTGACAGCAAAAACTACTAACTTGTTTGTTTATTTAGTGCAGTTAGAAAACGTCGTTGCAGTTTGCCACAACAGGAAGAGCAGTCAAGTCTGAGTACTTGACTCATAATCCCAAATCCCTTACAAAAGCAGAACCAGTCCCATTTGCCTTTGAAAGGATCCATCGCTGTCATATATCACCTTCACCTTCACAGCGAATTTCCCCAGGTTTATTTTTATAGAGAGCGACAAAAACTATGAAATCCAGGAACGTGTCGTCGGGCTGGACGTGTAAGTTAGCCTTATCCCCTGCTTGCGATATCCATCACGTTCCAGGCGGTTCCCAAGTAAAGTCACCCTTGGCATTATCATAAGAATCGCAGAAGGGCTCGGAGATGTTAAAACTAGTTCCACAGAATGACTTTGTTGTTGATTATTACATTTGCAACTCAAGACCGGTTCAGTCTCCCAAATTCCTAAGCTTCTGGCAGAAATTAATGTTCTAACTGCCATATTTCCATGGCTGATTTTTAAGTGTTAACGTTCTGGCCAATAAATCATGCGAGGGTGGAAGTCTATAAATTAGAAGAACCTGTTACGTTATGGGAGGCTGAATAAAATAATTGTGATCTACGCTAAAGAACATAAAACTGATTTTGTAGATAAATTTGGCTTTATAAAATTCTAGACAATTTAACCTATATAATAAATTATCATTGCAGCAAAATGTGGTATAAATAACATATCTATGCACTGATAAAATTGTCTTACCCTTAGATGGCATCTATTGTTTGTTATTCTATTTTTTATTTATTTATTGCAACGATGTACTTGATATAACAAAATATACACTGCACTATGAAACAATGGCATGATAAATAATCTACTTATCATTTGAAATAAAAGATAGAAGAATAACTGAAACATCGCTTCTAAAACCAACGTATACAGGGTGTCCCAGAACTTTCTCTCCACCGATTAGTCATAGATTCCTTAGGTTATAATAGATCGATTAAACCTAATATACCTTAGTTTAAAGTCCCTCCAGTAAGAAGTTATAGGGCTTTAAAGTTCAATTTTTTCTATGTTCTTTTTATATTAATTTCCACAAATGTAAAGATACCGAGTTGAATTTTGGTATACCTGCGCACTATTATGTACTGCATTAACAGAAAAATTTTCATAAACTAGACTTCACTGCAAGAGGCACTTTATTTCTATCTGAAAACTCTTTTTAGCTATAACTTTGTTACTTATAAAATAACATTTATTTAAATTTTAAGTTATAATCGATCATGATCTCATTAATTGATTTATTATTGTTGTTTACTAGATCACAATCATTGCCCATTGTTCTTGTGATCATGGCTACTTGATAATTTCACGTCTTAATAACAACCAAAAGCCTTTGATAACCATTTTAAAGTAAACGGTTGCTTTCACGCTTATGAACTGCGAGTACTTTATTTTTACGCTTTTTAATTGTCTTTCGGATAGTAACTTAAAATTTAAATAAATGTTATGAGTAACAAAGTTATAGCTAAAGATAGTTTTGAGATACAGGTAAAGTGCATCTTACAGTGAAGTTTAGTGTATCAAACATATTCAAATCGGTTTCTGTACATTTGTGGAAATTGACATAAAAAGAAAAAAGAAAAAATGAACTTCAAAGCCTTATAACTTCTTACTGGAGGGACTTTGTAATAAGGGATATTAGGTTTAATCGATTTATAATAACCTAAGGAATCTATGACTAATCGGTGGAGAGACAGTACACCCTGTATAGTGCTGTGGTCTTATAGCTTTTATTTTATTTGAAATAAATATTGTTCTCGGGGTTTTATCAAATTGGGCTCTAAATCTTACCTTTTTGGTCCACAGTTTGAGCATGAAATTGTAATAACTTTTGTTATTAGACTCTTATATTTCTGAGTTACTGTTAAATGTAATTAGGACATAAACAATGAAAATCTATAATGCATAATATGAGACAATTTTGTTTATTAAAAATACAGAGGATAAAGATAGAATGTAATCATGGCTAGGTATATTTGTAAACTAAAATTAAGTCAATAAAACAAACAAACACTTCTGTCAATTATTTTATCTGCACACTTTGAATACACGAATTTCCCCTATCAGCAATTTATTTACTATTGTTTACTATTCACATAATTATTCTAATTATTTAAACCTCACTTTTATACTCCTAATGACAGATAAAATATTTGACAGAAGTGTTTGTTTCATTGACTTTATTTTAGTTTAAAAATGTACCCAGCTATGATTACATTCTATCTTTGTCCTGCTACTCATTTTGTTTGTCTTCCTTGTCGCACTCATTAATTTCCTATGTTCCCACCGGATTTCGGACAATCTGTATATCTGCCTGTATCATATTTTTATATTCTTTGTTTATTTTATAATACTTGTAAAATAATTATTTGCAATCAAATTAATTTTAAACTAACTATGGTGTATGTATACGTTGTTAGTTATTTAATTTGTTGTTCAATTGAATTCAATTTTATCTTTGTAAGTAGCAGCTAATTACTTCTGATTACTGCTTTCCTTTTACATTGGTTTTGTTTCTAATTGTCGTATTATACGAGTACACCTATCTGGTAATTTTCTTTCTTCGAGCTGTTTTATCTTCTGTGTTTTCCAATTCACTTGATCTCGGCAACAACTATCCTTCTCTCCTTTTGTAGTGTAAGTTTATGCACTCACTTAGTTTTTTCCAATTTCGCACTATTTATGTGTATGACAATATGTAGCTGTACATACTAGTATATTATTAATTAAAATTTATCTACTATTAAATTCAGTTTTAACATGGACCTGTGTCAATCTAATTAATAAATTTTACACCCATTTGTTCTTGTTATTTTCAAACTGCCCGCCAGAAACCTTGGTTATTCTCCACCGATAATACAGATATTTATATTTTTAATCTTTATGACTCTTCTAATTGTCATTAACCATAATTTGTAGGGTAACAGTTCTCAATTGTGTCTATCTCCAACTACATGACTACATTAACCCTTTTATAAACCAAATATGTAAGAATTAACCTTTTGTGTTACATTTTATGATAATATTTACTTCTTTCAGATAAATCTTGACTCACAGAATAACCTTCAATTAATTTTAATTACAATTACAACCACAACTGGACTATTTACAAATAAACTGCAAATATTGTTGTAGAATATAGAAAATCCAATGATAAAACGAAGTCATCCTAATTAATATCCTTTTATGAATATCATTATCAAGCTGCTTTATTATTATTATTTAGTTATAAAATGCTTTGTCATTTCAACGATCAATCACTTAACATTAGCCTAAAATTTGAGTTTAGAATAGCGTTCATAAATAAAAATCGACAAGGAGAGATTAAACGGAATTGAAGGCCAGATATTGGGATTTAAAATAAAGACAATCATAATTATTACTAATAATTGTATATGAGGTTGATAAGTGTCAGGATATTACCATCATTTCAAACTCAAAATATTACAGTAGTTCCTGCAACATTTCTAATAAAGTCACAACAGCAAAATAATGATCTCCTTTTATTCCGTTTAGTCTTTTATTTCCGATTGAGTCGTCATCAATCAGCGTTCTTCTAGCATTCTCCTTGAGAATGCCAAAAACCAACTTAAGAATTTCAAAAATTAATTCCAAAATTCATTCTTATGGAGTTTTTACATGGCTTGAAATTTCAAGCAACCTTGAGAATGTCAAACACTGTCATGGCAACTTCAAAACGACTTTGAGCATTTCAAAACGATCTTGAAAATTCTAAAACTGTCTGGAGAATTTCAAAACGACCTCTAACATTTAAAATGACCTTGAATATTTTAAAACGAAAACTATATTGCTAAAACGACCAGGAGAGTTTTAAATCACCTGGCAAAATTCTAAAATTACATCGGGAATTTGAAAATTAATGCAAGAATTTGAAAATGACACTCAAAACAATTGACTAATATCCAAATCAGCTCGTGAAATTAGAAAAAGCGCCTTACAAAATGAAGGAAAACCTTTGAATTTTCAGAAACCATCGTAAATATTCTAAAACGATCTCAATAATTTCAGAATTACCTTGATAATTTTAAAACGACATTGGAAAATTCTAAGATATCGAGAACTTTCTAAATTACTGAAGAATTTTAAAATAATCTTGAGCATTTCAAAACAACTTGGAGAATTTCCAAACACCACTACAAATAGTAAAGCGGCATTCAGGTTTTTAAGACGAGCTTGGGAATTTTAAACGATCATGAGAAATTGTTATACAGAAATTGAAAACGACCTTAGTAATGTTTGTACATAAATTACAAAATTCGAGAAATGTTCTTGAAAACTTTAGAAAAGGCTCTTAAAATTTCAGAAGCCACTTTAACAAATTTATAGCGATCATGATAATCTAAAAGCTGTCTTTAAAATTTCAAAGAACTTTTTAAGAAATTGTAAAAGCACATTCATAATTTTAAAACTGCCTAAAGAATTTCTAATGTACGTCAAAATTTTTTAAAACTTTGAAAATTCAAAAACGGAATGGAGAATTTACAAACTACTGTGAGAATTTGCAAGCATGGCAATTTCAAATCATAGAGATAAAATTCAAAGAGACCTACAAAATAAAAAAAAATTAATTTGGCACCAAATTAATTTTAGTATCGTTAAGAGCTTCATTACTGTTTATATAAAAAAATACATGGAACCAGAACTTATTGATGAAGATAAAATATTGAACAATACACGTTTGCTATGGCACTTAAGGAGACTGGTTTGGCTCACCGCCAAGTTTTGGCAATCAAACTCTTGTGGTTAAGATGCTCATATTCAAACTTTTATCGTTAATACCTATAACAATTCAGAAACCACCTTAAAAAGTGTAAAACGATCTCGATAATTTAAAAACTATCTTCAAAATTTTAAAGTAGCCTGCAAAACTTTTAAAAAGACGGTGAGAATTTCGAAAATATTCGTAAAGTTCTAAAAATATGTCGAGAATTTCAAACTTACTTTGAACATTTTAAAAACCTGAGAAAATTTTAAAATAATGTCGAGAACTTGTAATGACTGTGAAACTTTAGTAACGCCCTTTCGAATTCGTGATAATATTCAAAAATACCATAAAATTTAAGAAACTATCTTGGCAATTTTAGAAAAGATGTTTAACATTTCAGAAACAACCTGAAAAATTCTCGAACTTGATAATTTAAAACTATATTAAACATTTCAAAATGGCCTTGGAAAGAACACAACCTTGAAAAATCCTAAAACGATATCGATAATTTCAAAATTACTGTGAGCATTTGAAAACCATCTGAACACAGGTGACACTGTAACGTTAGCGTCAGTAGAAAATTTACCTAAAGCATCAATATTATGCCAGAAATTTGTACGGCGCTTATTCCGTCAAAATCTGAGGTTACATCGCCCTAACGCTCGAATAGAAGATAAGAACACGTCCACCGGCGGTGCGCTGAGTCGCGTACAAGTAGAGCACCACGCCGCCCCCACTTAATTGTACCTGAAGCGACTACACTGATAACTCGGAAATCCGTTTCGTTGAACTTCCCCCCTAACTTGAACCTGACGCAGTTCAACCTTGTGACGGGAACCAGTCTCGTAGGATTGTCTGTTAACCTAAACCCCGCACCCGACGTCCACTACGTGAAGTTGACCAGAAATAACCGGCTTCACCGAGGTTATCATAACCTAAAAGATGATAAAAATACTAGCGTACCTGTACAGCATTATTAAGTCAACGACGCCACCCTGGTAGTTCACCAAACGTAGGTCGCACTTTACCAGCCCTCTTTAAGTTATTCCTGGGGTTCCGAACTTATATTCCAAGGGAGCACCGAGGCCTGTCGAGCTTAACATCCGAATTACACACATCACAGGCACCGTTAAAGACTTTATTCAATCGAATTTGTCCGCTCGCAAAATCAAAACAACACCGCGCCATCTTATTGATGGCATAAATATAGTCTGTGTCAGATCCGCTTCAAGTTCCGCGGAGTTTCGACTTCATGCGAGCTTCGCTTAAGAGGGTCCAGGTGCAGCAACTGAGCCAAACTAAGGTGCTAGTTGGGTTGCGGCCCGGTTGGGTACACAGAACACACGACACCAGAAGGAGCTTTATTTTATACTTATATACATTTTCTTAATTACGAATTATTTTGTATGTATCTAAACACATTATACATTTTATTCCTATATTGTGTTATCCTTGTATTTATACAGTTTATTCCTATATTGTGTTATCCTTGTAATTATATATTTCAGTACAACGAACCCATGGGCATTTGAGCTTTACCCGAGGCAAAATCAGTTTGAAACTAAATGGAGCGAATTTTGGTCAAGATTAAAATAAGCAATTAAAATTAAAAATTCCGATACGAGCCAAAAAGATTACAGTACTATACAAAATCACTTAAAACTCGATAACTTCAAAACTACCTTGAAAATTTCAAAATGACATTTAAAAATCCTAAAACCACATTGGAAATTATTAAATTACATGCCTTAAGAATTTCAAAACGAGCTTCGACAATTCTAAAACGATTTAGACAATTTCAAGATTATCATGAGAACCTCAAAACGATTTCGGAAATCTGTAACAGCTTGAGAAAGGCAACGGAAACCATCATCTAGCTTATTCGCCCTCGATAGCAGACGTAATATAGCTTTTATTGCCCCAGTATAATAAACACCAGCAATCTAATATAGCAACACCAAAAATCTACATGGAAACCAAAGCACACCAAAAATTCACAGCGCTAGCACAACGATGCCTGTACCAAAATACTAAATTCTTTAATATTATTCATTTTGAGAACCAAAATAAACTAAAACGTTGTATGTACCGCGTGAATAATCAAGATTATGCGCTTAATACATAAATAACTATTATCTAGATTTTTTAGAATGTGTGACTTTTCCATCAGAGTTACTTAAGACCTCTGACGGAAAAGTCACATTGCACTGATATTGCTACCCTAACTTAATTTTACTTTATACTACTCTGTTCTTTTAAAGAACTTTAGTCTAGAATATACGTTTCTCAAAAAGCTACTTAACATAAATTGTTACAGTGGAAGCGTTTTCGATAACTATTTTCTTTTAAATTAGAAAGAACAGTAATTGTATAGGTATACATATTAGTAGATACACATAATTACTGATATTTGTCGTTTGCTGCTATCTGTTAATCTATGAAATACAGAAATATAATTGTTAATGTGATGTCTCAGCTGAAGGATGGAAAACATTCTAATTAAATAGCCGTCTGGAATGTGCCCAAGCCACAAAGCTCGCTAAAAGAAAAATTAATTCAAATAATCGCCCTTCTAATCACAACTCCAATTCGAGAGTAATTTGCGTAGGAAATTAAATTAAACGCTGTACAATGGTGGTTTATCAGCGGCTCTTGGTGCATGCCTTGGTAGATGAATCGAGACGAATTTAATGAAACAGCATTCCCATTCAGCTCTGATCTGTTGAGAACCACAGCCTGCTTCTGAATTCATATCTGAACATGAATAAACGGCAGCACATGTTGCTCAGCTGATAAAATGGAGATTAGCTAAATAATAGTCGTGATTAATTACGGGCCAGAGTCTAGACTGCGTTTGTGTGCTCCTTTTGTATGAATAGCTGCTCCTATTATTAATCTTTTTGGTTTAGACTTTAGAATGTCCGTTATTAGCAACGTTCCTGGATCAAATCAAGCTCTCTTTTGCATTGGTAAATCTGTAAGTTGTACCGAGACTTTTCGAATTGAATCTCTTTTCACTGACGTTACGGTACTGCTACCACAATTAAATTTTTAAACTGTGCAATTTTCATACTTTTAGAATGACAAGATAACAATGAAATATTGCTACGGTAAGGAGTTTTTCATAATTATCCAAAAATATGGAATTTAAAAATAACAATAAGCTAGTTATGACTAATTCAGTAAGGCTGAAAACATGCAAGATGATGCTATTGTAATGAATACGGGTGCTTTTTTATTTATTTAATTAATGCCCCCACACATAAGGAAGATTAAATATTTATTCAATGATCAAATTCTTTATAGATTTTTAGCTACTCAAATTGCTTGTTAAATTGTTATCTACAAAGTTATCTGAATAGCCAAGTATTCTGCCCTTTTAGTTCAATCGTTAAATCTTTGTTATGAAATTCTCAAATCATGGTTGGGTTATAACAATTAGGTAATGTAACAATTTTACTAGATTGCTAGTAGGTTTAATGCAAATGTGGTTAAATGATATTTCTTATTTTGACCAAATAAAGTCTTAGTTGCTCTACGATAACCTCTGTTGCAATTGAACATGGAATATAACAACCAATTACAATTTATTTAATCAGGTAAGAGACATTTCTCTTTTTTATTAACTTTTATGTATTATAAAGATGCTTGTATTTTTTGGTACCTGTTATTGTGCATTCTACAAGGCAACAAACTGTAACACAATCCCAGCTACCTGCCCTCGATGATTTTGTCGGCACAGCACCCTATTCTAGGACTGTTATACAGCATTCCCTGAAGTCCTCGCTCCTCGAAACCGCTGTCCCACTCCGCCTCCAGCTACCTTAATCTGCCAACTAGGTGCTGCAAAGAACTGCAAACTCCTGATGACCCTTCGTCCACGTAGAACCACCTCGAATGGTCCAGGAAACCGCCATCTCGAGCTTAATCCTCCTCGACAACTCCGAACACCATATAACTGCAAGCGAGCTCTTTCTCGAATTCCTACAATAAATTGTACATATCAACAAACTGCCCCTTTAGGCTGATGGTTTGTTCACAAAATTATAAATGTTTACTAAACTCAAATAATTATTAAAGTGGGTTTTATTTGGTAAAATATTGAAAAAATCAGACCCAACATATTTTTTTGTTGAAGGCTGAAAACCAATTGCTTGTTTTTTACAATTCTTACATTGCATACTTACGTCTCATCTAACTTAACACTAGATTCGCTAATAAAATTTTCATAAATGTCACAATTTTGACACATATCACTTCAAACACTTCTTTATTTACAGTTCATATTGTAAATTTTGCACCTCAGGTACCCCTTGTCTTTTTGGTAATTTATACTTTCACATTCTTAATGTGTTTCTTGTTTATACCCATATGCCTTAGGTGAATATCCTTACCATTGTAAACGTATTCTACTTCCATATCAATGTGAACATGTATCAACCTATAATAGCTGTTTATGATACAAGTACATAATGCCTTACTTTAGTGGGCGGTTATGTTTAAAGTATATAAGAGGCAAGCCCACTAAAGAACATTACGTACTTGTATCATACAACTTTTTATGTTCGACTGCTAAAATCGAAAAAAACGTCTTTATACATTTCTGTCTGTTCTGTGACAAAAGAAATGACGTTAGAGTGCCTTGGTGAATATTAACAGATTCTGCACGATGGACACTTACGATAACGTCATTTACACACACTGTTTCTTGTTAATGTTCAAATTTATTCAAATGTGGCACGTTATGTGCACATTTATTGTAACATTTACTTGACAGCGACAGTTTAGTCCAACTTACTTAAACATTATTGTACTTGTACAATAAAGTACTGCTTTATGGATTCAAAACTGTTTCATAAACAAGGCCTTTATGATGCAGTCGAACATGAACTCAATTTTTTAACGTTAATTGCTTAACATATATTTATAACAATAAAACGAAAAGTAGGAGGTAATAGTTATTTCTACAACAAGTAGCTAAGGTGCGACTTTTTTGCACGCGTGAGAAGTTTAAAGAACGAGCCGAAGGCAAATTCTTTAAATCTCACAAGTGTAAAAAAGAAGCTTTAGATACAAGTTTTGGCTATTTGTGCAATTTAGTATAACTTTCTATTAATAAAAAACATTAGGTCTGGTCACCACACAACTTACTGCTTGTAACAGTTTAATATTTCGATTTTTTTAAACTATATACATATTACAAAAATACTTTTCAAACAAAAGTTAATTATTAATTGCAGTAAATAGTTGCATAATATATAATCTTGTTGCCCTTAAAAAACTGCCCTCGGGACAGTTTTCATTGCAACCATCACTCGCCATTGGCGTATTCTAAGCATCGGTAAGTAAGTCTAACCCTTGTATTAGTAATAGTAATTTTTATTTCATAGTAATTCACACATTAATCGACTTCAGATTGTTAGTCTATAAAATAACTATATAATCTATAGATTAACTAAATTTACATTTTCCTTTAATAATGCTTCAGATAGCTACTGTGAATTTGATAATCATACACCGCACTCTATCGATTTTTTTGTCATTTAGAAGAAAACTAATTAGGAAATCGCATGTGCTTGTATAAGACTAAAAGCTCGACAAATTGATCGACCTCCACTATATTTTTAAATTTACTGTAAAGTGTTGCCACACTTAAAATTATGGATTCAAATTTGTTCCTCCAAAAATTCTCACAATAGAATCACTTTACCTTGATTTTAACTTTGTGAAATGCAAATCTTGCTGATTGAACTCAAAACTAACTTTCTTTCTTGAACCAACCATTAATTATTGTATTGGGTTGTTTATGAAATCACTCAAATACAATAAAAATTGGATAAATTGGTTTTGTATTTTTTAATGTTGAATATTCAGTTAATGTTGCTTTTTCCATCGAAGAGTGTAGGTAACCTGTCTCGCACTTCTAATTAAAATAACATGAAAAATGCTTGAATGTTTAGCCTTTATACACCAGTATGGTGTTTTTCTTAAGTAAATTCGTTTATAAAATCCCATTTAGTACAGATGTTTGGTAAACGCTGTGTATTATAATCGCACAATTAATTTTTCATTTTGCTCTGCCTCTTCAGTCAACTGCGAATTTTATCTTATGTAATCTATAAATTTAGTTGTTTTCTTACAGTGATCACTATTGCATCAAAGTACCCAAACTGAGACAGGAACCTAGAATGTGTAATCATTACGGAACCGCCACTAAAGCTATGACTTTGATTTCTAAATATTTAACTTTGAACTTTGACAAGTCGGCAGCTGTTGCCACGAAGTTTTTACTCTTCGTGGCTGAATATGCCTTGACTTAGCTGTTCCGGTATTGGAGACGCCCTAGTTACCGTTGGGAAGACATATCTACAAGTTGTAAGAACTTAAAGATGCGGCTTCAAAGTTGCAACTACTGTGAAGTAGTTTATTAGAGTTCTAATACCGTTCTCGCTACCTTCAGAACGGACGTCACTGTCCACGGTTACGACAAAATCCGTGTCAACTCTTAAATTCACCATGAAGTAAACTCACCACTCTAATTCCCAATATTGTAATGATACCCTCTACTAAATAAGGCTTTAGTAAAAATATAAATAAATGAATAGGGCCAATCACCATAATTTACAAATTAGATAGAATAGTTTTAATAAAAGAATTCAATATTGTGCCAATCTCAGTCTAGCATGAGAAAAACTCTTTTTCAAAGGGGTAGGTCCATCAGTCGGTATTACAATTACTTTCGAGTAGGGCTTATTAACATGTATGGCAAATGCTTGAATTTGTATCTGACAGCTTTAATCTTAAAATTGACTGTAAAAAAGATGATCTGATGGTACAAGAAAATAGCGTAATTGAATTCAAACACCAAAAATGGCAAAATTCACATCAGGTAAAATACAATTCAAATAATCTGAGGTAATTTCCGCCTAATCTGGTTTTGTTTCAGTGACGTAGGGATGCCTAAACCTGCATTTGTTTAGCTTTCTGCAATTCTCCAAATCTCTGGACCATTTCGCAAAATCAAAGGACGCTATCTCGACCACAAAACCCTGGATGAATCTCTGCAGCTGGGACCACGTGCACGACCTCGTACGATGTTTTACGATGTCTAATCTTGATGAAACCCGAAGCTAATGGGCCTTCTGCAACGGCTTGCCTGTGAAATTTACCTTCTAAGGGCAGCTCCAATGTCGGCTCGCAGAATGAAGGGACGCCACGGCAATTACAAACTTGGAGAAGACTCTTGCTCTAAATTTCTGCACCTAGGTACTCAGGAGGGTCTGCTCATAAAATTCTAGCTGGCCGATGTCTCAACTATTCGAAATTATGCTCAATGTTAACCGTTCTTGAGGTGAATCTTCACAGAGCTGATTCCTTTTCACTGGGATGTGTCATGACAGCGAAAATTACACACACTGATGTTCTGCAAACTGGTGAATATGAAAAACCACTTTTAAACTCACACAGAAAAATTTTTATTATGAAAATTTACGCAAAACTGGAAGCACGACTTGCACCCAGCAGAAATTTTACAAGCTTGTTTAGTTATAATTTAACAATTGACTGTCACGTTTCCTAGCAACAGAAGTTGACATCTGTTTTATGAAATAAGTTTTGATATAATGTTTCTACTTAAGAACTAAACTGTCTTTTTCTTGAAATTGTCAATGGTAACACTTTACTCTGCTTTTACACAATTAGTTTTCAAATGCAGTGTTTCACATGTTTGTAATTAGCACTTCACTAATATTTTTATCAAGCTTTCGTTAGCCTTATCATACTCTTTGCAAACGTTGCTTCCTTGCACTGATTTGCACCATTTCTTTACCCGTCAGCAGTCTTACCGTTTATTGTTGATAAAAATTTTAATACTAAAGCTCATATAATTTTTGTAACTTCAGAAACCATCTCTGTATTATATTAAATTCGAATTCTTGTGTTGATGTAGCCAAATCAAATATGCCACCTACACAAATTAAGGTGCGCTTGCCATTCCGAAAACCAGTTATGAATAAAACGTTAAATGTAACCCTTTTGATTCTGCCTTATGTAATGCTCACCTTTCTCAATCAAATTATAGTTACTGTTAATAATATCACGTGCATTTATTAGTCTAAAATGCTTACTTTATCTTGCAATAATCAAAACATTAATTTTGTGCTCACTTTGAATTATTCTTTAAGTTTCGTGTTAGTTATGCAACCAGAACATACTGCTATAGGCAGTAAACCATTGCAATATTGATGACATTTTATGCTATGCATTGTTGCGCAGTGTGTAGTAATCAGAGCTGGCGCTAGACATTTTGCCGCCTTAGCAAAAAATTGGAAGTCCCCAAATAAACAAGCGAATAACGTAAGTACTGTAAGGCTTTATGGTATGTATCTACTGATACCACGTCCTTACATTAAAACTTGGGAAATAAAGCGTATAATTTAGAGTCGACTTTTTAATGGGTTGTTTACATGTAGGGTTGCCAGACCTTCTATATTTAATAGAAGTCTTCTATATTCAACGAAAATCTTCTATCTTCTATGTTCCTAAGATATAGAAGCAAAATCTTCTATATTTCTGCGTTTCAAAATAATATTATAATAATAAATAATTTTGCAACACTGTGCTCATATCATACGTATGTAGTAAATTATATTAATAACAATAATATGGCTGATTCTGACATGCACATTAGCGGTGATGGTGGTGGTGATGATGATGATTACGATTACAATAATTACAATAACAATATAAATAGTAGTGATGGTGGTGGTGCTGACACCGGCACAGACAAAAACACAAAAAAACTAAAACGAGCAAATTGTAAATACATTTCTTCGTACAAAAAAGAATGGGAACATATTTTTCGAGTTTTTTATAGTTAAGAGGTATAGGAAGAGGATAGAGTTACTATGTTCTGCTTAAAGCGATGTTTTATGTTTTATTTGTTGAGTTGGATTTAAAATAATGTTCAATCGTTATTATCTTTTTTATTTACATTTATCTAAATATTACTTCATTTTACGATCAAGGAAGTATTGGATTCACCCCAAAAATTCTAAATTCAGTTTTCAACAGATCTTCACGTTTTAGAGTCCCCTGAACCAAAAATACATGTTTTTGTTCATTGGTC
This sequence comes from Agriotes lineatus, assembly GCA_940337035.1. Classification (NCBI taxonomy): domain Eukaryota; kingdom Metazoa; phylum Arthropoda; class Insecta; order Coleoptera; family Elateridae; genus Agriotes; species Agriotes lineatus. Next base: position 134,445,081 of record OW679200.1, read on the forward strand.
TGTCTGTGTGTCTGTCTGTGAACAGAATATCTCAAAAAGGAAAAGAGGTATGGCGTTGAAACTTCATATATAAGTTTTGTGTACTATGTAGATGCGAAAGCAAGCTTTTGAAGAAAATCGCATAACCGGAAGTATGGTGTTTACTCTGGTGATTTTTCAGTTTTTTCGATGTTTTCAAAAACGGCTCTAACGATTTTTTCCAAATTTTACATTTCTGTTAAATTTTTAATGTGTATTGGTGTGAGATGGGTGATTTTCCAGTTGAATACCTCTAAGATGGGTTTCTCTTTCTTATTTTTTTTTTCTATTTTTTTATTAACTCATGTTTTAAATAGAACACCCAGTATATTATTACATTTTTGAATTTAGCTTAAAATTTTAGAGAAAATTTGTCCCTTGAACTAACGCTCTATTTTGTACGGTTTCTGTAGAATTTGTAATTTTTGAAAATGTTTGACAAATGCTTAAAAATTAAAAATCAAAATTTTTACTAATTATAAGATCACTGTAAAAGAAAGTTGTGTGCGTGTATCACACCAGATTTTTTTATTATGTGTTTTTTAATGCCATTAGTAATTATACCTAATGTAATGATAGTAATAAATGATTTATTTGAATCTTCTGTATATTTTTTGAAACTTCTATATTTTCAAGTTAATTCTCCTATATTTGACATTTTAATTTCTGGCAACCCCATTTACATGTATAAATAAAACTTATGGCAACCATACTAATCACTTGCTATGTAGTCACTACAGTACTTGAAAAGTTTGCAGAAATGTAGTTGAAATTATAAAACACCTACCTTCCTTTGTTGTCCAACAATTCATATATTTTTTAAAGTAGTCAAAATTCTGAATGTAATGGTACATAGATTACTTATTTAATTACTATAATAATTTAAGTTTTTGCGCTTTTCAACATGCAAAATCTTGCATAAATTATTTATAATCCAAATTTTTAGGTAATTCCTGTTCAATGCCCATTTTTTCTAAGCAGAGCCCGAATTACGGAGCGACGAAGGTGGCGTACGCTACAGGTGCACGCTTCTAGGGGCGCGAAATATGCAATTTTTGCGCATCTTTTAAGTTCCCGATACCGACTCAAAATTAAGCAGTGGAAGTGTTTAAGAAAATTTTCTACATTTCTTTCAGGGACGTAAAACAAAACGACGCAAAATTTCTTATATTTTTAAAAGAAATATTATATATCGCTATCATAATACCAAATCATAACAAAACTTTCCAAATAATGCTCAAACTATCGTGATCACATGGACACATTCGACAACCGACTAGCTACAGTGGAGATGATGCAGCCGAGGTCACAGTGAAAATCATGGAGCTCTCGAGTCGGAGCGGTTGAGAGTTCAACTAGATTTTCACTTAATTATGGTTTAGGTTTAAGTGACGCCCGCGCCCCCTGAATGCTTGAGTGGTTCCGGGGGACAACGATAGTCGTTAAGACAAAGAAAGATAGGTACGTGAACTCAAAAGGTTATCAAAAATTACAATAATCTGAAATGAACTTACCAAACGGCTGTATCAATGAATAGGTATGTAATAACTACAACACACATGTCGATAATAAAATATACAATAATCAACAATGTATATAATAGCCAACAATATAATATTAAGTGTTCGGTGCACCCGATACAGAGATACTGTAGTTAAATTAAGATTGGTATTCATCGACAGAACAGAAGCCAGAAGTATACATATTTGCAAGTTACACAGCATACGTAAGCAAGGAAAACTAGAGAAGATTTAAAGAATCTCATTCGAGAATGGAGATGCTTAGCACAACACTATAATAATAGTTACAGATGGGGGGGGGGGGGAGATTGAAACCGTAAACCCGTCTGTCTTTTGATACAGGCTAGCGCCAAAGCAGAGATTATAAAAACAGGTGGCTCCGAGAAGTAAGGTTACAAATCTCCAGAACGACCAAAGGGAAAATAGCCCATAGATCGACTGAAAGCTGAAGAGAGGCATTTAAATATCGGATGCGAACACGACAGAAAAATTCTCTACTCGCCGCAACGGAACGGTCGAGACGAAAATCACGGCGAGGAAAATTCGAAAAACAAGTAGCTTTTAGCACGTAGCATTGCTTAATTTATTTTGTCGTCTATTTTTACATATTGCAAGATGTGGCTCTATAACATTAAGGGCGCAAAATAATATGTCGCCACGAGCGCTGGGTACCCTAGTTCCAGCTCTGTTACTAAATCGACTTAACGCCATTTGTTATAGTTGATTGTAAATTTTAATTAATTTGAATTTCGAAAATGAACGCGCTCCACTAGCTACTATAGTGGCAAATAAAACAAAATTCTTGTAGTTGCTGCCACATGCCGAGCAAATTTATTTTGCAATACAAATTTTCAATGGGAGAAGTGTTATCTTTTAGCAAATGGCAAAATTGTTATAGCTCGTCAGCAAGTTCTAAGGCGTGTAAATCTTTATTTTAGTTTTTAAACATTTCCTTCACGAACCACTCCGCTTTCTTTTGTTCGGTGTCTGGCACAGCTTTTCTTTTGCAATTGTGTGCCCCTCTATATTTTTTCAGACATTTTAAGATAAAGAACGTTCTAAAAATACAAACATGACGGATTCAAAAGTCGATGCGAAACTGGCGTTTCGTTAAACATTTTTAATTGCATATGGCATGTGGCACCTGTAGTTATCATTTGTAATGCGATACTTAGTTTAGATACCGACACGTACCGGTAGGATATAATTTTGACGAAGCGGCGCCGACGAGTTTTTTCTGATTAACTTAGTATAAACAAATATTAATCGTGGTCTCGAAGTATTACATTGCGAACTTATCTAAAAATTTGAACTTAATTTTGCCGCCCTTAAAATCTTTGTCGCCACGTGCAAATGCAGGTGTTGCGCCGCGGCGTCGGCGGCGCTGGCCCTAGTTATGCTACATTTTACAGTGCGGCTCTTAAAAATAATGATGTCTGTTTACACAGGCAAGGTTGGTCACAAACAAAAATAATTTACCAAGATTATACGGCCGTTTATAGAAAATTGAAGCTTTTTCCTACATTTCATTAAAAATAAACACATAAACACTGTCTGCGACACCGGCAATCTGAAGAAAATGTGAGATAAAAAGTAGATAGTGGTAACGGAAACTTTGAACAGGCAGCTTGTGGTAGTCACAGCTCTGCCGGGACTTTAAAGTGACATTACGGTTCCATTGTATGCTTCGTATTAAATAGGTATAACTTGAAAAGCATACGTCTGGAAGAGCAGACGTATTTTAATTACGTTTGATTTACTCATTATATGTAGAATAAGTACAACTAGCATATGTACTGAATCTCACCCTAACTATAAATCTCAATTATTTTTTAATGTATTTCGAGTATAGTAATAAAGACATTTATTATTATTATTATTATTAAAGAGTATTAAAGTTCCATAAAACGTAATTTGAAAGTATCCGGACAAGTTCCAGGAACGTCGCCTAAACGTTGCAGTCCCAACAATTTTTGGTCGCGTGTGCGTGGCGATCACTTTAAAGTTCCTGCAACAGTCACCGGTGCATTCTAGCGACTAGTTGTCCTAGTTGGGTAATTTTTAAAACTCTAAGTGAAACCAGTACAGACAGACTTGATTCTTCCGCAGTTTTTTTTTTTAACTTTGCAATTTCTATTTTAAGTATCTCCAGCATTTTAGAATTTCAAAGCATAACTTTTACACTGATTTAAGCACAATTCTTACATTAAAGATCTCTAAAACGGCTGATTAAGCCAAACTAAATCCCGCTATAAAAAACACCACATTAAAATGGCGATTAGAACGAAGCGAGACGAATTCGGTAATTTATTGAGAAAGCGGACATGCAATTGCCTTATCACTGTCTCGGTTTCAAAGTCTGTTTGCAGTTTATCAACAGCTTCCAGTAATTGTTGATGGAAGTGGCCGATAACGACCGTTATAATAAACACCACTGCAACGGACTGATATGATTAATCAGACACGAAGTAATGTTCAATATTGCACTTCATTATCTGGACTAGACGTTACTTAAATAGTTTTTCTTTGTTCGGGATGGCAAATAAAAAATGCCCTTCACAACCTTATGCAGAGTATTCCAGGTTCTTCGAGTTAGATTACTGGCATAAGTGATAATTTTGAACCAAAAAAATGGGGCTTTACATAAAAAAGTGGTCTATAACATAATAAAAAATGTACATACATTTGCAGTTGTATTTACTTTTTAAAATGCTTTGCTTTAAAAATTATTAAATAGTTCTTATTGGTGTTACTGATGTACAGGATAATTTGAAACTAGTTTAAACATCTTTTTACCTTTTCTGCTCACGCAGTTTTCAGGCTCAATAGATTTAGAAGATCAAACCCGAAATCTTTCGTAGGATAGTTAGATAAGAGCTCGTAGATTATAGACCTTTGCAGGCCTTCTTGATTTTATAAATTAGGCACTGAATAGAACAAGCACATATTTCATTTGTTATCTATATCCGCATCGCTTATAACGAAAGAATTTAATTCAGAATCATCTAATCTGAACCTAATTCGTTTCTTATTTTTACTGTAGACATCTTAATGCCATTTTCAAACAGTGTTGTGTAAATTAAGTAACAAACGATTTCGAGGATTGGACCTTGTCATTCTTGAGGCTGATGAAGTTCACAACCTCAATAATGACACGGTCCAATTCCGGAAGTCGTTTGTTACTTAATGACAACGGCCGTGGTCCGTGATAACACCCGAAGTCAGTGTTACGTAAATGTTATTTTTCTACTTTGCGTTTAGAATAACTCCATTCGAGCATCCAAATGACGTCATTTGAGTTTTGGAATAAGTCGCTATAAAATGACGTCATTTGGATACTAGAATGGAGTTATTCTAATCGCAAAATAGAAAAAAACATTATTTTTTCATTTATAAAATGGTATAAAGTGGCAAAATAGAAAAAATAGTATAAAACACTCGTTGCAGAAGGTCCTTCAAGCACTCATTTGTTCCTCAACTCGCCGCTATGCGTTTCGTTTCGGAATTTCTAATTCATGCCTGAATAGATGCCTTCTGCAACTTGTATTTTAATATACTATTAATTTACTTTGGCTTCGCTTTTGCATCTCGTGGTGGTGCTTAATATGTAGTCATAAATTAATTTCAAACAAATAACCACTGCAAACTTGTTATACAAATATGTACTAATTAGTTTTTCTCAGTTGAAGTTAAATATTGCTGTGGATAGAAACTAACATAGGCACTCTACACTTGATTTTATTTCTACCTATCTGAGAAACTAGTATTCCTGCATGGAACCGGCAAAATACATTTGCAGCGCATATGTTCAATTCCGATTTTAAAGAAATTTGCCATAAACTCGAAAAGTAAAATAAGTGAGGTTATGTGATTCCAAACATTCACTCAAAACGACCCTATTTGTTAACAATATTAATAAATCTACATAGTTAGGATAAGCACGTTATATGTTAACACTGATTTTGCAGTAAAAATACATTAAAATATAAAAATGTAGGTTCCCATGTCATATAGCTCATACGAAACTTTACGATTTAAAATTCTTCAGCCAATTTACATCGGATTCGGCAGCAATTTTATTTGTAATCCTTGATTCACATTTAATGTTTCATAGTTTAGTTCTGGGTTCAGATGTCCTTTTATATGCCATACTTGAGTTACCATAATAACGCAGCACCTAAAACCAAATATTGTTAATTTGTATGTTATAAAGTTGATGCAAGTTGAAAAAAAGTGCATACATAGATAATTTGAGGTGTACGAACCAAACTTAATATTATTGTAAGCCTATAAAGCAGAGTGCTTCCATATATCAATTCATTTAGATCATGATATTTTTTATAATTTTAATTGAAATGCCGTGTAAATGGTTAGTAACAGCTAGGTAATGGATTGTATTCGATACTTTTCTAGTTTAAAATAGATTAATAAGATATAATCAAAACACTTCAATATTTTTTTAGTTGCGTAGTATTAATTAAGTTATTTGTAATTAATATAACTTTTTAATTCATTTTCAATGTTTCTAGTCAGCCCTCACTGGTTAAGAAGTAATCAAGCCACTTTTGTTCGCCTAATTGGATCTCTTGTTAGCAATTGTTTTAATCAAAAGATCGTTTCTTACAAAAACTTTTAGAGGCTAAAGCCAAGAGTCTTTCGTTATTTTACTGCTGCTTTTTAATCTGTAAAATGTTTTGCTACCATACACAAAACACAGTGTACGACAATGGCCAATTAGAAATTTGTTTGTACCTGAGATGACAGTTTCTGGGTATACATATACATACATATAAATGAGATTTCATGCTTTGAATATATCCAGCGTTTTTATTTCTCTTGTGGTCCTGAAGGCGAAATTAAATAAAAAACAGCTGAAGTCGTGCAGTAAATAAAATTAGCTGTCTATAGTGCATACATGCAGCAAGTCCGTTTTTATACTTCAAGTGAGTACACTTGCAGGGCCGTCAAGGTTTTCCGTGACGCTCCTATATTCCGTGTGGTAAGCCGCCAGAGATGCGCCAACTCTAGAGGCCACGGACCTTCCTATTATTTGTAGAAAAATTGCATGCATCGCGCCGTCTAGTTGATGACGTAATCCAGTCCGAGAGCTACGTTGAAGTACCCAGACTCCGATTTTTAGTTAATCTGCTACAAGAAATGATTGTAGTTTGAGCGATAAAGGTTCGCTTCAGATTGTGTGAAGATTAAGTGACCGTAAATACGTAAGCAAAGCGCAAATCCAAGTGTTTATGCACGAAACCCTAGCGGCGATTTTTAATGAAGTTTAATGTTCAGGTTCAGGTCAGAAAGTTATTTTAATATCTTTTTTGTTATTTAACTGTAAATTTAGACCAAGTATAGTTATGCTATTGTTGTTTGATGTGTAAATGTTGAATCGTAAACTAATGTGTTTAGAAATGATAATATATTTTGGGGTTCAACGCTGATTTCTTTATTGTTCTGTTTGTTTGTATAAGGTCAATACATTTATGTTTAGTTATGTAAGCAAATTGACTTTTCTTGTGGATTTTATATAAAACTGTTTTGCCACAGTCAGTGTATTAACACTTCAACACTTCTTACCCATGAGTGGCATGAGTTAAGACAAAGTAAGAGTTTCATGTATGCTGAGCTAGCTAGGTGAACAGCAGGGCAAGTACTTTGTACAAATACTAAGGAGTACGAAACGCCACATTTGAATTTAAAATTCCGAATGGGAGGAGGGCTTCCAAACGACTTGTTTCAACAGAAATTATTTGCCCAATGCTTGTTATTCGATTATACTTTTACCTGGATTTACGAAGTAATAATGCATATTTTAAGAAAATAGACCATAAGTGTATTAAGGCTTCTTTCTACTTATGTACACGCGTGTTTTGATTCTCTTGTATGCTTTGCTCGTTACTAAATAGGTTAAGGCAGCAAAAGTCGAACATGAAATGCATGTAATCTATAAAATTTCAATGGTTATCTTGCCATTTTTTTAAATATTGATTCAAGTTACAAAAGTAAATGATTTTCATACATAACACATGCTTTGTATTTAAATTTCTTCATTCCATCCTCTATAAGCAAAACTGCTCAAAATATATTATTAAAAACGTTCCTATATGTCATACGTGATTCCTTCTCAAAATTTTGTATTTTCGTAATTATATAACACGTTGGAGACTTAATACATACTCGAACAAGGCATCTGCTGGGTATAATATACGTCCACATCAGGTCTGGTCATCGGCGATAGGCAGGGGCCATAAAGAACGTGCTTCTGTGCGTGACCGCGCATAAAGAACCGCATTTATGGAGCCCTCGGGGCTCTTCGTCGATACCTTTATTATCCAACAATTTACGCCATAAAGGCATTAATATTTACTTTGTACTTGTTCTTTTACTCCACTCTTGATGGGATGCTAGAGGTCGCGCCCAGCCTATGGCCTTTAAATTACCAGCTTAAATCTGACCTCGACGTTTATTGTTTCCTAACGGGGCGGCGGTTCATTTTCGGGAATCTGCATCTAAATGGAATCGATAATTTCCGTTAAATAGCTTATGCTTAATCTGATTGTCATCAGTTCGGCATATTTAGATAAATTGTCTATCGACGATAATAGTAATTTTTAACATGTTGCATACACAAAGTTTAGCTTTAGCCTTCTAATTTGTTTAGGTAGCAAATGTCATACTGATCAGAAATTGCTATATATATTTGTCTCCACTCCTTAATACCATAATTTCAAATGCTTTTTTCTACTTGTCAAGAAAGAGATTAAACAGTAAATTCAGATTTAGTACACATAAATTCATGTGTAATCAAATACATTCAATCAGGCCGATTTAAGTTAACGGCCGAAATCCAGTGGCGGCAATTCTTAAAAATAAATTAGGTAAACAACAAAAAACGTACGCCCCTGCATTTTTTCATGCAAAAATATTCTTTTAGGTTCACCGTGAAATATTGCAAAAAAATATAATTAAAATTAATTTAAAGTACTTAGTTTTGAGATCTTTATGCTGACGAGCTGACGTACATCTCTTCACAATTTTTAAAAACAAAATTTATTATTATTTGTTTAAAAACGTTTTTGTCCTACTTTGGAACAAAGTAAGTCAAAATCATGCTAGATGTCATAAAAATCCGTTTCAGTTAATGTTTGCTTTAACTAGATATAAGTTGCTTTGGAAAAAGAAATATTTTCTATTTTTTAAGGATAAATCAAAATGTAGAAAAGGCATTAAATTACGATTTTCTAAAGTTAAACTTTTGCTTTTCTATTTTCTACAATTTCGTCATGATCTAATAGTTGAATGTGGTAGTTTTTATACAGTAAAAACAATTACAGTTTTTAATAAATTGTGTACGTTAGTAAAGACATCTCCAACCAGGAGTGCCCATTCAAAACCTTACTAATTATGAGTTTGTTTGATAAATTCTTCGAGAATTAAAAACATTTTCTTAGAGGAAAAATTCAGAGGCCTACGTTTTTCTCTTTTTTAAATAATTTATTTTTAAGAAACTACACCACTGAACTGAGTCAGTGAACTCATATTCGCCTGAGTATTTGAGTGTACCAAATTGTAATTTCTGACAGATCTTAAAGAGCTAGTAATATTTTTATTGCTACAACTTACTATATAATTAGTGTTTCATTATCAGTATGACATTTACTATCTCAACATTTTCCGGGGGAATAAAAACCAATACCTACACCCTGTGCAAACCAAAAGCTGGATGTGCATTAAATAAGATATACTAAAATTATTAACTATGGTAAAGCATAAATATGAAAACAGTGCAGATATGAACTCCAATTTGGCTAATAATAATACAAATTATTTTTTCATATGTGTTTTCAAATATGTAGTAAGCGTATGTCAAGTTTCACTCTTGGCACTTATGTGAAACCGAACTAAAAGTATCAAAAGTATACAGAAATAACGATTTAAACTGGAAAGGTAACGGTGGACAAAAAGGTAATGGATCTGAAAGAAAGGTTGATTATTAAAAGATAATCGTCTATAATAAAGTCTACTTCCTCGCCTGTATTATATATTATAAGTTGTTTGTAGCTACATTCCTTTTTTTTTTTGTTAATTGGGCTTAAACATTGTAATTTAGCATAATTTAATGCACGCTAATAAGGACCTGTTCAGTGAAGCTTGATTTCGTGGGTGTAGCGATAAAAGCAACTTCTAAATTGCCATAAAAAGCTTTAAAAGTAGTCGTTTGAGGGCCCGGCCCAAGGGCGCACATTGGTCACCGGCTCGAAGTGAACTTCGTCTGTGTTAAAATAAATAGAAGCGGCTTAATAAGTCTTGCAGTGGTTAAAGTTTGCGTGCAGCAAGCAGCGTCTACGTTCCAGCAGACGGCATTTCAATTCTGTATAGAATAAGTACACACTTGTTTCGTCCATTGTTCATGTCATGACGTCAGCCGACCGAGCGGCGCAGGAGCAAACAGAGTCAGCAGCGGGATTTCCCGTTGCCTTCGCGTGGAATTTACATACAAGTTATTCCAGGGGTGACGCAATCAGTCGAACTTAATTTGAGGGCTACGCTACGTCGCAGTTCTCACGTCCCGATTTTCAAGTAAGCTGATATAGGAAATGATTGTAAGTGATAAGCGGTATCTCCAATTGTATTAGAACAGCAGTAACTTATAGGAACGCACTTGTATACGTTAATTGCGACACCGAACATTCATGTAGTTTAACGTTCATACAGTTATTTGGACACATTGTATAAATGTATAGGTATAACAGGTGCCACTATCCTACCCTTGTCTAAATGTAAATGCTAGTAGTCCCGAACTATTGCACGTAGATTATCCATTCTTATTTAACACCGCTGTGTTTGAGAATGGCCAATCATTTAAAATAATATATCTTATTGTCTTTTGCTTCCTTCATTGTTTTTTATGTGTATTTTAAATAACAATATATCTGTGCAAATTGGCTTTTCGTCTGCATATGTTTGAAGTCAGTTTCAGCTTGAGAATACTACAGTAGCATTCCAGTTTAATGTTTTTGGTAAATAGTGATCTTTCATAACCACGACAGAGATATTTAAGTATCATGTATACTGAGCTAGCTAGATAAACAAACAGGGTAAATTAATTTGTAAAATTACTAAGACGTACGCGACGTCTTATTTACATTTAATGTCCCGACAAAGGAGATAACAAACAACTCTTAAAATGATCGAATCAGATAGTAAGCTAAGATGGTGGCAAAATCAGAAAAACTCAACGGTTGTATTTAGACATAGAAGATAATGCACAAAATAGGAAACAGAAGACAAAAACTTAATAAGAGTAGTGGAGCTCAGAGATTAAGAAGGAAATTGAAATATGAATTTATATGGCCAATTTCAATACTTAGTTAGATATCTTTAGACATGCATAAGTTTCGTAGTGCCAAAGAGGAACTAACAAAAAAGGTACTTCTCTAACAAAAAACGATTTTAATTTTGTTTACCTCAAGGCAGTACATTTACATGTCCAATTATTATCGCAAAAATTGTTAGCCAAAATGTGGCTTTCTTCGAGTATAAATGACTTAACTACTATATCTATTGAAAGTTATCATTTATCATCTAACGGAAATTCCAACAATTCTGTGAAGCACAAAAGAAAATCTTGTGATAATGCTTTAGTGCTAAACTGTAGGCAGCCATATACATAATAAAAGACATTTGCACGAACATTTCCTTATGTGCGTTTGTATTTTTTTTTGTGTAGGTGATCTACAATTTTTGTCAACATAGGTGAAATGCTAAATTTAGCTTTAAACGTCTCATAATGAAATATTAAAGACCCTAATTCTCTCGTAGATTTTAATATTTCTTCTGTTTTGTACGATTTATTACTTCAAGGGTGAAATCTGTTATCAAATGTGCTCACGAATTTATTTACTATGCCATTGCAAAGATCTGCCTGGGCGACTGCAAGTTATTTTAAGTTATTTTGATTTAAAAAAATATTATCGCATAATTAACAGTATACAGGTGCTACCTTTATTTGAAGTTTATTGTGTTAATAACATTTATCTTCATCGGTGTTGTTATAGACCATTAACCAAATTAATATTAGTACTTTAAGAGCTTCATTACGGCACTGAGTGCGGCAATGGATAGATATTACCGTACTCACCGCCTCGTATTGGCAATCAAACCCGATTCGCTAAGATGCTCATAATCAAACTTGTATGATTAATATCTATAACGTCACGATAGCAAAAATTAAATATATTTTCTACAAGGTTAAACATTGTTCTACCATACAACCACGGAAAGAGTTAAGAATTCTAATATTCGTTAAGCTCGCCTAAATTATCTAACATATAGTATCATCAAAAATGATCATCGAGTATGGGTATGGAATAGTTTCTAATTTATAAATGCAACTATAAATCACTTAAAAACCATAATTTTGAGTTTGACATTTAAGTATAAACGTAGTTGCATTCAAAATTAGGATCTATTTCATAGCCATTCTAGATGAAAGCAATTTTTGATCAAACTATATAATAAACCTCTATTTTTTTCATGTAACACACCAAATTAGTAAGTAAACACAGCCACAGGGTAAGTAAGTATTATTTGCTTTTATGGTGTTCGTTGCAGTTTAGTTTTCAGCAATTTTCTTATTCTCTTGAATTATCATTGTTTTAATATTCTCTCCCCTTTTTTATGAGTTTTCTCAGTTCTTCGTGATTTAACATGGACCTGGTTTCTCTTTCCTTTCAAAATTTTTTCATTGGTTAATTCTTTCCCGTTTTTCTTTCTTAATGCCTTATTTACACCTTTCTAGTTCAGAAACCATATGAACATCTAAGCTTAATGTTCCTGTGATGTTTAACAGTTAATAATGCTGAAAGCTACTATCGAATATATAACCAATATGTATTCAATGAAACAATGTTTATATCATTATCGTTGTCAAAACTTACGATGACGGAAATTACGTTATAGTCGAGATACGTACTTATTCTACTTTCTCTTCGCTTTGTTCCATATGCATAGTCAACGTTTCGACATCGGCTTCCACTGTTTTCTGTCTTAGGTAACTTGTATGGTTTGTTGTAGGTCTGCCATGATAAGGGTTAGCTTTGGTTTCCGGCGTCCTTTCATGCCACCTGATATTCTTCACTTGACCCTTTGGATGGCGCTTTCTGCTTCCCTTCTAAATATGTGTCCCCGCCATCCAAATCTCATCTCTTTGTTCTTCAACACTAATCGTTTCCGGAATGTCTTCGTTCCTGCGACTGTCGTTCAACTCGATACCCACAGACTATCTCAGCATTCGCATTTCTGATCTACTGAGCTTCCTTTCCTCTATTGGACTCCCTGCCCAGCACTTGGCTCCATGTATTATTCTTGGCCTCTCTGCCAGTTTTACCTTTAATTTTCTTGGGAATTTTATCATCCACAATTATTCATGACATTTATCGCCATTTTGCCCATCCCAAATTTATTTTTGTTTTTAACACCCTCTTCATAGCCACCATGCTCTTTCACTATGTTGGCAATGTATTTAAATTTCTCTACCTTCTGCAGATCTTCGTTTCCAATCTATATGGTCTCCCCTACTTTTCAAGTGTTTCCATTCATCTAGTATGTAATGTATATATTGTACTGATTAACTGCATTGCAATATGAGTTATATATGTAATTATTGACTACGTTTGACTTTTCTTACACTAATTAAGTTTCAACCAAATTCTCTTTAAAGATGAATTCAAGTAATTCATATGCTCTTTAATCTGAATTATTAATACTAAATTATTAAATATTTCTAGCTCAGCAGAACAAAAATAGGTCGGTTCACGCATTCTAAATATTGTTATTCCTGAAAAGTGATTTCGTTTAATGAAAGCTTACTTTAAAATCAGATGACACTTTCTACAAATGTCAATGTCACTCAAGATTTTGCAAGTGAAAAATTAATCCAAAATACACATTTGTTACAATTTGTTATTCAATAAACATAAGTAATCCCTTTTAAATTACTTTACGTCACTTTTTACATGCTTTATTTTTTAGTTCTTTGAATAAATACCTGCAGGTGTAACTCGTCTAAAAATGTCTCTTATTTTGCATTGTTCGACTGAATTTAAATTCTAATCCATTATTTTTACCAAATACATTTGTTAATAATTCTGATATTCTTTTAAATACTTAAATCATCTTTCTAATTTAATAATGATTTTTTTAACGAAATATCAAACTCTTGTAATCTTGTTACCAAATAACTTAACCTTCTCATGGTAACCATTACAGTATTTATATACGAGGAGCGTTCCAATATAAATTGCAATTTAATATTTATTCAAAAACAAACAAAAGGAGTCTGTATTCTGTATTCCACGAGAAAAAAATTCTTTTGGGTGCTATCGCACCCTTTCCGAAACAATTTCGATGACTTCTTTATTACAATGAGGTATTTTTCTCTTAGAAACTCTTTTAAGGATCCAAACAAATAATAAACTGATACAGCAAGGTCCGAAATGTATGGTAAATAGGACAGCATGGTCCAATTCAATTTTTGAATCATAGTCGGCGTGTGTATAGCGAAATAGGGTCGAGCATTATCCTGTAAAACGCAGACAGAGAACTCGCGTTTTTTTTTCAAGTTACCCCTACTGATATTTAATGCAGAAGGAATATCCTTCACTGTAAATCGACAATCGTTTCAAATAAGTGCATTTTACTCTGCCAGCATTCTCTTCTGTTGTCAATGTTTTTGGACGGCGAGAATGCGGTTCATTCTCGGCACCTTTGTAGCCATCTTTAAACGCTTTACTCCTTTTGTAAACGCTTATGTCTGATAGTGGTTGCACATCAAACTGTCTTTTAACTCTTACACAAATTTCTTATCGTTTGATATCTTCGTTGATAAGAAATTTACTACTAATGTGTTGTTCCACGCTCGAATGCACTCCCACTTCACTCATGCTTGCCAATGGAACGAAAATGAATTATGACGACTTAACGACTGAATGAAGTTAGGACTTGTTCCAGAGAATTCATTAATGTATACAACTTCTTTGCATGTTTTTGTCTTTTGGCGCCCAATTCAAATTATAATTCATATTTGAACGATGCTCGTATTTATCTGATCGCGTGTCATAACGAGAACATTATGAGCATCAGTTTGCATGCCATACTAAGAGACTTTATGGAATGGAGTACCATAATGATTTCATTATAGTCCTGAGTACCTACTATATTGAAATCTCGTTATAGTTCTCAGTACTATAATAAAATAATAGAATCAGAACATATTAGTTCAAAACCATAAAGGCAATTTTTTCAGTAAAAGAGAGAAAATTATATTTTCAGCTGTCTTCCGTATTAGAAGACAAACCACACTCGCTGTTTTTGTAAATTTTTATTTCAATTTTTATTTTTGCGAGCAGTTAAAATTTTTTATGCGATTCGGATTTCAACTAATCATTATGGTACACGTCATGTAATGACACTCGATTGACGTCTCGTCCACGATTAGTACCATTGGGAGCATAGAAAAGTGAACAATTTCAATCATTTCAAAAAACATACATTAGTTTTTCAACTTGAAATGTTTCGATCAAACTAATTTATTAGTACGCTTGGCGAGTAGTATATCTTACCTATAAAGTCAGTATCACAACATTAAAATATCTCATAAAATGTGTACAGGAGTCGTTCACCTTTCTGTGCTCCTAATGATATCACAATTATTTGAAATGGAATCGTTATTACATAAATAACTATTATCACTGAATCATGACAAGTATTATATTGGTCGCAGTCGTTTAAACAGGTAACAGGCCTACCACTTGCTAAATTATGCTACTCTCTTTTTTTGCGAGAAGGTGGAATACCCCTCGGTACCAAAACCGGCTGCCTGGTTTTAGGGGATACCCGATAGCAAAAGCGGCAACAGGAGGTTGTTTAATAAAGGTCTTGAAGACTTTTTCCGCCTGGTCTTTGGACTCAAATGTGTCAGACTGACGGCAGCTTGCCTAAGGGATAAGGCAAGGTTTGCGAGGCTTGTTTCGCTGGTGGAAATGTGCCTTTGGATTTCGGCTCTCGCGAAAACGCTTTGCAGGGTCAAACACACCTGGCGGCGGCTTCAGTCTTGACCAAAATCTCTGCTCTGGCTGCATTCTGCTACGCTTAAGCCTCAGTGGGAGGGGGGTGGGGGGCTGGTCACCTTAAGGTAGAGGTGGATTCATAGGTCGCTGGACTCAAATGTCTTTAACAGGCCAAGCATCTTTTTCTTATGCCCTGACCCTGAAGGTTTTCCGACTATCGATATGCGCCATATCCTGGTGTCACCCAGGAAGGGGTGGGCCGTTGCTATTTATTATCAACGAGTCTAAGCGTTGTAGGTCAGGGGTCAATTGTAAATAAGTTGGTGCAAACGTCACAACATGGCCTGTTCAGCGTAGCATGATCCCCCTTTTCCGAAACCTTCCATTTTTTCTATCTGTTGGTGTTATTGTAGCTTAGTGTTATTCCAAGATTTTTTCTCTATTGCTCATAGGTTTGTCCTGACTTTGTCCAGTATTAATGTTATAATAACCCACATTTCTTTAAGTTTAAAAAAGATGTTCATTTTTAGTATTTGGTGTATGTGGCCCAGGTCATTCTTATTCTCTGGTTTATTTCTAGTTATTGGCTTGCTTTCCTCATGGTTATAGTACGTATTTGTGTGTGCCACTTTCTATATTTTGTTGTTTGCATCAACATCAATTCATCTCTCTCGTTCTGGTTTCTCATACATTTGGTTTTTGAAAATTCTAGTTCCATGCGTTTTGTAGCGTTTTAAATATCCTCCATGAGAGCAGCTAGTTCTTCTTTTGTATTTAAAATAATTGCTGTATTATAGATACTCCTTAGAGTTTTAGGGAGAACGTATCGTCTTGCCTTACATCTCTCTCAATTTCCGCTTTGTCTTTTGATATAGTTGTATTTGAATGGTCGCATTTCTGTAGATGTTTATTATGAGATTGGTGCATCGGTGATCACTGTTATCGTTTTTCAAACTTGTGCAATTACACATACTTCTACTGCGTCAAATTCTATACTATATGAATGCTCTCTGTATTGCAATGTATTGTATGCTTTGCTTTCTACTATTTGTAAAAAGGAATAATAAATACATATACTCCACCACATACCTTAATTACTTTGATTTAAATTTTTATGATATCAAATTCTAACCGATTGACTATTTAATTTCTAGGTTCGATTGATATTTAAAATTCTAAATAGTAGTTTGCCCCCCAATTTATGATTCGCTCATCGGTATAATTATTATTTTGCTAGCTCACATAATGCATGAAGACTCGTCTCTCATTTAGGCTTGGGTTCCTAGTTTGTTAAATTCAAAGTTAAAATATTACCGGCACGCCACTGTGTACAACTGAAATTAAACTTCAAAGCGCAAGCGCTCGACCTGTCAAACTGACGGACATAAACAGATTCGAAATACGTAGAATGTTCGTGCGTGTAATTAATTTTAAAACAAGGATTCAATGAGCAAATTACTCGGTAAGAGTTTGAATTAAACCGCCTTTGGACGGCGTCAGTAAGTTCCTTTGTTTTCAGGCTAATACGTCCATTGGCTTGCTTAAAAAGGACGCCTCTGCTATTTTGTTTATTTTAACCTCCAACTGGCAATTTTAATTACAAATCCTAGATTACTGGTTATTCATGGACATCAAAATAAATCGGATTCCAGTTCCTTGGTTTGTACTTCAGGTATGATCGCACTTTCAAGCTTTTGGAGCGGTTAAATTTTTCGTACACTAACCTCACAATGCTTTCAGGAACGGTAACCGCTAAAGGACTCCTCTGCGTTGCCTGTCGTTGATGCAGACCCGCAGGGATGCTGGAACGCTGATGTAGTTGCTGCCGCTGGTCCGATTGGTGCTCTACAACGTCCTCTCACTGCTGTAGCCCTCTCGTTTGCTGCTATCGGAGAATCGCAGACCTCCTTCGATGACGGCTCCAAGATCGGAAGCCACCACCTCGGTGTAAATTTAATTTTTGGTAAAAAGGCTACCCACACTTCCACATATGCATTAAATTGTGCTGAACACAATAGAGTAATTTATTTTTATGTAGGTTGACTGTAAATATTAAATTTCTTTTATTAAAGTTGGAGCAAAATTCAAGCTGTCAGGTATAATTTTTATTCAATTGTCTACTTTTTTATTTTTGTCCCTGTGGGATCTGGTCGGATTCGAACCGCCTACCTTTGTAATGACAGCCTGGAGCCTTAGCCATCTGAGCTAACAACTATGATTTTTTTAAATTTTTGTCCCTATGGGATCTGGTCGGATTCGAACCGCCTACCTTTGTAATGACAGCCAGGGCCTTTGCCAACTGAGCTATTTCATTCCCTTCTAGCTTATTCAAATAAATCGAATGTTAATGGCTAAATTTTCCAATGTAATTCAAACTGACAAATTATGTGAATTTACACAATCATCCCAACTCTGTGCTTTTGTGATTTAATCTTTAATTAGTCTGCATTGCCACCAGAGCTGAGTGGAGGGCTAAATACCATTACAGTATATTACATTCCGTACTTTAATCTACTGTTTGTAAGTGTTCTGTTGTTCTGAAACCTATTCTAAACCCTGCCTGTTCTTCCGCTTGGTAGAAACCCAGTTTGAGTGTTCATCGGGTTATTGCAGTCTTGTAAAATAGTTTGTAAATCTTGCAATAAGCTAATGTGTCTTATAGTTCTCCAAGGCCCCCTGTGACGCCTTTTTGTGGGCAGAAAATGAGAGCATGTGTCCAATCGGAGAACACATCTGTTGAAAAGTTTTTTGCATCACTTTTTCTGCTCCCTCCCTGACTGGAGGAATTTTATGTTTCCTTCTTCGTCGATGTAACACTCAATTTTTGTTCTCTGTAGATGTGTTTAACCACTTTAATAATTTTGTCTGTGCCGTCTGTAACGACTGTGCCATCTTGGTCTTTTGGTCGTTTATTTTCATTTATAAGTAGCCTTTCTAATTCTTTTCAGTGGTCTGTAAAATATTATTTCTTTTCTGTAAACTGTTTGCTCATTGCTTCTCTCTTGTTGCTTTTTGAATATTGCATTCATTTTTGTTTTATTTCAAGTGTTATCATCTTTATCTTAGTTATTTTTGTAATCACCAAACTATTTTCTAGGCTTGCTTGCATATTTCTCAAATTTTCGATATCTTAATGCAACGTATTAGTATTATTATTTTCGTGCATACACCAGCAAATTACTGCACATCGGTGCATATATGAAAGGTTTGTTAAAGTATATTTTTACATAAATAAATCTACCTTAACAAATGTTATACCTTTTCGGATAAGTACCTAATAATGGAGCCACAGCAAGAAAAATGCCATACAAATAGAACCAGCAGACCTTTGCCGAAATACGATCTGGTTAACGAACGGGCAGGGAGAAACAAATAAATTGGACCCAGACAGTTTAAACACGCACTAAGTGTCCCGTTTTAACATTTAAATGCAGTTTGAACACGAACCGCCGTATTTCACGACGCTCCTCTCTTCGTCCTCGCGCGCCGGAGGGACCAGGACAACCTGCGGGAGCCCCCGAGGGTTGATGGTAATTTTTCTCCAGAAACCCCCTGGCACCACACGTGCTCCTAGTTATCGTTGCTTAACTCGTGAACTAATCCCTTTATTTTTAGATATAAAGCATTGAAAGGATTAATGATGGTGTGTCAGTTTTTTAAGGTTTACGACCGCGGATGCTTTAAGTTAAGTAGTAAGGGTGATTCGTCGCTGGTTCTATTTCCGACGCTTCGGCGTGCTTTCTGGCATTGTGGGAAAATTTTAGGAAATTAAGCTGTTCCTAATTGCCTGTCATTGGTTAGTCTTAACCTGTCAAAGCTGTGGAAATGAGCGAGTACCGGAACTCTCACAAGGAATTAGTCGTGTCCTCTGTTACAAGAAAAACTTTCAAATACGTCATTTTAAAGCATACCCAAAAACCTCTAGAGTGAAATTATTACTTTTAAAAGTAGTGTTCATAAGACGTATTTAAAAAAACGAAAATGTAAGCTGATTTGAAGGCTATTGCTGCAGTATTCTTACATTGCACGATACTTAATCCGCTATCGATACAATCATCCACAACCAATGCTGACGATTTAGTGAAGCACAATTTTACTGAAAACTGAACTAGAGCGATTTTGTTATTTTTACAGGGTGTCTCAGAGATTTTTGCACTTGTATCTTTGAAATAGCTCTTGAACCTGTTGAGATATAATGGCTTGATTGTCTGAATTTAGTAAAGTAAGCTTTGGAAATGTTCTGTCATAATTTAAATATGTCACAATGATCCATTTTAATATTAAACAACGTGCATTTTGCGTTCGTAGTATTAATCAACAAAATAATTCTTACATCGCAGTTCGACGTCGATGATTGTTCCTGGTCGGAGGAGAAACCAACTAGGAAGAAACAACAAAGTCCACGACGCAACCCAAAAGTCACTGAGGAGTAATATCCTCGAAAGGCATAATAAACCCATAGCTTTTTGAAGATCCCAACGGGTTACTGTAAATTATGGCATGGCATGAGAGAATTTACTGAGGAACGTTGCAAGTTAATATCAATTAATTTGGGTTTTCTTAAGCTTTATGAAAGCCACTGGTATGCTTCTTACAAAGTCGCATTTAACTTTAGTCGTGCAATTTTTCGAACAGTACACAGTACGAAGATGTATACGAAGCACTACGATTGCAGCTGGTGTAAATACAAGTCCCAACACATGCTTTTTTCTTAAAAACTCCACATTCAAAAAATTCGTAACTAAAGATTATCTTCAGGGAAGCTTTGCCTGGACGTAAGGTGATTGACAGCAAAAGAAGGATCTCTAACTGCAATGGAATTCATTTAAAATACAATTCCTTATCTATTGCTCGCTTCCAGTTTTTTTCTGAATTATCGACTATTTCAAACTCCTACTGCTGTTTTCGTAGAAATGAATCGTTCGCCAGGACGTCAAGAAAATAATTATATATAAACGTAGTTCATCTTTTCTTTTATTTCAATTAAAGAAAATACGTCAACTGAGGTTATCGTTCGAGTTTTATTAGCATCACATACTTTAAACGTGAGGGAGTTTCAGCACATTTTTTAAACAATTTCAATCAAATTCAATGGCCAAGAAAATTCTTAATACCAAATTGCTATCAATTTACATTAGAAAAAATAACAAAAATCAATAAAATCAATCAAGCCGCTGCTGGAGTTTGTACACATAATAACAAATGTGGGTACCTAGAAACAGAGAGAGAAAATGTACTCTTTACAACCCGGACTACCTCAAAATTTTCGGTGATTTTTTTGTCATGGGTACGGATTAGGCGATAGTTCTTAAGGTTAAAAGTTGAATGAAAATAAAGCAACTTACAAAAGAGAACCACTCGTAAACAACGATGACAGCAAAACCAGTCTAACTCACACTCTAAATAAAACTCACTAACCGTGTATAGCATCTAGACGCTATCGGTAGTTCAAATAAAACATAAAACGAGTAGTAGGGAGCAATAACGAGGCTTTAATTTCTTGAACTGTATGTTGCATAAAACAACAATATGAAAATAAATATTAAAGCAGGCTCGTCAATTCAAAAGAATTTAGGGTCAAATGGTATAATTAATTCCAAGTGGGCACATAAATGTTAAACTGTGTCGCTATATCCAAAACGACCCAAAAGGTTACATATTAATATACAGGGTGTTTGGTTCACCGACGTATATCCGAAAGGAGGTGGTAGGTGAGTCGGTTTGGAACTTATTTAACCAAAAATACCTTTATACAAAGTGTCACGGTTTCTGAGATAAAGCCAACTTTGTGATTTTATTAAATTACTGCAGTTTTAGTATGAATAATTTTAATTAGACACAACTGCAAACTTTTAATTTCTTGTAACTTTTATTTTAGTAGTCTTTGATATCTGTTCTATCAAATAAGATCACTTGATACACTCTACATGTGATAAAACAAAATATGGAGTCGACTAAAGTTCAAAAATGTATTCTCTAGATATCAAACTTTGATCTAGTAAGCCACGTATAAAAAGTGACACTTTGTATAAAGGTATTTTTGGTTAAATAAGTTCCAAACCGACTCACCTACCACCTCGTTTCGGATATACGTCGGTGAACCAAACACCCTGTATACAGAAGTTACGTTAGGCAAAGGAAAATAATTAATCAAAGTTAAATAACGAAGTCATGAAGCTACATTGCAGTCTTAGGCAAAAAATCTGGTGTGATATACGCACACAACTTCCTTTTACAGTGATCTTATAATTAGCCAAAAATTTGATTTTAAATTTTTAAGCATTTGTCAAAAATTTTCAAAAATGACAAATTTCACAAAAACGGTACAAAATAGAGTGTTAGTTCAAGAGACAAATTTTTTCTAGAATTTTAAGCGGAATTCAAAAATGTAATAATATACCGGGTGTTCTATTTAAAATAGAAGTTAATAAAAACAATTGAAAAAAAACGAAACCCATTTTAGAAGTATTCAACTGGAAAATCACCTATCTCACATCAACACACATTAAAAATGTAATAAAAATGTAAAGTTTAAAAAAATCGTTAGAGCCGTTTTTGAAAAAATCGAAAAAAACTGAAAAATCACAAGAGTAACCACCTACTTCCGGTTATGCGATTTTCTTCAAAAGCTTGCTGTCGCATCTACATAGTACACAAAACTTATATATGAAGTTTCGTTTTTGAGATATTCTGTTCACAGACAGACATACACACAGACAGACGGACAGACCAATGAAAAAAAATATGTTTTTTGGGATCAGGGGACTCTAAAACGTGAAGATCTGTTGAAAACTCAATTTCGAATTTTTGGGGTGAATCCAATACTTCCTTTATTGTAAAAGGAAGTAAAAAAGTAGTCAACAACTAAGAGGTGAGAAAAATTATTACAATTATGAAATTCCTTGTTTCAAATTGCACCCAAGGCTAAAAAGGCATTTAATAGGTAAATCCCACTAGCCCACCTGCGAATACCCATTCTATCTGAAAAGCAGCCTGTGGGAGCTTGTCAAAAATCTCTGGCATTAACCACAATGAGTGTCTGTCGAGAGGTCTCCAATAAAGCAGCGAAACAAAGATAAACATATACAATGCCGCATCAAATAAGAATTGCAATTTTCGCTGTCCGCCTTAAACTTTTAGAAAATTTCCCGTCGCACTATTTTTACTCACAACGCACAGATAAATATAAAAGTTGTAAAATATAACTAATGCCCTAACGCAGCCATAGCTATCTGGTTTTCACGAAAATAACAGCGTCGTTTAGCTGCCAAGAGATGGAAACAAAGCTCACAGGAACTCTGGATTCTGAATCCTCTCAAGAGCAAAAAGCCCTTGGCCTCCGTAAAACAAATTCAAACTATACAAACGGGAGCGGTCCAGGTGGCAAAAAAGATGTTGCAGGGAAAAATTACGCACGCCTACGCCAAGCGAATGTAGCGAAACGGGCTTAGCGGTTTCTAGCAGGTCTATAAGGCGAATCGCCTAGTTAGCAACACTACCTCAAAGGGGATATAAATCTACCTTAGGTGGAAAGCGGCTCAGTGAACACGCGCAGTAAAAATTATATTTACACCGCTTGCACAAGATTACATAGTCGTTCAAGTATAAATAAATACGTTATTTAATAATTTTAATTTGCAAAGTGGCGAAATACCCAAAAAAGAATAGGAATTATAGATTCACGCCACAAAGAAGTTTCAGAGATTGCCATAGCCAACTATGAGTTCCATATAAAGATAATGTAACTTTGTGGTATAACTCGAAATTCGAAACATTTCTTTAAAATACCCATTACGCCACTGCATTCTTATCAAAAAAGTGCCTGAAGAATATAGAAATTACTTGTCATAAATGAGCGAAATATAGCCACAAAACGAAAAGTCGAAAAATGTTGTTTTAACTTTTGTTTATAACTCGAAAACAAAAGACTATAGCCAATTTTGGTTATGCCATTAAGCTTTTCTCAAAAAAAGAGATTGAGGATGGGGGGTTAATTTTTCCATATATCCTATAGCTGTTTAACCATTAACTAGATCAGTGAATATGAAACCCCCTTAAGCCCTCAGTTAGTGGCTTATTAAAGATCATCATTTACCAAAACAGGAATCTGATTCCCCCTGTAGTGTTGTCTCGAACTGAAACTGACTATAAATAATGTATAAGAAAAGCCAATTCGTTTACATCATTTATTGCCTTCAAAACACAAATAAAAAACATATAAAGACACAATAATAAAAACTAAAAAAACTCCTAGTAAAATGGTAAAATCTACGTGCAAGATGCCTACACATACCTCAAAATTTAATAATAAATATAGAACTAAAATAGCTGTCTTTAAAGCTCAAACAAAATAAATGCCTTTTAACAAACCCGCATGTCAACATTTCCTGAAGCCGATACGTATTTGAAGCCGGCCCTGTTTAAATTAGCGTCTAAGCTACACACATTATTCGCGGATGAAACACATTTCTTCGCACTTCTAAAAGCAATCTTATCGCGTTGACCCAAAAACACTTTGCCTGAAACTCCTCAACGTATCCCTGAAAACGGCGCTCTGGGCTGACCCGATGCTAACAATCATCGATTTTTAGCTTGGGAGATTCGTCTGAGTAACACACCTCGTGACAAAGTAAATGTTTCTTATGTTGGCTACATAAATCAACAGCTTTAAATGGACGCTTGGAATGTGCCTTGAAATATAGCACAAATGGTGTACTTACATGTACACATTGAATAATGAATTCACTTCAAATGTAGGTAAAAGCTGGAGGAGCCGTCTGCTCCAGTACACGGCCAAATTCACATCATCGTCAGCATCCGCACCAGGAGATGGGCACGGACGCACTCGGGTAAAAGCCCGCACCTAATACTCGGATCTTCATGCTGGAACGTTGCATATCTCCCGATACAAACACAAATTTCAATTTATAATGCTTCCATTATATAGGACCGTCTTTGTAACTATTTGCTTACATAGAATACAATATATTTGAGTTTAGCACATAAGAAGATACATATAAAAAATATAAGTTGACTTTTAAATTTGTAAATATTACCGACGAGGAATCCAAGTTGGCCTGTTACACACTTTGGTCGATCGGCTGCAAAATCTACCGGGTGGCCATAAATATCTGATATCACATCACCTTTGGAATCAACACCGCTTTATTAAAGTGATGAATCCAACTAAACTAAATGTCATTAATGTCATCACAATTAAAATTCATATCTGTCAAAAATTATTTCAGATTGCAATAAGTAATGGAGTTAGAACAGGAGATTTTTATAATCGAGTCGTAGGCTAAACTGCAGAATCCGGGGCACATTTCCCTCCTCTTATTGCATTTTATTACATTACATAGGTACCAATACTTATCGTAATTGAAATATAAGGCTAACCAACATTTATAAGTAGCTAATTCCATGGCTAACGGGATCTCAGATATTTATGGCCACCCGGTATGTTACGTTAGGAGGCACTATTTTGACAATAAGTAATCGACTGTACGGATAATCGGTTTCCGGTTAATTGGGACTCCACTGTATCAACTTTTACTTTTTGACAACTTTAATAGGTTGTTTTTAGCTATACCATCATACACTTTTAATGAGGCCGCGCATTGTTTATAATGGATTTGGATTTATTCATTCATAGTCTTTAGCCTCTTTGTCGAAAGCCATTCACACCGGGTGGGAAGTGCAACGGAGGTAACAAAAATTTAAAAACATTTGACAAGCAGGTCGAAATCATCTAGAGTGAAACACTAATTTTACGATTTTAATTGAGTTTATAAAAACATACTACAAGAAGTGGCTATTTTAAGGAAGCAATGAGAATGAATATAAATTCAAAATTTTTTGGATATATTATATCTTACTTGTACCATTACTATAATACCATCGCACTATTGCTTGTTGCATAGCCGCAAGCTCCAGGACTGATCAAACAGTATCGAGAGTTAAGCAACGTTAGCGGCGGTCGGCACTCGGACGGGTATCCGACCTATAGTGGTAGTAAAATCGCAGCCAGCCGTGCCTCGGGGAGCGATTTAAGCCGTCGGTCCCGGTTGTCATTTTGGTAACCGTCGTTAGGTTACGTCGGGCAACCTGAAAAACATTTTACTATTACAAATAATAAAATAATATAACGTATATACACGTTTGCCTTTCAACTGTATTGGTAATACGAATAACTTGACAGATCATCTTATATCTAGCAATGTGAGTTGAGTGTTATTATTTATATTTGAAACACGGTACAGAATAGTGTTAGTTAGTATAAGTTGTGGGGAGATTGATGTCAGGCAAGTAAGCCTCCATAAGCTCTTTTTGCCAACCCCATGGATAAGGTCTAGGTCTGCAGAGTACCAGGTACCTTAGTCCTACTTAGAATTTTGCCAACCCTAACAAGGGATCTTTTACATGCTACACATCGTAGTAACATGGGACCCACTTCTTTACATCACTTCCGAATGATGGCATTCCGTAGAGGTTTTCATCCGCATTTTTACTTGCCTCGTCTGGAAGACGAAGGAAGTATTGTAATCATGAAAAAATCACCTTCCGAGATTTTTTCAGATCTTCACGTTTCAAGGTCCCTAGATAACGAAAAAAGGTTTTTCTCAATTCCTCTGTCTGTCTGTCTGTTAAAGTATAGCTCAAAAACTATTTGTCGGAGGTAGACGATATTTTGCATACATATTATATATCTACCTCGCATGACACCGGTACAATTTCATATACAGGGTGAGCACCTTTAAAAATAAAATTTTTGGGTTAATTTTGAAATAAAAGGAAGTAATAACTTTCACATAGGTCAGGTTTTACATTTGCCGAAAATAAGACTCAACCGATAAAGGAAAATGTCACAAAAGAGTAAAAATGTTTCAACCATAACACCGTGCTCTTCAAGACAGGTGCGCGCCGGACTTATCTGGAAGAGACTCGGTAGCGCAGATCGAATTTCGCTGTTGTTATATCCGCTGCGGAGATTCGATTAGGATCGAGCATTCTGCAGATGCGGTGGATTCAAACCCCAGCAGGATACATTTTTTAATTTGTAAATGTATTTAATTTATTAGAAACGTGAAGATATTTGTACTCCTAACTTAATTTAATTTTTAAAATTATTTAGTGTCACAATGTTGACGAGGGAAATTCTGTGTAAAGCGTTTTAGAGATTTTTTTATTTTTAAAAACCTCACCGGGATCGAGGATCGAACTCTCGACCCTAGATCAGTACAGGCAGTATGCTTAACCACTGAGCTATGGAGCCCGGCACAGAATAGTGTACTATACTACAGTTTGCAACAATCTACATCTGCAACTTAACATAAAAAATCATTAAAATCGACGTAAAAATTTAAATTTAAATGTAAATGAAACTTGCTGTAAAAGTTATCAATTTAATTAACCCTGTAACTTTTCCATAAAATTAAATCAATACAGTTAAATATTTGTTATATGTGCATGTTATACTAAAAACAACCATAGTATAGTTATAGTAGAATGAACTATTCTTTACAAATAATTAGAAATTGATAAAAGCCGTTTTATTTAATTCGAGATACCCGCATGGCAGCGATCAATTTCCAATATTTACCATATTTTTTCGTGATATCAAAAGCATGAAAAAACATTTATAATAATTAAATATTCCCAATATTCTCAAAAACCGCAACGAAATTTAAATATTATTTTCCATTAATCGAATGGCACTGAAAAAACTATAAAGGTAATACTCTCTAAAAGTGTAACGAACAACTTTAAAAGCGATAATGAAAAACCAATCTGTCAGATAACTTTGAATAAATTTATTTCATTTGATCCTCAATTTTCATATTTCAATGCAATAAATGGTATTGTTGCATGAATCGGAATCTTGTTTGAATATCAGTTACATGTGTTGTTGCCTAACAAGATTTATATTCGCTGTTGTTGGATATCAATGACTAATAGGAATGAACATTTAAAAATTGGTATGTCACCTTGTCTTTAGCTGTAATAATATTTAAAATTCATAACAGCTTCAATTATGAGGTGAGAATAAGCGTCATCATGTTTAGAAATTTACTCACGTTAGAATGACTGTGTAGATTCAAGGAATCTACAGCAACTTAAATTGGAACATTTCAAAATTTATTATTATATTCTGCCAAATCAACAAAAGTCGTCTTTAGGACAGTCATTAACATTTTTCATTATAATTGCTCGCACATTTACTTAATTTATAATAATTTATCGCCATTGATCAACTTTTTGCAACTCGTTAATAATGTAATTACACTTACATCTTTTCTTAATGATCATTTGTGAATCACAATAGTGCAAGTGTGGAAAAAGAACTCTAACTTGCACTTTTAGTAGCTGGTTGCAAATTCTTGTATAAAGTATAATTGTTTTGTCCGTATTTTATATTGAAATTCGTTTTATTTAAATTTAGGAACGTCCATAATTTGACGTTCAAGTGGTAAACAAACATAAAGTGCAAATTAGAACTATTTATGGATGTAGAGCCGCTTTTCATGCTTAACAAATGAACTGCACCTTTTGCATATATTGGTGCAACTTTAAAAAATATTTTCCAAAAGGACAGTCATGGCATTTCATGGATTATGTCACTATAAAAAGCATTTCTTTTCATAATTTGGATTAAATAAATCTAAGTCCATTAATAAAATATTATAATTAGAAAATTTTGAATTTTGCCCAAATGTTGATAACACATTGCATACAAAGTATGTCAAATCGTTGGCAAACATTTTTAAACGTTCCGAAGAGACTCAAAAAAAATATTAATTTCCTTATTTCGTTCCTTCTCTTATTTTTGTTAAAAATAGTTTTTCATAATTTTATTATTTTTTTAATTTTATTAACATGATTTTGTTAATTCTTCAGTTGATATTTGAGGACAGTGCAATTAAATATGCTTAATATGAGTGTACTATAAAACAAAAACTTTCACATATAATATATTTTAGATGTAATGTAACAAATACAATTTTTATAGGTGGTTATAATAGCAGCAATAGCCTTGTTATATATCTAGCCCCACTTGAGGTGCCAAATTTGTAATATATCACTCTCTTACGGTGTTATTACAATTAATAACAAATTAAATATACCCTTTTATTAAATATTAAAAAGAAACATCAGGTATAGCGCACTTAAGTACTTACCTTACTTCTTAATACAATAAATAGGATTAGACGTATCTCATAAATCAATTTGACATTTAGAATTATGTCTTATGATTATAGTTTTTAAAGCCTCGATTAGTCAGTTTACAAGCAATGGGATTTCTGACTCCCAGCTGAATGGGTAAATGTTCAATTAACAACTTTCTCTTGTAGTTAAAGACTGAATTACTTTTAGAATATAATAATTATTTGACTTTGTGAATAAAATACACGTTTCAGGTACTTCACAAAATTAAATTCATAGTTTTAGTTTGTTAGTAGCACATCGAAGTTTGATCTGACATTACAAAAATAAATAGATATTGTCAAAATTAGTTTACAAATGTTAAATATCCAAACTTAATTTAAATGAATATTTCAAAAAAATAACCTAATACCAAAATGTAAACTTCAAATTATAATGATCGAAAAACGTCAAGTATTCGAATCACTATTAAATTTAAAAAATTAATTCTTCTAAATTAATCTCTGAATATATTTACAATTATTTTAATGATTTCCCCACCAAACTTGCTATATAACTTCTTAATATTTCAATGGGCACTAACCTTCTGATTGTCTATCTTGTACTTGAATGTGTTATCTCAGCTCCTAACTGGATAACTTCTAGTCAGCAAACACCTCCCTGGGCTGTTCCCGACCAAAACAAAGCTCGTTGTAGCTCTTTGAAACCTCTATTATGTGGATAGACAGTTCAGCAGCATACCACAACACTCACTTTCACTTTTATACTGGCTTTGTAGTAAATTACCACGTTAAATGGAATCAAACAATCTTTAATTTTATGTTTGAATAATATTTGTGACTTATAGTCAAATTTGATCGTAGAGAATACTATATTGCTACTACGTATCAAATCGTCAATTATTATTCTTCACAATTAATGGAAATTTAACCCTTAACGTGACTATTAGATTATGAATTCAAGATATTTTTTACTACTTGATATAAACAACCCTGTGGTTGCCCTTTACAACACCCCCAGTTGAAGCATACAACTGTTACATCACACGATGTACATTAGATATCTGGATATTATTTTAAATGTATCATTCATACGGTATGCTGCATTACATGGTCCAGTTCATTTATTGAGCAGTATATTTGTCTTCTACGTGGTTACTAATTCTCTTTTTATTATCTTGAATAAATCTTTTGTACGTATAATGACAGGCATATGACCCGATAGTTATCGCAATCATTAGTATTACCCTTCTTATGAAGCAGTGTTACGATATTCTTCTCCCAGTCTTTAGGTGTATCCTCCCAGTTCCATCCTTTTTAACATATTCTTGGAATCCATTTCCGACCCTATTTAATCTTCTCGGGGCTGATTCCATCGCTTCCAGCTATTTCCTAAGTTTCATTCGTTTTATTACTTCTTGCACTTCAGTTTTGTCATTTACTGTTTCCTCTTCCTCCCTATCTGCCCTATCTGCTAGGTCTAACTGACGTTTTTTTTGGAATGTTCTCCATGTGTCCAATATTTTGTTCGTTTCCGTAACTCTGTCTTAGATTCTTGACTAACGTCCAAAATCCGTTCCTGTTATTTTGATTGTCTTCTAA
Organism: Agriotes lineatus; assembly: GCA_940337035.1. NCBI lineage: Eukaryota > Metazoa > Arthropoda > Insecta > Coleoptera > Elateridae > Agriotes > Agriotes lineatus. Next base: position 134,475,459 of record OW679200.1, read on the forward strand.
CTTTTCCTCCATTTCTGTACCAAACCCCATGTTTAGTTCTTAGCTCTTTTGGCGGCTTTCTTGATTTTATTTCTTTTTATAATGTTTATCTTTTTTCCTTTTTTGTTTTAATGTATCTTTTCCAGGCTGTTTTCTTTGGCTTGATTTTCTTTTTTACTTCTTTAATTGACTATTTAGTTCTCTTGCTGCATACTTCTTCAGCGACTTCTATGGTGTTTTCAATCTTTTCCATATTTCTTCTATGTTCCAATTGCGTTCTTCGTGTTGTTCCTTTTTTTTTGTTGTGCCAATTTTTGTTCCACTTTACTTTGAAACGTTATTCTTTCTTGGAGTAGGTATTGTTAGTTTGGCTACTTGATTTTTTCATACTTCTTGGTGTTGGTTTTGTTGTGTAGAATCTTGTGTCAGCAACTACTAGTTTGTAATCTGAGTATATTTCTCACTCTTATGACTTTAACTTCAAGTATGGAATATTTAGCTTTTCTGGAGTAGGAAATGTCACAATACACAAAACAAATAGTGGAAGCCATAAGATGTTGGCTGTGAGAGGCAATTCACTGCAACTGGTACAAACAGGCTAAGAGAGAGCGAGAGGAAGAGAGAGAGGGAAAGAGAGAAAGAGAGAGATTATGGAGAACATAGCTGCAAATGTAGATTACATAAGTTTAAAAATACATTAAATGGAAGTTAGAGCGATTAATTTATAATCTTTGTGCATTTGTACCTTAACACTGTTGCGTAATTGAAACTCTAAAACGTAATTATCAGTTAATAATTACTACGTCTATTATGTTGATTTAATTGTTCTCGGCAGCGCTATCTAGATATTTATGAATCACGGAATACAATTTATGAAAGGGAATCTTGAATTCGTATTTACCATTAGCAGTTACGGTGTTGTAAAGTTGCTGGGAAATTTCCAATAAACTCAAATGGTTTTTATTCGAATTTAGTTAAGTCATTGTATTTAGGTGTAAAAATTAAAACTACTGATTACGTTAAAGCTTTTTAGCAGTTCTGCACTAAAAATTAATTAAAAAAAATTTGTTACAAATCTTCAAAATGCCAGGAAATTATTATTATTCTGTAGGTTCGAAAGTTCTGTTCTTCAAAATATTTAGTTTTGAATAATTTCGTATCCAGCATAGTTTCAAATTGTAGAAATAGATTGCTAATGCCTTTATTCCAACTTGCATATTGCATACTATAACGTGGGAAGATTTCTATTTCTGCAACGATCGCCATTGTTGATGTCGCTTTTCCTGCTTAACTTGTCAAAGCGATATCAACTGGCAATCGGCGGAAATTCTTATAGGGCTTAGCTGGTGACGTACTCGCTCCAAGTACGAAATTCCGTTTAGCTGTAAGTACTGAACAATTTTGTATTGGTACAAACCGAAAGTTAAAGAAGCTAGAACAGTTAATCTGAGAGATGGAGGCAACAGACGTGAAAAGAGCGAGGTTGCAGGAAGTAAACCAGAAGCACCTGGGCCGAACGCCGTCTTGCATAACCTTCCTTGAGAAGGGTTCCACTTCTTTGCCAACCCAACTGATGGGTCGAGCCCATTAGCTATTCAGCTTGCGGCAATGTCAGTAGATCGCGTATTTGCGGAACTCACGTTCCAGAACGTAAATCTGGGCGACTGTTGTGTTTTTTAATTAACATATTACGTGAATGTTAAAATTCATGAAAATTACTGCTGCCCAAAAGTTTGCTGTGTTACTTTCGATGGGCCACTGAATAAAGTTTCTATGTTTTTACAAAAATACACTATTGGCTATCGGACTACATGCCATTTCAAGGCGTATGGTGCATATTACTGGTTAGTTTCACACGGCTATGACGTAATATGTTCGTGAAAATAGTTTCTCAGGGAGCTTAGCCTTCTATAGGTGTTATCACAATTTAAAGAATTAAAGAACTAATAAATAGGTTAGCTAACTAAACTTACATACAGGTCTAGTTTGCAAAAGCCTTAAAATTTGAACTTTTAATGATTAAAATAATTAAGACATTCCGCTATTTATAGCCGTTTATAATGCCTTTTTTTAATTTGTAGAAAAATCAGCAAGTTGATAATGATAAACTGATCTTGGTCTTGTGTGGCCAAGTCAGAAGTATATTAATTAGAAATTTTCAAATTACCTAATATAGCCAAAAATCAAATACCAACCAATTCTACATATCATAGAAAAGAATTATATAATTTTAAAATACTGATAAGAATTCCCATCCAATAAGTGTGTATAGTAATCCAAATGCATCATTTGTATCCATTTAAATGTGGTTAGTTATCCAGCATTTTATTTCGTTTGAAATGTTATTAAATAATATTGAGCATAAATAAGAAGCATGTTTTTGTGAAGTAGACTTTGATTTTTTTTTTTGTATAACAAACAAAAATGTTCCCTTATTTCTGGTTGCATATCTGTAGGTAAATCTCGTTGAATGTTGGTATTTATAAGAATGAATAGTTAATTAAAATAGAAATAGTTGCCTCACAGACATTACCTTAATTTTGTAGGGAGACCATATAACAATATAATTTTTAAAATTAGTTTTTGCAGAATTTCTAAGGCAGACTCGCAGCACGACCCCATCCAATTATGCCATACATCTACAAGATTGCGGATTGTACCAAAGCAAAATACATTTTAGTTGCTATTTTTGTTTTATCCTTTAGTAATACGAATTTGTATAAAGTTTTTCGTAGCCCTATTACTGTTTCTTTAGTATGTTTATTCCTTTTTAGATTTGCGTCTATGTAAATACATAGGTATTTGATGTGGCTGTCAGAAGTAATATTTTGGTTACATTTGTTTTCTATTATTATTTATGCAACCCAAGGTGTGAATAAAAATAATGGGTGTGTTGAATACGTAATTTTTTAATTCGCAAATTGCTACATTAGTTACCATATTATTGTGAAATCCATATTGATTAAAAAATAATATTTCAAATTTGTCCAGGAAATTTATTATCCTAACTCTAACATATCTTTCAATTATTTTGCTTATACTACTCGCTAATGAAATAGGTCTATAATTATTTACACATTTTTCTCTCGTGATCTATGTATTGATATGACTTTAAATACATTCGAGTAATTTGCATTCGTGATATGAGTAATCGGTTTTAAAATAAATGAAGATACTGTTTTTATACAATTTTTGGTTGTACCAACGATTCTAGCTGAATTACAGTTTTTAACGTTTAGATGTGTTTTTAATATCATACTCTGTGGCAGGATCCAAGTATATACGTATAATTTGGATTGAAAAGCGTCACGTATTATCACAAAAATGTTACTAACGTTGATTTGTTTTGCCATGTCAATGCCCACATTCTGGAGAAATTTATTTATATAATTATATAAAAAGCTTTAATAGCATTATCCGTAACTACATTACCCGCTTTATGAACAAGGCAATCAATTTTGGATTTCCTAAAACTGAATTAGTTACTTAATATTGACTTATACATATTCAAGCTTTGATCTGAAATAGTTATCTTTAGTTATTTAATTAAGTTAGTGAGATTATTTCTATAATTTCGAAAATATGTAGCTAATTCTATGTTTTCGCGATTTTTTATACCTTCGTTGCTCAATGTATCTCTTTTTCTTATGGAGGTCAATATTCCGTTAGTCATCCATGGCTTTATCTTAAATTTAGATTTTACTTTTGTCGAATCCGCAATCAATTTTTTTAGCTTATTAATAAAAGGCGAATGTTGTCTCATCCGTGTTATTATTAATTAAAACATCTTCCCATGTTTCCTTTTCTAAAACATTCTTTAATTTAACACAATCAATGCAACTTATATGTTTCTAAGTAATTGAGTTTTTGAGGTAAGGTAACATGAATTTATTATGTTGCAATTGGATGTATTTTTGCAGTGGATTCAAAACCATATTGTTGTGCAACAAGTGCTAAAAGTGGTCGTTTATGCACGAGACATGAAAATCATGAAACTCAGCCTTCGGCTTCGTTTCATACTTTTCATGTCTCGTGCATAAACGGCCACAACACTTTTAACACGAGTTTGCACACAATATTTATTCTACGACCTTCAATTTACTGTTAAATGTCGAATTAATAAAGATTTGCATCTACGACACTTAAGGGATGGGCCTTGGCCTTGGCGCTCAGGTGAATGTTTCTGGAACCAGTAGCTGTCAAAATCAGTTATCAAAGGTAATTATAAATGTACACATTCATTACATAAGGCTTTAATTATTTAAAAAGCACTTTACCTCTAACGCAAGAAGTAACTAGAATAACTTTACAACCTTACTTCCAGTTCGGAACTGTAAATTCCACACCAGCTGTTTACTTTTAGCACATGGGCTAAAAGCAAACACCTGATTTCTATTTTAACATGCTTAATTATAAAACGTCACTTTTAGTGAAAAAAGCTAGCGCTAAAAGGCCTACTTTTAGTAGTAGTCGTAGAAAAAAATTTTTGTAGACGATGCGACTCTAGTTGGTTTTGGTAAATAGGTTGAATATGCAAATTCATTCGTTAAATTTAGATATTCATTAGTAATTATTAGCACATTCCAAAATAGAGATATTAACCTCTCCAGAAATAAACTTCAAAAGTTTATTTAAAATTCCATGATATCAAATCAAGCGAAAACATAGTACTCAGAGCCGGATTAAGGAAATGTGGGGCCCGACGCTTTATTATTTTATTAAATTAATATTTCATTGTAGATAGGAAAGTTTTTATACAATGTAGGAAAATGTACAACGTTTTAACATACATATCAAAACCTTTTTTTTTTATTTTTAATTGTACAAATTCGGGAATTATGTTACCGCAATCTAATTTCCGAAGCACATCACTTTCAAATCTCATTAAAGTAAGCGCAATTAATCGGTTTTGGTTAATACTATTTCTCAATTTATTTTTAATAATTGACAATTTTGAAAACGACCTTTGTTTAACAAAACACAAAAGGGATTAAAAATTTTACAACTCAAAACTTCCGCTTGCTTACTTCAAAAAAAGATTTTAACATTGCCAGAATGCTACTATCTCACATCTGTAAGCATTTTGGGAATTCCCCAATCCCTTTGAACAGGTAAAATTCTAAGAAATTTCAAATGCAAAAGGTTTTTAAATTTTCGAAACAATTACGCAACGGGTATAAAGGGATTTAAATGATTAGAAACCGCACTAGATTAACTATAACCTTAGAATCTTTTCGAGGCCCCCGCAATTCGGTGGCCCGGGGCTGCAGCCCCCTTAGCCCCCCTTAATCCGGCTCTGATAGTACTGAAGGTAGAGGGTAGACTACAGTAATGCCATAAAAAATGTTATTTAAAGGAAAACGGTGACACTGCAGTCGGCATGAATTGTTTGAGTTGTATGCTTTATACGAGGGCGGTTCACCAATTATTGTCCCTAGCATAGAAGCAAACGTTTGAGAAGAACGAAATAATAATTTTGGAAAAAGAAAATAGTCGCTAGGGGCCAAATCTGGCGACAGGGACAGTAAATGATGAACTATCCTCGTATGTTATTCTTAACGTGAATAACTGCGCAACGAATTTGATTATATTTGCCGCAGTTACAATACATATCATACGGTTGCAAGTTGTACTTATCTACCTCATGTTGAATATTCTATGTTTTAATATTATCACATCAAAATTGACTCTAATTGCTATGTCATATATAATAGTGGCAAAGAGCAGTCGTAAGAGAAAATTTTAGAAATGAGATAATCTACCAGCCGTAAAAACAGTATTATTCTACTATGATACGCCTGGTTTGGTATTTTTAAATCATGAATAACCAACCTTTAGACTCAACTATATTAATCAATGGATAATTTTACCAACTAATCAAGAACACTTTCGGACGTCAGTATGGAAATGCTTTAAAAACATTTTAAAAATAGTATTTCGATTGTTGAGGCGAGTTTGACACTAAAATGTTTGCAAAAAAACTTGACTAATATATAAATTCAAGATTTTAAATATACACATAAATTTAACAACAGATATCACAAATTTAACAATCAAGTAATATCTCCCTTACTGAATGAGCCAGACGATACTTAAATTATTTAAAACAAAAATTTATTAAACAGCAAAAAAAAACATTCAAAATAAAGCATATCCTTGCTACTTTAACTAACCAAATTAATAAATTAAAATTTAAAACCAATCAAAATAACATGAAAAAATTAAACTCACACTTAATAGAGACAATAACGCAATTACCAAAACAAAATAGATCATATTCAAAATAATACCTCTAAAACTAATTGCTTAATTAATTTAAATAACATAGTAGCTAAGGAAGTACAATGTGTTTTGGAACTAGAACCTAACTATACCATTTACAAACCAAAAGAAATGATCCAAATAAAAAATATTATTACTAATATTGAAAACTAGAATAAAATTAGGTCTTCAATATGCAATATATTAGAAAACCCTAAAAATAATAATTTAAACTTATTAACGCCAACACAACAAAAATAAAATGAAGACCTATTACTTAAAATTAGACAAACTATTTTTTTAAATGAGCAAAAAAGTGTTTGTCACTAAAGCAGAAGAAACTCAAAAAATGGTAACAATCCATAAGTCAGATTATAATAAAACATGCTAAATTGTTTAAGTGACATGTACATCAAAGAAACTAAAAACCAAATAAATAATATTCAAACCCTAAATAACAATATGTTAAAAACTAGGCTCAACAACAAATGAACACAATGAATTCGCTCCTAAAATTTTATGGTTCGCCAAAATTGCATAAAGAAAACATCCCTTTAAGAAATATGACCAATAATTTAATTTTATTCAACACCTCCTATTTATAAGGCTATTACTAGATCGATTTTAGACCTCTAAAGCGGCCATAACCCACTAATGTGACAAGCGAGTTAAACCATAACCCACTAGTGAAATAAAAACCGGTCACTCACTACTGTATTATTAGTAACACTGTCAAGCTATGTCAAATTTGAAATTTGCAGGATAAGTTTTGCATCAGTCTGTGTCAAATAACAAACAAAACGTAACCTACTAACCTCGAATTTGACTTACACTGACAATACACTTCAATACTGCTAAACGTATAACACGAATCACAGACGACTCTAATTATAAATGTATTTGATCTCTCGGTACTTTCAAGGGTGCCTTGATGTCAATTTGACGTATTTGTCCTTTCCAGGATACGGACATATTGTTGTTTCCTTTCACTCTAAAATACTTCAGAGTGAGAGGGGACAATTATCTGTCCGTACCCTGATCCTCATCAGGGCATCCTAGTACTTTTCAGACAAATGTCAAATTATAATTATAATTATATTAATAATTATTTTATTATAAAAAAAACAATGAACGTCGCTCTCCTCTGAAGACTAATCTACGAGGTAGAGTAAGAAGACCGCACACCATTATATACATACATGTGACTTGGAGGTAACACAATGGGTGCAGCTTTGACGCTAAGTGAGTGTTGTAAATTTACAATAATAGACTTTTGACTCTCACTTTACTTAAAACAAAACTGGCCTGCGGGTGTTAACAAATAATTAGTTAAATCAATTTTCTTAGCGAATACTACTCAAAAAGAAATCGCAATTTATCGAATAAAATTGTTTTTTTTTATTGAAGCTGCTGCTACAAATATTTTACTCCTTTTAGTTTAGACACTATTTTTTTTACATAAGCAGGCATTAAGGCACCATAAAAATGCAAAATATACAGTAAATATGCATTTATTGTTAAACATTTGTACTGTCGCCATTATTAAATGTGCACGAGATACGACTTCTACCAGACTGATACCACGATCACAGTAAAGATTAAAACCACAGTGAAACTAAACTCCAATATTAGGGGTACAACACAATGCAAATTGTCAGCTTTTCCAACTGTTGTGAACAATAATCACAGTGAATGATTTAATTCCTGTAATGAATGGTCTATCACTTCCCTATAGGTAGGTGCTGTGACCTTCTAGAATTAGCTCAGTTTTTATTAAGCTTTTACAAAAAGACAAGAATTTCTGTTGGTATTTACTTGGAAACAACATTTATAGAAAAACCACATCAACAGTAATATATTATGTTCATTCCTTTTTACCGGCAATTCTGACAGAGATATGAACGATTGCTTATTGTGGCAAAAAATTGCACGACTGCGAAGCAATAAGCAAGAATACATATCGCAATCACAATTACCGGTAAAATTATAATATGAAACAAATATCTTTTGAGTGACTATTGCATCAATCATTGAGGAAAATTTCAAGAAGGGGGTAAGGCGTAGTATTTTCGATAAATGTTACATAACCCAATTACCGATAGGTGGTAAAAAATGTCATATAATAAACATTATCGATGGAAGTGATTGGCTGAAAGTACTCAAATGGAGTTGACTGATTGGTTGAGTGACTCCATTTGACAGATGTATATGCAATAGTGGAAATAAGTACTTTCCGGCGGTCTTCCGGCACGTTTAAGATATTTTCTTTAAAATAAAAGCAAACAGGGGTTTATACCTAAAAATGGCATTTATGTAGAAAAGCGACCAGATTACGCATTTTCAGGAATTTCAAGCATGTTGTCTGCTTCCGCTTTAAAGTGATAACAAAAGAAGTAGGATCGATAAAAAGTAGTATTTTTATAGAAAGTGTCCTTTATTAAACTATATCTATAAACTGGAATTATCTTACTTTAGTGCGAAAATAAGCGCTTGAAATATAATAACGCTTTGTGCCTTATGTTTAATTTTATACATTCTCAACTAATCTATAAATGATTTTAAACACATCTCTTGATTTTCCCACATTTTACTCCGTTAAAGTTTTTTATGATGATCTTTCTACGATTAGTTGATTTTCGTTAGTAATAAAATAAAACACAAACATTATATTTAATCTACATTTTTTCAGTTTTCGTAGCTGGGAGAAAAATACTTCGTATTTAAACCAATTAAATACATAAGTATTTGGATTAAAGAAAAAATAAAATTAAAAAATGCCTCGACGCCTCGGCACCTTGATATAAGTATAGCATGCATACACCGCTTACAGCAGCTATTAAGAAAAACTTATTTAGTTGTGATTCACATTACACGTAACACTCGACAACAATACAAGGCGTTTTCTAATAAGGCAATTATGAATGCAACTGAAATACTGAATATGACATATGTAACTGCATAACGATTAATTGCAGTAACAGAATATCTAATAATAAATAATGTTATCAGCCTCGTTACCATCCCCACTACAGGGGCGTCGGCCTCTCCTCTTTGACGAGATTTAGACATGGAGACTCCACGGTTGTCAATACAGGACTGGGGAATCGCAGTGAAGTCGACACAAAATTTTTGTGACCGTTGGGGTTAATGAAGTTTCAACGAGAAGCTGCTACCTCTGAACCACCTCCATCTCCATCGTTTATAATAAATAATAATAACAACCATTACCATTTTAATTTTTACTATTCTTTGTCTTCAACATAATATAATTCCTTGTTCTGGTTAATGGTTGCGAGTTTTTAATGTTTTAATATTATATACAATCTATTAATATGGTTTTTTCTTTGTTACTTGTAAGGACTTGATGTTTTCATATTTTGTATGTACTAAGATGATTTATCTAATTTTCATTACTTGTAGTAATTTGATATACTGAATACTTATATTGCATGCAATATAATATGTTTTCTTTAATTTTTAATTATTGTGGAAATTTACACTTTCATATTTTTATTTTATTTATTAATGTTTTTGATAGTTTTATTTTTTTTTATTTCCATTTTTTTCTACACTGATGTGTTTTTACGTTCGTAATTTACTATAAAATTTTAATAATTTCGTTCTATGTATTTTCCAACTAACATGTTTGTTGTATTAGTTTATTATTTTTGAGATTTTAATATGCACATTTTTTTATTATTTGTATAAGAATTTAATCCCGATAACGATTTATACTACATTTTAAACTAAATAAACAATTAATTTTAAAATATTTTATTTTAAAAGCGTAATAGGAATTTTTGTATCATATACAGTGTTTTTCACTTTCGTTAATTGTTTTAAGAATAAAGTAATTTCTTCATATTTTTGAGTTTCTTAAATATGTTAGTGCAAGGCTGACAACCTTGCGCTAACTGTATGTCATTGAAACGTCCAACGGACGCTCTATGATCCTTTGAGGACTGAATACGAACGAAGAAGAAGAAATATAATGTTACTTAAGGTAGTCGAAAGTATATTTTCAGATGTTAACTTCTGATCAAACTTTTAAGTAGATTCGTTTTCGCGGCGAATTATCATATTTATACAGATTAAACAAAATGAGAAGGTACATACAAGCTCCTTATCAATGCTTCGGCACATGGTCGGTATGGAGCGGCTTTTGCCCGCTCCTTACCACATGTAGTCTTCGTAATCTATTGAACCGGTGCTTTCAGTGTGGTATGGTCGTTATCGTATTGTATTATATTGCTATGAACACATTTTGGTAGCTGTATATTTCAAATGATAATAATTAGTAATTAATAACTTAACCAACAAAACAAATATTTATTATAAGAATGTCCACTAAATGTAATAATTTAAATTTCAGATTTGTTATAAAATAGTGTAGTCCTTGAAAATAATTGATAGAATGACGTTTTTAGAATAGCTTTATGTTTGTTTAAAAACAAATTAAAATCAGATCAAGCTTGGCATTTCATGCAACAATAAGATACACGGTAAACAAAATAATTGGGGTGGTTTCTCCAAGAGGTTTGCTTGTATTTTGCCAAGCTGCCCCAAAAATAAGTTATTTCTACGTGCTATAAAATACACAAGCTAACGAAAAGTAGTGTGTTATTGAGAAATTGTGTCCTGAGTTATTCGTGGAAGTTTTCACTTGCATTGAGCTTCCGAACAGGTAAATACGAGGCATCGGTTTGGTCCAGTGAAAGTGATGCTATTGGGATATTATTCTACGGAGGTCAAGCCAAGTTCGTGTATAAGTGTATAAGCAAGGCGCGTACGTGTGATGCAGCGGAGCCCTACATTAAGGGCCCCAGCTTCAGTGAAAGCGATTCGGAAGGCCTTCGAGAGTGGCAACCGATCATCAAGTGGGGCCGAGCGCAGATTTGTGCCCAGCCTACTGCAGGCCAGCAACAACGGCTTGTCCAGAGCATCGTGGGAGGTCCAGCTCGCTGCAGGTTGCTCTATATTTATCGTATAAGCCATTAAAAGGTCAGATTTGCCACCTAAAAGTGTTAGTTTTGTGATTGTGGATCGATAAGCGCCGTTTACAGCGTCACTTCCGGTTCGTGGCGTGGGTAGAAGTGTTTTGTTTCGTAACGCGGAATACTTACGTTCTATTATTATCGCACACCAACAGCGTTAGTTGCGTGGACATCAAGAATTTAATTAAAATTAGAAGCCTGTTCATGTACTTTCTAGGTTAGGAAACCATCTTGAATTAATGTCGGTCCTTTCAGTTAGAAATACTACACTTGTTAATTCTCATTAGTTAAATAGCGGCATACAGAGTGCTTACAATTAAATTTTTAGGACTTTGAAGAATTAATAACAGCAAATTAGTAGTTTTAAGTTGAACGTAGCGAACTAACCCTGAGATGGAGTAATTGGTGCTCAATTCTCTAAATTGTGGAAAATTACTTATATGGTAGGCAAAAGATGATATGGAACATGCTACGTAGCCGTAAAAGTCGGGTAATGAATATGTACAATCAACAAATGTTCAAGCAAATGCCGGATGGCTCATTTTAAAAAATTATATGAAACAGTGGAAGGTGGAATTGATGACACAGAGCCAGAGATCGATTACATAAGTAAAGTTCTCCCTGAAATATCGCAAAATGACGTGGCTGCTGTAACAGGAAAGCTGAAACTAGAAAAACACCAGGTGTGGATTTAATAATTTGTTTTCCATTACAAAAAAAGCGAATAAGTACGAATAAGGGCGCAGTTTACGAGTGGTAACCTTGTTTCCAGTGGAAGCCATAAGTTATAAACACTATGTAGAGATGCATTCAAAGAGTTTAAAAGAATATTCTTAAAAATCTTAAACAATCATTTAATTGGTCTTATCAACATTTAATTACTTGGCAAATTAACTTATCATACTGATGTACTGCTGAGGAATCAGTATCCTAACTTATATTTTGATAAATTTAGTTGTTGTTTTTTTATCGTTGCATATTATAATGTGGCTTTTGACGTTAATGTATTTTTAAAAGAGTGTAGGCTATATTGATCCCGTGACTGTATATAATCTGAATCTTAGGTTAAATGAACTATTAAAACCACCCTTCAGTCGGACTGAACTACTTACGTGGTCTTTGACATATAATATTGTACTGAATTTCATGTACACTCGGAAAAAGCGTTTGATGATTTTACAAACGCTGGCTAACTGCACTTTCCGCTTGTTTGCAGCAATTGTTGGCTGCCAGGCTGTTCCAAGCCGTTTCTAATTGGGCGAATTCAAGTATTATGAGTCGCTAATACGTGCAACTTTCGGCAGAGGCTGCGTGCAGCTGTCTTATTCCTTGTTAAATCTGCATGGGTTAAATATCCCCGCATCTCGCATGTAGCGTGTATTTCTTGCTGCACTGGCGAAAACCAAAATTTACAATACACATTCAGCGCAGGACCGGCTTAACAAATAATTCCTTACATAAAATATGGTATTACATCTAATAGGAAATGCAACTTGGCTTCTACATTTAACCATGAAACTAAACATCACCGATGAGGGATACAGCTTGTAATATACCACTATCTCGCGGTATGTTATTACAAATAATATTAAGTTAAATCTACACTTTTATTATTAACAAGAAGCAATATCAGGTATAGCTCCTTAAGTACTTACCGTACTTCTTAATGAAATAAATCGAAATTGATGTATCTCATAACTCAATTTGACACTTTGAATTATTTCATGTGATTCTAGTTTTTTATTACCTCGGCTAGTCAGTTTAATAAGCAATGCGAATCCTTGTTCCCAGCTAGATGGGTAAATGTTCAACTAATAACTTTTTATTGTAGTTGAAGACTTAATTACTTTAAAATATAATAATTATTTGACTTCGTTAATCAAATACACTCTTTAGTTACTACACAAAATTGAACTTATACTTCAGTTCGTTAGTATCGCTTCAAAGCTTGGTCTGACATTACAAAAATTAAATAGATGTCAAAATATTTTAATTAAATGTTTAAAAAATCCAAACTTGATTTAAATTATGATTCTAAAAATAACCTAATCCAAAAATATAAATTTTAAATCATTATGACCGAAAACCGTCGAGTACTCGAATCACTATTAAAATTTAGAAAATTAAGTATTCTAAATTAATTTCTAAATATATAATTACAATTTTTTAAATTATTTGCCGCACCAAACTTTCTATATACTTCTTAATGTTACTGAAGAAATGGACACTAACCTTCTGATAGAATCTCTTGAACCTGAGTGTTATCCCAGCTCGTATCTGGATGCTAGTCAGCAAACACCTCCTTGGTTGTTCACGACCAAATAAAAAACTTGTTTCAGCTCTTTGGCCCCCTTATTGTGTGAATAGACAGTTCAACAGCATACCACAAACACGCACTTGCACTTTTTACTGGTTTCGAAGTAAAATACCACTTTCAATGGCTTATTTTGAATAATACTTATGACCCATAGTCAAATTTGATCGTAAAGAATATTATATTGCTATTACGTATCAAATATTCAATTTTTATTCTTCACAATTAATGGGAATTTAACCCTTAACGTGATTATTTATTGGCGATTATAAATTCAAATTATTCTTTCTACTTCATGTAAACAACCACTCTGGTTGCCTATTACCACCCCACCAGTTAAAACATATGTTATATCACATGATACCCATCATTCATATAGTATCCTGCATTACAAGCTGGCCCGTTACACCTCCACAATGTCATATGAGTTATACAAGTATAATTGATAGATATATTTGTTAGATCCTCTCCTTCTTCTTCTTTTTTTCCTTTATGCCATTACAGCGGCAGGGCTATGGCTTCAATCCACCTCCTATTATAGGCATTTCCATCCCTTGCCAGCTCTCTTGCACGTCTCTTATTACTTTCCTTCGTCTGAAAGCTATTTCGTTAATTGTTCATATCATATTTTTCTGTGTTTTCCACTCGGTATTCTGCCCTCAGTTCTCGGCTCATATGTCCGTTTTGGTAGTCAATTGTTTATCACTTTTGGCAAGCGCTCCAGCTATTTTAGTTGAGAATTTTAAATTTTGTTCATAAGAGGTTCGTGTCCTAATTGTGCTCATATTACAAGGTTCCTACTTCTATCTCTTCTTGTCTCTCCAATATCTCATTTCCGCTGCTGTTACTTTCGATCTGTGCTTGTCAATCAAGGTCCAACTTTCTGCTCCGTTCGATGAACAGTTTAAAATATGCCACTTAGCGTTTTTATTCATTTCTTGCTCCTGTTACAGTGTGATCTATTTGGTAGTACAGTTGGCTTGCTTTGTTTACTCTGTTTAGTATTTCTTTATCTATATTTTCCTTTCTGGATATGTTATCTCCAATTCTTTAACTGCCAGTTATTCATTCAAGTCATTAAATAGTTGCTGTAAGTCTCTTTCATTGCTGGCGAGTAATATTATCGCCAGCATAGACCAGGCTTTGAATCTATACTGATTGCATTCTGCAAGTTTCCTGCTTTTACTTTTCTTCCACGTAGAAACTTATCTGTACTGACGTCACGCTGGAGCGCTGAGGCATTGTCTCTAGTCGGTAATGGTTTAGTGGCGAACAAGAACTTGCTGTTCAGTGGAGTGGGGGGGGGGGTCACATGTCGAGATGCATTCAAATAGGTTAAAAGAATATTCTTAAACAATCATTTACTTATCGTACTGATTTTCTGTTTAGTTCTTATTTTAGCGCATGTTTATCGGTTACTTCCGGTAAGCAGGTCTAATTTCTTTAAAACACAGAACTCAGTGGTAGAACAACAAGTATCTTGACATAAGATAAACTGTCTCCAGATTCCACAATTATTATATTAAGTTTGGTTTTAGAGAAGGCGGCGGTGTCTGATCAATACCGGTTGAAAAACAAGGCATTAGTTCTCCGGCCTGACGTCAGTACAACAAGGCCGAATTATCCAATGACTGACTTCACTCTGCCATTACTCCGCCTCTAGCCTCGAAATAGAAACTCTTATTGGCCAATTCTGCCTTTTTGGGCTGACGTCAGGGTCAGGCCGAAGAGCTGAGACCTAGTTTTTAAGCCGGTCTGATAGTGTTTTGGGATAACATTTGGGACAAGCTTTATTCTTAATTTTTAGGGTAAAACTTAATTATTGTACTTCTTAAATAAAAAGTTAAAGAAAAATACGCAATCACTTTTCTATAAGCAGGTAATATTCTAAAACACTGGTTATTAACTTTCCGTTTAGTTTTCAATTCAAATTGCATCAAGGGTTTGAAATCGAAGACAAACTTGCGGTTTTGAAGGAGCGTATCCTTGATATTAGTTCCGGTGGAAACCTAAATGAACCATGCCCAAACCCAAATAAATAAAGGGTTTATATACTCAACTTGTTAAATTTAAAAAACGCCATTCGTTTCTATTAAAACGGGTGAATTTTCAATATTAGACGTGTACGTTTTCAACCTCTGTTATCAGGTTTAAATGCTTGGCATTCTACAAAACTGAAACGCGTTGAACGTAACGGAAACATTGAATTCTGAAAACAATGAACAATCAATACGTTAATGGCCGTATGTTGTGTATGAGTCATAATGGAACAATTCGTCCTCTGCAACGAAATATTTATTTAGTCGCTTTGCTTGCAGTTTAACTGTGAATTTCGTTTGCTCCAACGCAAGGTTATATTTTCAAAGCTGCTTGGAAAGGAATTTCAATTTTCATAAACAAGTTTATACGATCTCCGCAAAAATTATTTTGCATGGAAACTTCTATTCGATTTTTATACAAATTCAAAATCTGCTTAAGAACTCCAAGAGGTGTGAATTTTTTCCTAATCCTAAAAATTACAAGGATAAAAAGTATATCTTTTGAAAATCGAAAGTACAGTCATTTTCAGCGAAGCCACAGTGATTTATGTAGAGAAATAAAGCATGTACCTGTATCATACAGCTTTGAAACTTTTTGTTTGTGTAGACTGTAAATTATTGCAGCTTATTAAATATTGTGTTCTTTATCCAATTATATAAAGTTTCTAAGATTGTCTAAAAAGGCTGCAATGGAAAAATCATATTCGCCACTGTCACTTAAAACGGAAGCATTGTTTAGCGTATAATTAAGCATCATTATGTAGAATTAAAAAGTTCAACCATTAAACAATTAACTGACACAACGAAGCTCGTCCTGTATACACGATGTCAAGACACCTCACCAATTAATTGGCGGCTAATTACCGAAACCAGCAAAGGCCGCTGACAAAATGTCTCGAGTCAAGGCACATTCAGCAGCGAATGGGTGCGAGATCACACCCACCTGGGTCATTACCATACGATCATTACGGTTTACGGCTACGGCTTCTTGCTGTCAGAAAAATGAGTCAGTCAGCAAAATCACTGCTGGTTCTAAATCATCGCCATTTCCGAAACCCAAAACGGTTGGACTTCCATAAATCCGCTGTAACAAAGTTTCAACCTCACCCCATCGCGGCATTCCTATGCAGATGATGCACTTGCATTTTTGCAGGTGGAGCTATAAACCGAGGCTCACCTTCATGAAGTTGCATCTTCGCAACGGCTGCTTAGGAACGGGCTAGTTAAATGCCAAGAGGAATATTTTGAACAACTGAGTTATTTACTGTAAAGAGCTCGCTATTCTATAACTGCCTGAATTCGTGGTTATTCAGAAACAATGTTTTTCTAAATGTAGTGATTTGATCAAGAAAATATAAGCTTCACTGGTTTCAAAACTGGTAATGAAGCCTTATTTATTATGTACAAAATACCTGCAAATTATAGAGCGATATGTATAAGTTTGGTTTTCCTATATTTTAAGTCAGCATTCAATACGGTACCGAGACACCATATACGGTATACATTAAATTAAGTCAAAATTAAAAGAGAACTAAGGGAGGCAACACAGAGTAGGAGAGTAAAGTGACTGTAAGACTGAACTGGAATTACTCAAAGTCTTTGAAAGTGACCAGAGAAATAAACAAGGGGCATCATTAGTCCAATTGTTTGTTTTGGCAGTGCATGACATAATTAGAAAGTGCAAGAAAACCAAAAGCAGGAAACTGCAAAATGCAACCAGTATAGATTCAAAACTTTGTCTATGCTGGCGATAATATTATTCGCCAGCGATGAAAGAGACTTACAGCAACTATTTAATGGGTGGAAAGAACAACTGAAAGTTACAGAATTGGAGATGACGTTAGTCCATATCCAGAAAGAGGAATACAAATAGAAATAGTAAACAGAGTAAATACAGCAAGCAAACTGTAGTACCAAATAGATCACACTGTAGCAGGAGAAAGAAATGATGAAAAACGCTAAATTGCATCTTTATAAAACTGTTCATCGTGACATTAACACACAGAGCATGAAAGTTGGATCTTGATTGACCTGATTCACAAAATATTAAATTCTCAACTAAAATGGCTAACAAAAAATCGACTACTACCATAACGAACCTATGAGGCGAGAACCGAAGACAGAATACTGAGTGGAAGACCAAGAAGGGTATTAGATAAACAATTAACGAAATAGCTTTCAGACGAAGGAAAGTAATAAGAGCAGTGCAAGAGCTGGCAAAGGTTAGAAATACTTATAATAGAAGGTGTATTTATGCCACAGCCTTGCCGCTGTAATGGCATAGAGGGAAAAAGAAGAAGGAGAAGAAGTAAAAAATATATCTACCAATTATACTTATATAACTAATATGACATTGTGGAGGTGTAACGGGTCAGCTAGGTCCCTCACCGGTAATGTTTATTTTCATGGTTAAATGTAGAAGCCAAGTTGTACTTCCTATGTTATATTATTTCATTTAATATTGTATTTTATGTAAGGATATATTCACTAAGCCGGTCCTGCTCTGGAAGTGTATTGCAATTTTTGGTTTTCGCCAGTGGAGCAAGAAACACACGCTCTACGCTAGATGCTGGGACATTTAACACATGCAGATTTAACAAGGAAAAAGGCAACTACATCCAGCTTCTGCGAAAAATTACACGTGTTTCCGACTCATAATACGTGTAGTCGCCCAGTTCGAAACGGCCTAAAACAGCCTGGAAGCCAAGAATTGCTGCACCGAAGTGAAAAGTGCAGCAAACCAGCGTTTGTATAGTCCTTAAACACATCTTCCGAGTGTACATGTAAGTACACCAACTATCCTATTTTTGAAGGCGGTTTCGAAGAGTCCATTTCGACAGATGCCAATTCAGCTGTCATTACTAGGCCTGCATGCTATCGAGGCTTTCCAGCATCATGCCAGCCAGAAGCGGGTGATGTAATCGCTACGTGCCATTTCCAAGGTTATGCAGCAGCTAGTTCCAGGTAAAATGTTTTTGAGCTGTCTGATAAAGTTGTGTTGAAGTGCGAGTTTCTACAAGCGTGAATGAAGGTGTTTTATTACCAATAAACAGAGCCGGACTCAAATAAGTATTGGCTTCAGCCAATTTTGGCATTGCGTTTTTGTTAAGACATTTATTTCATTCGCCATGTATGTGTTGCGAGTACACTTAGCTATTCTGCAAGTAGATTTTACTAGGAGCTAGTTCAGTTTTTATTAAATTTTCTTTGATTTTCGTTTTTTGTGTTTTTTATGTGTTTTACAGTCAACAGATTGATGTAAACAAGTTGGCTTGTGCATTGTTTTAGCAGATAGAAATCTTCATAAGCCACTAAATGAGAGATTAAGAGTTTCATGTTCATTGAGCTTGCTCACTGGAAAATAAAAGCCAGTAACTATTTAAATATTAAGCTCGAGACGTCTTGTTTAAATTTAACATTGCCACGGAGAGGCACGATAAACGTCGCTTTTCAGAAGATACAACGTTATCGTGGTATACTTATTGGTGTACTTTTAACTCTATTCAATTACACGATTAAATCAACTAACACTCTTAGGAATGGCAATATGTTATCATTTATTCCTCCCATTATTAGTAAATTTTGTATCGAACATGTTTACAGCTATACAAGCAAACCAATAGTTTCGTGGAAGTATGTTGATGATGTTTTTGCAACTTAGCCTCATAATGTTGATGAGATCAAGAAATTAAAACAATTTCTATCAAAGTTACTTTAGAAACAGAATAGCACAATCAGTTACCTTTCATTGATATACTAATCACGGCAAGAACAAACACTTCTGAAGCATCGGGAGAGCTCAAACATAAGTTAAAGATAGGTGTTGTACTTTTACAACAAAGTGTTACGGTGATTTTGATGTTAGTTTTCTCCTAAAAACCACTTATTGGCTCTGCGAATTTAAAGGATATAGGCTTTTTTCTGCACCGAGGTTACGTTGAAAATTGCAGGTGTTTCAGTTGGACTCTTGCACTTTTTCTCCTCGTGTTATGTAGTGATGTGTCCTGGCTCTGACAGGGCTCTCTGAGGTATGTTGGTTAATTAGCTCTGGGAGCTCGATATTTACCATACGCATCCAGCGTCTATTTTGACATGTTGAAGGTTGGCAGCTGACATTCGAGTGCAATAGGCGCTGCCACTTGTCCCATAGGGTTGACACTGCTGGACAGTTCATTCCCAGTAATGCATTTTTGGACTATCTACTTGAATCTGCGCGTGATATCTTATATTGTCTTAACTTATCGGAGGTTCTCTGCTAGGATTTGGCGTCTTGTCTGCTCTATTTTTCGAATTTATATTATTCTCGCCATGTATGATAACGTGGTCACTTAGTAACTTCCGTCAGTGAACAGGTTTCTGGTGTCATTTCGTCACGCTATGGTGGCATTTTCAATTTATCGGTTTATTTTGTTTTGGTTTCCAAGTGAACAAACTTCGAACTAACTAAACAGCCAGTAAATTGTCAAAGACATCTGACCTTTTATGGAAATTTATGATTTAGTGATAGATTCTTCTCTATTATTTTCCCTTTCATTATGGTCGGTTAGTAGGATGGAATTTGGAAAAGTACACCGGTGGGTAGATTTATTGGAGATAACAGGTTTTAGGAAAGTGCAATTGTTATGACTTGTAGGTCATTTGACCTTGCAATTTCTAAGGACTGGGGAGAGAATGTTGAGCCGATTTACATCAGAACTGGGTATTCTAAAGGCACCCTAGAATATCACAGCTCGCTATCCGGCTTACTTAGAAGTGTTGTAAGATTATTGTTTGTTTGTTCTAGTGCTTTTGCTTATTGAGACTTCATAAACCTAAAGAATAACCACAGCCTCAATTTGGTACGTACATCATATATTTATAATTCGAAAACTGAGATTCTTGAGTTCGAGATCGAGAATTGATATTCGAGAATTTTCGAGTTGGAGATCGAGAATTTTCGAGATCAAGATCGAGAATGGGTAAACCTCTTCTTCTTCTTTTTTCACATTTCCCATTTATCCCTTACGACGTTGAGTCCTACATGTTCTGTAGCTGTTTTGTTTTCTCGTCATTATTCTAACTTCTTCGAGGTTCTTTCATCTTCACCTTGCCTTGACGTTCTCCTTTCATTAGACTCGGGGCTTGCCTCTTGCCTATATTCCTTTTGTTCTTGGGGTATATCCCTAGTCCAGTAGTTTCCTTTTATTTCCTTTTTTTAACTTCTGCTATTACTAAAGTGTGCACTTTATCTTTGTCCATTTCTTCAGTCATTTCTACTTCTTTTCCTGTAGGGAACGTAATATTCCACGTCTCGAACCGCTCCATTTTCACCCGTTGTTTCCTTTCTACCCGTCCGTGTCTGAGGCATTACATGGTGATTTGAATCCTTCTTACTTTATGCAGAAATCACGTTACCACGAGATAACTGGAATAATTGTACCCTCAGAGCCTTTGCTATAACAGATTGTACCATGCGTAGATGAGGTTGATATTTGAGAAAGGTAAAAACGTCTCAATGTTTCTAGTAATACTAAAACAGTAAGAGGACTCACTTAATGTCGTTGGGATTCGAACCTGCGCTCCTAGAAGAAATTCCATGCTAGCCAGACACTTTACGCGCTCGGCCAAATTTAGCTGCCTGGCGTACTTGCTTATCTCTGCATTATACAGGACGCGGTGACCACTGGACAGACGATGAACTAACTGCACCTAACCGTTGACGGTAGATATACACAAGCAGACAAGCAAGCTCGACAGGCGTTTATATACTCGTATAAGGATATTGCTCCTGCATTTAAATATCTGTCTAGACATGTCTAATATTCACAGGACAAGTAACAGCTATTAGACGTAATGCACCCAAATCAAGAAAATAGTATAAAATCGAACGCCCCATTAAAGAGATGCTAGGTATGTAATAATGGGTTAAATTTAGTAACGTTGATAACGGACGTAATTTTTTCTGAAATATTTGCATATTAATATTTATATTTCTTTAGTATGGCGAAATACTAAAAACATTGTGAATAATATTGTAACACCCACCACAAACCAGCTTCAGAAATTATCTTTATGATTGATGCCAAAATAAAATTCAGTAATCTATTCTACCGTACTTAAATAGTTCCATAAATCTAACAATTTTGTAGGTCAAGCCCAGTTGACAGTGTATTAAATTTAAGATACAATTTTTGGATATATTTATGCCATAAACATTGACAATTTTAAAAATAAAATGTATCAATCGTTCAGGCAAAAGCTTTTAGTAATATTTATTAGTAAAACGATTGTAGCAGTTATGTAACCAACAGTTGACTGCGTGTTCATTTTTTTCACGTTGTCAAATGTTGAGGATATTCACAACTTGTTTCTACTGTTATTGTGATCAATCTTATTACGTTTGGCAATGACGGATATGCAGCAGCTACTTCTACGCTATTAACTGGCATGTTAGTAATAAGGGAAAATAATCGAAAAAAGATTTTTACTGCTGTGTAAACAAAATGAGTACATATTCACAAACACGATTGCACTGAACAAGGATTGCCGTAATTCTGATGCATAATACTTCGTCGTACAGCATCAATGAGTTACTACTTGGACTTGCATCACAGTGATATAAGAAGAATAGTAGATAATAGTTGTAGCACGAAGCTAACACGGCCAGCCTGACGTTAGGACATTCTCACCCAATAAGATTAGTTATTTTTGTCTATATTAGAGACTGTTGCTGAACACCCATCACAGACAATTTCAAATTTCAAAGAAAAATCAGACAACAATTAATTATTTCGTAGTATAGACATAAGACTATGATTATCATAATAAAACCATCCACAAAATGATTTAGGCACGAAGACCATGATCAACCGGGATAAATCCAAGCACTGTAATACTTTGTCGTACAGCACCAATTAATTACTACTTAGAGTTGCATCACAATAATATAAGACCTTTTTGCGTATGTTACTATGCACAAATACACGTTTCGTACAATCTCTTGTATTTGTGTATTCAATTCAACTCACCTTTTATGTAAACATGCTTATCAAATGGAAGAAATGTAGCAGCAAATATAAATTCTAAGAATGATCGATATAAGAAGTTGTTGCAACGAAATTTTCACGATCGGTTTAGAAATGCAGAAAGAAATTCACATTTCGTCTATTCTGAGAATATGTTGTCTAATAAAACCAAACACCACAACAAAAATGTATTTGCAAGCGAAAGCTGTAAAGTTTGATATAAAAACGATACAGTTGTAAACAGCTATAAAATGCGATTCGTTCTGTAAGAAATCTATCTGATTGTTTGCATTTTGTAGCAATAAGAAGGAACAATGTAGGTCTTTAAATTTTTAACATTTATAATATGTATAATACTGCAACAAGTAATGATATATAAAAATAGCGATAAAACCTGACTTTTGAAGAATAAAAAATAAAATTTCCAACACAGATACGTACGTAACGAGAAGAAGACAAAAAACAAACTAGGTATGTAATTAGTTAGGAAAATAAAATATCGAATGCAAAAATCAACGATGGCCATTTTTTTCAAATGTTTTCTCCTTCTCCAATTTAAGGCATAATTACATATCTGCTGTAGTCAATTATTTGCATATTCAAGACATGGTTTCCTCCCCCTGCGAGAGTGCTAAACATTCGTCTTCTCAACGCATTCGTTTTGATTTATGACCGAGCATTAACAAAGCGTTCTAAGTGTTCCAAAACGAAGAGCTGGACTTAACTCTACAACTCATTATTGCACTACGCTTAAGCTTCTTATTTTTAAAGCAACAATTTTCCGCTTATTGGCTGGTCACCTGTTCTACCTGCGTGCAGACTTCACAGCAGACAGGATTAACATCTTTCGTAGAAGCCTTATACATTTAGTTTGGCCAGGTTCGTCATGCTAAGCTGCACTTTTTGGGAAAACCAAAATTTAGATTATGGATGCGTACATAAGGTCCTTGTAACGAAATTTCAGTAGCACGTGATCTATGACGTCATAATCGTACCACTATAATAACAAGATAACATTTCTAAAAATACGTAATTTCATTGTTAAAAATAGGTATTTTTAAAATATATGGTTGCCTCTTTGGCCGAGGTCGCCAAAGTTCCTATTTTTCAATGACATTTGCGTTGACATTGACTTTTGTTTGACCTTTGTTAGTGTCAGATACGTCAATTTACGAATAATTTTTCCAATAAATATACTAATATTTAACGTCTATGTATGTTGTCTACTTCTTTAAATACAATCTCGAATAGGCATAAAAGTAACATAACCTAGATTTAAGAAAAAACCTGTGTCATAATATTAAAAATAATTGACAACGCTGCTTCACAACAATTTAATTACGTGATACTAAAATTTCATTACAAGGACTATAGTTTTCGTATCCGACTCGTCGAGTCGATTGAACTTCTCTAGCAATGTAATGTCAAGTTTACTTAAGTTGCTTAAGTATCACAGATCACACTGTTGCAAATCGAAGTGAGTAATGAAATACATATTTATAAACGCAAATATTGTGCCAAACTGATATTAAATTAATTTAAGGGAATAAAGCCTGTAATATTTATCATATATGATTTCCAACTAATAGTTGCATAGATATGAAATACAATCATTTACTGTTTCCATATTAATCAAATAACGCCCGATAAAAGGGATTATTTCATACTAAGTGTAGTCTACAAACTAAAATAATTAAACTTGAAACTCAACATTTAACAACATAACTTCGGTTGGGCAATCTACGTCAAAGTAAAATCACAGCAGAGAAGAAAGCCATTCAAATTTAATGTAACAAGAGATAAAATGCTTACAAAAATCCCTTTTTCAATTCAGCGCCATATAATTCATTAAGAATATCGTCGCCTGCTCATTCAATGACACTCCTAAGGGAAATGAGTTTTATATAAAATGTCACAATCCATGTTATTAACAATCGATCTACAAAAATCGACTTGGTTTTCATGATATTGAGCAGTTCATGTTAGGGGTGGGCAATACCAGACATAATATTGATATAACGAGTATGTCGACTCCATCGAATATATTGACTACATTGAATATATCAACTACATCGCATACATCTACTAGATCGACTACATCGGACTTGTCAATTACATTATGTCGACTATAGCGAATATATTGATTGAATCGAGCATTACGGTTACATATATCGAATATAATATATCAGTTTTATTAAACACAAGCAAATTGCGCGCTACGCGCACGTGAAATAGGATACGCGAAAGGTCAAGCTCCGAGTCGAGCGCTAAGATAAGAAAAACAAAACCTAAACAAATATGTATAAACATCTGTGAAGCCGGAACGTGAGATTTTATTTTGTGCCACAGACAAACACACATTAAGGAAAATTATATTATAGATATCGAATAAACTCCATATATCGACTGTGTCGAAATTATCGGCCAGACCGAATATATCGACTAGATCGAATGTATCAACTAACGCCAGCATATAAATTATATAGGATATATCAATTATATTAAACATACCGAATACATTGAATATATTGACTGCATCAAATATAGGGATTGTATTGAATATATCGAATATATCGACTTTATAGAATATATCGATTATATAAAATAATAGACTAATAGAATATATCCACTACATCAAGTATGTCAACTACAGCGAATATATTGATTAAATTAAGCATATCGATTACATATGTCAAATTAAATTTATGAAATCCGTAGCATTTACGGAGAATAATCCTTGCCCGTTTTCGTACCGCGGCTATTGTATTAAATACAATATGCTGACGTTAGATAATCGACGGAAGGTATGTGATCTGATGGTGCTGCACACCATTTTAAATGGAGCTTTGGATTGTCCTGAATTGTTATATAACTTACTTACTTAATCCTTCCTCTTTTACCGTCAGGTGTCAAGGGAGACTGTTATATAAAGTTTCCATTAATATTCCTCCAAAAATGCTAAGGCGATCCGAAACTCTCCATCTGGAGTTGTGCAACACTAACTCCGTCGCTTACAGCCCCTTAAACAGATTTGCTGTATTATACAACTCTTTAAATGCCGACGTCGACATATTTGCAACGACTTTGTCAATGTTTAAGCTTAGAATTTATAAAGATTTTTGTTCTTCTTAGTTTAATTTCTAATCATTGCATTCAGTATTTCCTCCCTTTTTACTATTATTCATGTTAAATTGAAGTAATTATAAGTTTGTTATCTTTGTATAAAATTGTAGTGGGCAATTCACTGGGCTTAGCCTGTTTTTGTCCCAAAGAAACGAAAATAAATAAAATAAATAAATAAATATCAGTTATTGAACATATCGAATGCATTGAATATATCGACTACATCAAATATGGCGATGGTATCGAGTACCTATATCCGGTATATTGACTATATCGAATATATATATATCGACTATAGGGAATATATTGAATGTATCAATTATATTGAACATATCGAATAAATTGAATAATTGATTACACCAAATGTGTCCACCACTACTTCTAGTCATTTACTAACAGAAAATCCGAAAAATACATATTCCAGCATGTTGTTTTAAATATAACTGACAATTTCATTGCGCAAGTATATTTTGTGTTATTTGATACTTAACGATTAATTTAGTCGGCCCACATAAACAAAAACTATTCGAATAGCCTTTTTTTAATCAGGCACGTTCTTAATAACTTATAAACTTATTTCAATAATATAGTACAGTACATACCTATACCAGTAACAAATTTAAGCACTAATAGTAAATATATAAAGTGAGACAAACGAAGGTAAGATGTACTTGTAACGATTTTCCTAGCATTATCGATGTGTTCATCGATTTGCTTTGTCAATCAATCACCACCGTAACGCTACTTATTTTACAAACGATAGTAAATATTTCAGTAAATTATTGAACAATTTACTATAATCAATCACTTCGCCTAGATATATTTCAGGAGAGTTCGTTGGACATTCAACGAGTAGCGTTCATCGACTATTCGTGGAACTGTAAAAATATGCTTCAACTGTATATGTATAAGCTTCTGTTACTGATGTGAACACCATATTTGACAATTTAACTAACAATTACAAGTATATTAATTTAAACGTATAACGTGAGTTGTTTTGGCAGACTTACCGACATTTTAAGGTTATGTTAAGTCAAATATCTTAGTAATATGTAATAAAATGAATAATTCATGCTGCACTCTGTGTACAGTTTACTAAAATTGAAAAAAAAATCATGGGGAGGTTTTTAACATTTTAAATGTATTTTACTGGTTGTCACAAATACATTTCTTCTAATTGCATAGTGGAAGACAACGGCGGTTACCTACCAGAAAGAATTTTTAACGATTTTAAATGCTTATGTATACTTCCTTTCAATTATAAGTTCTGATACATGGTTCAGCACTTTGTATTTTTAGAAACAAATAGCGAGAATACCCAGAAATGAGAACTAGAAAAGTATTTTTCTTTAAATTTAAAGCATACAAAATCCATGTTCTTCCATTTTCCTACTAAATATGGCATTCGTCTATTTGTATGAGTTTGATATAAAACAGCATGAAAGAAAACTGTTAAACCCATTCTACTGAAATTTTTCCATTAATTTAATAAGACACTTTTTTAAGCTGATATTTGCAAAAAATATATTATTGCTCTATTGGTTATATGTAATTACAACTTTTTACTTTTTAAACAGAGTGTTAACTGCAAACACCACTTCTATATATGATGAGCTACAAGAGAGGTAAAAAGGTATAAAACAAAATACGGAGTATTAACCCTCGCGATCGATCCCCCAGTGCGGCAGCTTTACTATGTTTCTAATACACCCTTGCCACCTGTCAACGTTATTGAACTTGACGTAATTTCATGGTTACACAGAGCAATTGCCTAAATATTCATATTTTGATATTTGAAAGTATATCTACAATTTATAAACCAAAGAGGTAGGCTATTTTAAAATTTTGTTAAAAAATGACGTCCTCTGAGAATCCGTTGTAGTTTTTCTTTTACAATAATTGAAATTCTTTTCTTTG
Source organism: Agriotes lineatus (assembly GCA_940337035.1). Taxonomy (NCBI): domain Eukaryota; kingdom Metazoa; phylum Arthropoda; class Insecta; order Coleoptera; family Elateridae; genus Agriotes; species Agriotes lineatus. Next base: position 134,503,090 of record OW679200.1, read on the forward strand.
AAATGCTTCCGCCATGATCAATTATGCTGATGGTTTCTTATCTATCTGTAAAGTACAATTTCTCACCTATTATGTGGTTGTAGATATTACAATATCAACATTAGTTAAACGATTTTTATTTTAAAATTCATTTATGTTTTAACACAGCTGTTAAAAATATGGAAAATATATAACGAATTAGTATATACTTTATAGTGGAGAATATTTGTGCTATATAATTATTAATATATTGCATTTTCGCATTTCTTTAAAAAAAATCGACAACAGAAGATATTGTTAAAAAAACAAAGATTCTCTTTTATTATAGAATATCAAATTTTCCAGAATTTTCACTGTTGCTCCATCTCTTTCAAGCCCTTGTTAAACTGCTTAATTTTTTTTCAAGTATTATTTTACTTACAAATTGTTCATGCCAGCAATCTTGATTAAGACCTTTTTACGTGAAATTGATCGAAGAATCAAAAATACCACAGAGGAGTCAGTATTTCTGAAATTACTCTCAAAACCTTAAAATTTCTCTTCCATACTCAGTGCTGCCGTTCGAACTACCAACAAGGACATAAAGACTTATCAAAAATTCCTTTTACGGGAAAAGTGAGAAAACAAGTGGAAATATATTAATGACAATAAACTAAGAAACGTGAAAGAAACAACAGAAAGATGGGTTTCCAAACTAAAACTAACCAGAACAGAAGACATAATATTAAGAAGATTGAGAATTGGATATACAAAAATAACGCATGGGCACCTTCTAAAAAATAGCCAAAGCCAACTTGTGAAATCTGCAATACTCGGCTTACTTTACATGCAGGTGACCCATTTTAGAATTTAAAAAGTTTCAAACTTACACTTTAATCATTTATGGAATAGGTAACATTGTAACATTTTCAATTTTTTACCAAACAATAGGAAACAACGCTATAAACTGAGCAGAGTTACTAGTTTCGTACTGTTAATAAAATTATATAGTATGATCAAAAATTATTTTCATCTAGTATGGTTATGGAATATAGGCTTACGCTTCTGCTTCTTACGCCATAAAAAATAAGTTTTTACATTTTAAATTCAAAATTTATCTCAATTATTATTAAACTAATTTTACCAATTTTTAATTGAGATGTAAAAGATATGTTTTGACTGAAGAATGCTGTGGAATTTTACACAACAAATAAATAGTTCCTTGCTACCCTCATTCGCTTCGCGCACTCGCGCATCAAACGGTCCTCGATGGTGTAAATCTTACCTACACCCTATGTAAAGTAGATATATTTTTTCACTACCAATATTTCCTTATGTAAACTAGATGGTAATAGCAGCGCGTACATAGATCAAACATGTAGAGACACTCACTGTCGGTTCCTTTGATGTAAAAATTCCGATTTGGATGACCTTGAACGGCTCCTGGGGGGTACTTTCCGATAGTACTAACAGATGGCGCCACTGCTTTGTCACTTATGATTGGTAGCAGAGCTAGTAACTGGTTCTGATTGGTAGAACTTTGTGCTGCCATCTGATAGTCAAGCTTAGAAATACCTCCGAGTTACTGTCCTAGGCACTCTAGACAGGTTTCAACATTTGGCATGAGTGCCTCTACTTGTTTGATATACCGGGTGAATATTCCGATACCGAACATAGGCAATTAACATGGGAAAAAGGTTTTTCGCAGATTGCTGCTCCCCATTTTAACTTAGAGGGTTTATAATGACACCAATCAAAAGAAGATTGTTTTTCTCATCTAATGATATGCGAATTAGTTAATTTTCAGTTGTATTTCTCATTATTTTATCAAAAATTCGCAATAAATTCAATTCGGAAAATCATGTTGAGCCATGACTCGTAAGACAATAAACAGTCATTCAAGTGACAGATTCATTATGCCGTTGGAGAAGGGCGGAGCCCCGAGGGCCCCGTGGAGAGGGGCGGATAACCGAGGCCCCCCCTGGAGAAGGACGGAGCCCCGAGGGCCCCCTTGGAGAAGAGCAGAGCCCCGAAATCCCCCTTGGAGAGGGGCGGAGCCCCGAGGCCCCCTTGGAGAGGGCTGAGCCCCGGGGGCCCCTTGGAGAAAAGTGGAGCCCCGAGGGCCCCCTTATTTGGTCAGGTGGACGGCAGAGGGAGGCAGGGGCGGAGTGTGTAACAGAAAGGAATGACCCAACGTAATAGGCCTATTAGATGAGAAAAAAAATCTTCTTTGAATTGGTGTCATTATAAACCATATATATAATACACATATATTGCTAGTAGGGCCTGGAAACGTCAGAAAACATTACGGCGCCGACATAGTCTCACTTAGAGTATAACGCTTCTCGTGCGCATGCGTGAGAATTCGAACTCAGCCTTTAGAAGCGAATTTTAAACTTGACCACTTCCCCATTGGCCGGACGACGCCGCCGCGCTTGCGCACAGCTCACCATTATACATTGAAGAGTTGGTTGTCTGTCTCACTTCCTTGGTGAGTTTCCCACTCATAGCCGCTAGCAATATAGTAAGTATTAGATATATGTTATAAACCCTCTAAGTTAAAATGGGGAGCAGCAATCTGCGAAAAACCTTTTTCCCATGTTAACTGCCTATGTTCCGTTTTGGAATATTCACCCGGTATGTACGCTAGTAATAGCGTAAAATTATTACATTTCCTAAATTATAGTAGCCTCTTTTGGGAGATTGGGGTGTTGCTATAGCGATGTTTTGTTTGACAGTTATAAACGCCCTACGGGCATCGGCAACTAAATCCACATTCGTGATAAAAATCTAAACTTCAGTGCCTTGGTATACAAACTACTATTATTGAGATTTTCAGAACTTAGAAAAAATGCAACCTTTATTTTAATTTCTGGAAACCAGCAGCTTTAAATTCTAAATAATATAAAGACGTATAACATTATATCAAGGAACTACATTATCTGTACTCATTTCATGAAAAATTATTTGTATTAAACAGATATTAACAAGATTTAAATATTTTTATCTACTAAAATTGACTTTTAGTTGGAAATTTTAAGTTTGTAAAACGACTGTTTAATAACATGGTTTCATTGGTTCACGTCGTTAGTAGCAACGTGTTTAACCACCAAAATTACGACCGGTTGCTATAGTAGGTAATCCTAATTTACATTTAATGGTTATGTAGGCCACAAGTGAATAAAGAGACATTTTATCCATAAGGGCAAAACTTTAGCTCTCGAGGCAAAACCGAGTGAGATAGTTTCCCCGAATGGATAATAATATATTATATACCAAGATGGAAAGTGTTTCATTACTGTCGAGAGATTAAGTAGATAACCGACACGCGAAGCGTCGAAGTCAACTTTCCGTCGAGACAGGAATGAAACTTTTCACCGTGGTATGAATACTATTTTATTCGCAACCACTTTATTCTAAACAATAATTGGAAAAATTATTATTAATCGAGACATTTTCTCTCGTTGATTATTTGTAATATATAGCACACTGATGTCATAAATACTATTTTTATATTTACCGTGTTTTCTAGATTCTATCGTAAATAAAATATTGTACAATACAAATGCGTTACAGCATCTTTAGTCACTCGCGTGGCTTAAAACGCTCGCTCACTAGCGTTTTAACTCTGCTCCACTCTACGCACTTGTATCGTAAATAACTATTTTGGATATTTATGTACAGCAGGGGGGTTTAAAAGTGACCATTCGAATATATCTAAATTTCAACCATTGGATAAATCATTTGTGTGAATTAAATACAAAGATGGAAAAGTATATTTCTTCTTGAGGAGAGATTTTTTTTATTTCTTCTGATTCTCACCAAAAAAGAAATACTTCTACTTTTTATTAGTGATGTATACGTTTGTTTTGTTCAGTTTATTTATTAACTGTTTCTTTCGTTATAGTTCTTGAGTTTTATTTTTTTATTGTACACATAAGAAATCGTTTAATTTTGTTGTGTATAAATAAAATACCTTATTTAAAAAGGTTTAGCGTCATATGGAAGCCCCCCCCCCCCAGAATTTTGAAAACCCGACGTCAATGACTACATATTTCAGTTACAATTGAAACTACGTTAGTTGGTTTATGTCTTAATTACTTCTCAGGTGAACCACAAGCAGCGTCAGATTAGATTCCAAAAATAACATTGATGATTTTGCAAAAAAAATGAGCAAGGTTTAGGTTTTGCATCGTTGTATTTTTGTTAAAACTTCAGTGCTGTTCTGTCTATTATCAAAATAAAAAATATAGCTGCAGTTTGCAAGTAAACCGAATATTTGAATTCATTTTACTTTAATTTAGAAAGCAAAATAAAGTAGGTATAGTAATACTAAAAATTTTAGAACTCGTGACTTTTGCGGAAACATCTGTTTTTGGATCTTCTGATTGAAAAAAAGTGATTTTCCAAGTGATGTCTGTCTCTCAGTTTGTGAGTCTGTCTGCGTCCGCTTTACAGCTCGGACGATTTAATGAATTGATCCGAAAACAACTATCTATGTTTCTAATATAAATTCTGAAATTGCAACGATTTTTGTTTAAAATCGGCTAACCGAAGTGGTAATTTACTCTTATGCTTTTTTCCGTTTTCCGAGAAAGTTATATAATTGTTTGTTAAAACAGAAATTCTTTAGAGCAAAATGTGATTTTTCGAAATTGTCAAAATCCAAAAAGTGCTCTTTTTCGGAAATTAAGATTTCAATGAGAGTTCTTAGCGTGTTAGTTTTAGATAACTAAATAATCTTAAGGCCACAAATCAATTTTTTTAACTTCCGCAAAAATTGTTCAATTTGTTAAATATTTTTCAAAATTTCGCATTCTAAAATTGAAATTCAATTTTTTAAGTGAACACTAAAGATTTAGAATTGGAAAAAAGCAATCAACAACTTCTTTTTGAATTTTTATTAAATTTAGGAAAAGTAATATGTTCGCATACTTTTTACGTTTTTGATACAAGGGCTTTTTAGGAGATATATTTTTCAATAATAATTAATATCTATTTAAATGGCTTCTAAAAACTCTAATCAAACCCTGTTAATGAATTATTTTTACAAATATCTTGTAAATGTTTTTTACAGTTGTCTAAATGACGAGATTTTTCGTTATTTAGATTACATGGTCTAAAACTATAAAAAAAAATTCAAAACTTTGTGTCAAAATGTTGTATTTAAATAGAATAGTTATTTAACAAACGAGTATGTTAATGAGAGTGATTAATAATTGAGACATTCTTACTCGCTAGCTAGCGCTCGCGCGTTAATTGTAGAGATTATTAATCGCCGATTAGCATACGAGTTAGATACAATATTTTTCCGTTGATCGTAAATTATTAAATTGAAGAAAATCTCATTTTATTCGATGAAAAGAATTTGACACTTAAAGTTTTGACATTAATGGTATCTTTGATTACTTAAACCAAAATCGTCTATTAATAAAAAATTATTCATTAATAGGGGTTATTAATAAACGATTTTTCAAAATCGTTCATTAATAGAAAATCATTCATTAATAAGGGTCATTAATAGACGATTTTAAAAAAAATTATGCTAACAAATTACTTTACCTCAAATAATAAAAGAATCCAAACGAATAATTAACATTCTTTTATTCTTTTCTCCAGTTGTTAATTTTGAGTTTTTACCTAAAAAATTTCATTTTAAAATTAAGTCTTGGTTTGTAAAATTTTGAGGAATATTTAAAAAATTGAAAAATTTATTGTTTGCGAACGTAAAAGAAAAAACGTTGATTTCTGGCTTTGAGATTATTCAGTTAGCTAAAACTAACACACGCTAGAACATCTCATTAAAATCTTACTTAATTTTCGAAAAATAGCATTTTTTGGATTTTGACAATTTCGAAATATCACACTTTCTAACTAAGTAAAAATCACTCGGTATATCTGATAGGGGCGAAATAGGTTTTCAGACAAGCACAAATTAATGCTGTAATTTTTTTTTGAAAAACCAAACATTTTTCCCATTTGATGCCGACTCTTTGGCGATCACTGTATGTATATTAGGTATGTAATTGTCTATAACTTTCGCAAAAAAAAGCTTTTTTGCTTTTTAAAAATTAAAAATTAAATTTTTAGAAGCAACAAAATAAAGTCATGTGGTAAGTACACCTCATTTTTTATTAGTACAGAGCTAGTTTAGAAATACTCGACTAACGAGTTTTGCGAATAATGGCCACATATAAAAGATGTATTTATAAGATAATCAAAATGACCCTATGAAATCCCATGCGCACCCCCTACATGGCGTTTGTTAAAACATCATTCGTTAAAAAAAATCCTTTTACTAAAATCTCATTTGTATTTCAAATTTCAATAATTAACAGTTGACCCCAAATATCATATTTAAGAATTGTAACAAAATTTTAAAACATTCTGAAGAAGCTACCTTGTAGCGAAACGCAAATTAATATGAATATAATCAAAACTTATTATAAAGAACTTGTTGCATTCGCATTGGCTACAAAATTATTCCTCAACCAAAAACCCTTGTAATTTATTTAATAGGAGTAAATAAATGTATTATATCATGTATACCCTCACTCTGTGTCGTTTACTCATTACATGCCACTGCACCAAACTGCAGCTAGAAATCTCATATCTGCCCTTCGCGGCTGCAGGTATGCAACCCTCCAAGTAATCTCACGTTCCGAAGATCGCAGTCTCGTGAAAGAAAGGTAAGCCCGAGGCTGCGCTACCGCTCTTACGTGCCGTGCCTTACCGCTGCATACTACGAGTAGTGGGAGTGGGAGGAAGGCGCAAAGTTTGAACGCTGCGCTTCTTCGCCGACTGTTACCTCACCAGTTCTTCTCCGGCTGCAGTTGAGGTCAGTCGCGAGCGAGCTTGCACATTTCCGGTTCGTTGGCACCGGAGCGGAACTTGCGGCGAAACGGACGTCGATCCGTGTTGTTATTGTGTTCCCCTGGTTACCCCCCGATCGATAGATACACCGACTCGTTGTTTAGTCTGCAGGGAGGATTGTTTAAACAACGCGGTGTTAGTGACTCAGGTGCCCATCGAGGTCTAGTGACTTCCTGAAAGGGACATGCTTCAGTAGATTAGTGCGAGATTGACACTTTTGGAAAATGTCTGTGCCTGTGCTAGTTTTGTCCCTTTTGACCATCTTCGGCCAGTTCGGGCAACCCCTGGAGCTGAGGGCCGGTGCCTACGAGGACCTGGTGATTGGAGTCACCGACTCCGTGCCGGCTTCCGAGTGCAAGACTGTTCTGGATAATCTTGAGGTGAGCTCTTCCTCAAAGCGACCACAGTCGAACACCTGCAATTAGAATCGTTATGCTCGACGATGTGCCATTTGAGTACTCGTTAGAGCCGAAATTCATGCCGTCACAACTGCCAATATTTAAAACTTCAACCAGTTCGCTAAATCCCAAGTTCAGATCAACTGCAGTGGCTGATTACACCTTAGTCTTTAAAACTCTAGTACTCAGCCATGCCATAATAATAAATTTAAAAAAAACGTGCAATTAAAATCAAGATGCCCCGCAATGTGCCATTCGAGCAGTTCGTTAAATCCGAAGTTCGTGCTAAGGTTATAGATTTGCTGTCTAAATATTTTTGGCTGAATTCGCAACGTAGCAAGTAATTAGAGTTCAGATTACACTTTGCAGCATTTAAAACCCCAAATTTGTGGTGGCGAACCAAGATACTCGAAAATAATAAATTTTTTAAATTTGAAAATGTATGCTCCCGGCACCTCACTAAATCCGAGGTTCAAATCTTCACAACTTACAGTAATTAAAACGCAATATTGGTACTCGGCCATGCTGGCATAATAAATTTAAAAAACCTGCTATTAAAATCGTAATGGCCCGCGATGTACTATTCGAGCAGTTCGTTAAATCCGAAGTTCGTGCTAAGGCTATAGATTTGCTTAAGTCTTTTTGGTAGAATTCGAAACTTAGAAAGGTAACTATCGTTTCCAGAGTTTAAAACAGAAAATGTGTGGTCGTGAACCAAGATACACGTAGTAAAGTAATAAATTTAAAAAAAAATGAAAATTGTTGCTACCGACACATCACTAAATCCGAGGTTAACATCTTCACACCTTACAGTTTTTAAAACTCAAAATTTCTACTCATCCCTGCTCTCAAAAAGCAATTACCGCCACCATTTTTAAAAGGCTCGAAAATAAACAGATTCTGGGAAAATCATTTTTTACTTTTGTTTTGGTGTTCAAATCAGCAATATTTGTGTAAAACAAATTGTTTTTCCCTTTTCTTTAGCTGTAATATTTTGAACTAAATCGCAATTAACTTTGAAATCGGTAAACTGTTTAAAATGTTGATAATGGTCAAAGTTATGGTCATACTAAAATTTCCCGAAAGTTTAAAACTGCAATGACGATGCCCCTCAATTCGAACAGTTCGCTAAAACGTAGGTCCCTAAACTAAGGCCACAGATCTGTTATCTAAATACAAAGTGGCCAAAATGAGATTCCTATCGCAAAAAATAAACCTAATCAATTGCCTTTTCGGGAGTAAAAGCTGCGACTCCGAATTCGGCGCTAAATTATGGACAAGCCGCCTTGACCTTAAAGCGAGGATTTCTCTTTTCCGCCGGTAAATTTAGAATCTTACATTGGGCGTATCGATTACACGCTCAAATTTCTAAATTTGGGTTAAATTGGAACGCTCGGCAGACGATCGTAAATAACTTGCATCTCCGCCACATAATGGAATTTTGACCTTCGAGCTGTTATTGGAACAGCGAAAAATGTAAAAATCAAACAATCGCTGGTTACATCATTTCCTTGTGCAGTTTTCACATTCATCGTGGAAGAACCGCAAGCTTATAAATAATCGACCATTAGCTGTGCTAGGCACCGATGAAGTCATGTAGCTGTGTGTACAATACAAACATATTTGCTTATCGCTTGTGCTTATTAACGCGATTAGTCAAATTTGCGCAAAAGGTGGCAAATCGAGCTCCCATGAAGGTTATGTCACGATTTTGAGGCATCTCGCCACATTTGCTTAATTTGTGAAAAAGTTTGGAAATTTCTAGTAGGTTGTGTGTGGTGTGATAATAAAGGCAATTGCATACGTAAATGTTCTTGCAGAATCAATACAAATTGTGAAAAGGCAATAAAAAGTGAACAGTTTGTACAAAATTACATTTGTAATAAACTGCAGGGTAGGCTATTGTTATCCAGAAAGTAAATGGCGCAGTGTAAGAAATAACTGCCATGTTCTTTCAGGCTTATATTTGCCGTGGAAATAAAATTGTATAAGTTTACACAAGGTATTTCGTTTAAAATGTAAATAAATAGTAATGTATGGCTGCTTACAATAGCGCAAATATCGAAGTTCAATTGCGTGTAGAATCAAGCAATATATAGTGGTTTTGACAAATAAAAAAGTGTACTGATATGAAACCTACAAAATTTGTGTGCAAAAAAATGGCGAAAACAAAACAGAAAGTAGAAGTTATATTTTTTTTTCAAAAAAGCTCTACATATTTTATGATTTCTTAGTTCTGCTTAAGAAAAAATAAGATATACATAGACACTATTTGCCGCTTTAGTTCTGAACAGTGTCAGTATCGCCTTTTGTGTTTACTTCCGACTTCTAGGACATACTATAAAAGTAAATATTTGGAGAAGCAATTGAATGAAATATTAATTCAGAACTACAAATCTTACAAACTATACACACATTTTTGCAGAAGAATACTCGCAATAAAAGTTCGTGAACACCTAAAGTTCAAAAAGTGATAAAAAATAGAAATTATAAGATACAACTCCTTCCATAGTAGGATTTGGAACGTGATTTCTCTACCAAAATAAATAAAATTCGAGTAGTAGATTATACGCAGTAGAATTAAATAGCCAATTTCTTGAATATTTAATTTATCAAAACAAATTCTATAAACTTGGAGAAAATGTTATTTTTTCTTTTCCTAACTTACAATCACATTGAACGAAAATTTGTGATTTGTTAATTTAAATTTATTAATACATAAAGATTTTGCCGAGGATTTTGCTAAAATAAATAAAGTAAAGCTTTTATTTTATTTGCAGATTTATTAACTATATAACGGCCTTCCGAAAACAAAGATTAATCAAAATATCAAAAATGAGGCTTAATTCATTGATAAATATTGCAATATTGAGAATATGGCATTAACTGCAAGAAACATTAAACAATATAAAAATTTTGTTAAGTAGGTTTGAATCGCAAATTTCTTGATATTTTGTGGAACATTGAATGTAGCAAAGGCAAACGCTGTAAACTTGGAGAAAATACTATTTTTCTTTGCATAATTTACAGTCACATTGAACAAAAAATTATTTGTTTATAGATTTTTAAGTATCTAAATACATTTGTATTAACTACAACGGCATATTGAAAACAAAGATTAATCAAAATATCAAAAATGAGGCTTAATCAATTGATAAAAATGGCAATATTGAGAATATCTCATTAATTGAAAGAAAAATTAAACAATATAAAAATTATGTTAAGTAGGTTTGAATAGCAAATTTCTTGATCTTTTCTGGAATATTGAATATATCAAAGGCAAATGCAATACTGTAAATTTGGAGAAAATGCATAATGCATAATGTGCCGTCACATTGAACAAAAGAATTATTTGTTTATATATTTTCAAGTATCTAAATACATTTAAATTTATTAATATTGTATTTGGTAAAATAAAGTAGATGATAAAGCTTTAATTTGTTGTAGATGTGGTAAAAACACAACGACTTACCGAAAACAAAGATTAATCAAAATAATGAAAAATTCGGTTTGTCATTTATAAAAATCGCAACATTGAAGATGTCGCATTAATTGCAAAGAAAGTTAAAAAATACCGTATAAAAATCGAATTAAATAATTTTGAATCGCCAATTTCTTGATATTTTTGGAATATTGGTTTTATCGGGACACTATTTTTTCTTGTCATAATTTACTGTCATATTGAACGAGAAAAGTGGATTTGACATGTTTGTAAATTTTAAAATAAACACATTTATGATTTGTTAATTTAAATTTGTTAATATTAGATTGTGTTAAACTACAACGGCATATCGTAAACAAAGATTAATCGACATATCAAAAATGAGGCTTAATTAATTGATGAAAATTGCAATATTAAGAATATCGCATTAATTGTGCAAGCATAATTAAACAATATATAAATTATGTTAAGTAAGTCTGAATCGCAAATTTCTTGATATTTTCTGGAATATTGAATATATCAAAGGCAAATACAATGCTGTAAACTTGGAGAAAATGCTTTATTTCTTTGCATAATGTACCGTCACATTGAACAAAACATTTATTTATAGATTTTTAAGTATCTATATACATTTAGACTTATTAATATTAGATTTGGTAAAATAAAGTAGGTAAGGCATTAATTTTTTGTAGATGTAAAAACACGACTTATCGAAAACAAAGATTAATCAAAATATTTAAAAATTCGGTCTGTCATTGATAAAAAACGCAAAATTAAAAATGTTGCATTAATTGCAAAGAAAGTTAAAAAATACCGTATAAAAATCATATTAAATAATTTCGAATCACCAATTTCTTGATATTTTTTGGAATATTGGATTTATCAGGACTTACTATTTTTTCTTGTCATAATTTACTGGCACATTGATCGAAAAAATGGATTTGACATGTTTGTAAATTTTGAAATATGTAAACACATACATTTGTGATTTGTTAATTTAAATTTATGAATATTAGATTTTGCGCAAACAGGCGTGTTTTTCCCGCTGCGTGAAAGTGATAGCACGAGGTGCGGAACAGTGAGGGCTATAACACGGCAAGGGCCAAAGACCCTGAGTACGCCTGAGGTGCATACCGGTGCATACAAAACTTTATGTACGATTGAAATTTTAAAAAGGCAGACTCAGATTACCTATATAAATCATTGTGAAATGAAAACAGGGCAATTCTTACAATTATTTTACCCAAATAGTACCTTTGTAACTAGGTATGGTTTTCACTAATACATGTTTGTAAATAATAACTAAAATGACGTCAGCGGGCGATGAAATTCTTTTGCGCATGTTATTGATCAATCGTACATAAATACATTTGTGATGTGTCCATTTAAAATTATTAGTATTAGCTTTTGCTAAGATAAAGTAGATATGGATTTAATTTTTTTGTAGATGTGCTAAACACAACGACCTACGGAAAGCAAAGATTAATCAAAATATTTAAAAATTCGGCTTGATTCGTTGATAGAAATTGAAAAATTGAAAATGTCGCATTGCTTGCAAAAAAAGTTAAAAAATATAAATATCAAATTAGATAATTTTGAATTGCCAATTTATTGACATTTTCTGGAGTATTGTATTTATCAAAGGCAAATTCTATAAACTTTGAGGGAATACTATAGCTTCTATTCATAATTTATTATCATATACAATAAGATATGGATTTGACGTGTTTGTGGACTTTTAAGTAAATACATTTGTGATTTGTCCATTTAATTACAAAGAAAGTTAAAAAATATAAAATTTTATTTTAATATCATTATTCAGATCTTTACTTCTTTGCATTTCGAATACAATATTTTGTTGTTAAGTCTCCTTACGCAACGAGTAGAATGCATACATAAATGACCGAACTGGCATGAGAAAAAAAACAAATATTGGGACCGATTGGGACGTGTCTACTAAATGATATAAATCTCAGTAACTTCTCGCGTATTTAAGCAATAAGTATTAATAATTCAAATTAAATAATTCTTAAGTTCTTACACTGCCAGCAACTCTGTAGATAATGATACTTCAGGTTATTTTTACTGGAATAGATTCCATGAATTTGTTTAGTTTAATATCATTTATCTAATAGACTTGTATGTCCGGGACGCTGTTTCAGCAGCCAAACCGTAAGAGATAGAGAAAAAAGTTATTAAAGTTATATGTTTGGAATGGTCATGTCAGGTCAGGAACCGAATTTCAGTCACGTGACACTTCCGGTTTTCGAGAAATCACAAAAAAGGCCGTTTTTCAAATAGAACGCGTATTAAATAAAAACTGTTTCAGCAGCCAAACGGAGCTGCGACCCTCTGCGCCTTAAAACCTCGATCGGTTAGGCAACCACTTTGACACCTTCCAGGTCTGGGTACAGTTTTTATTTAATACGCGTTCTATTTGAAAAACGGTCTTTTTTGTTTTTTTAAATGAGACATTTGTCTCACTGGATTGCTAGTAGTAATAAATATTGTAAAATTAAAAGCGTCGCACATCAAGTTGCCTAGTCTCGATTTGACGTTCGTTGGCTATTTAATTCTGACTTGTCCGTTACTAACATTATTGTACATAAACGTGGTCGTAGAAAAAGTATAGTTTTTCACTCGTCGAAAATCATTTCAGTAGCTAGGCTTCACCTCGGTCACTTGTACAAAAATATACCAATGTTTTGCATCCAACTTCCAGTGGAATTATGAGTTTTTTACACTGCCTGTTTTATAAGGCCGAACGAGAGGCCGAAGGCAAATGTTTGCTGCGAAAATTCTTGATAACTTTCAAATATTCGCCGTGACGACTGGAACATCTAATATATGTTGAGCTAGTAAGTTCAATAAATGAACGGAACATCCATATTGAATTATTTCAACTTCTATGATTATAGTTAGTTCTTCTTTTCTTATTGTCTGAACATTCGCAGCGTTGTCAGTAACAAAACTTCCAACTTTAACTCCAAAATGTTCCTCAGATTTTTTAATAGCTTTCATAGCAACTACGGTAGGTATAAAAATAAATAAAAATCTTTAATAATTATAAAAATCATGATATGTAATATTGATTTATATCGGATATGTATCATCTGATATAAGTATATCGACGAACTCAGGTGCAGTAACCAAAGTTTCTGATCCCAAAGAAAATGATAATATTACCGATAACATTTTTTAACCATCTTTGAACTGTTTCAGAACATGGTTTTTGGACAAATAACATCTTGCCAATCAGAATTTAGAGAGATAGCGTTATAGTACAAATAGTACTGCTATGTTTAACCCTATTATTACTATGTATTAGTCTAGGTCAAAGCATTAGATGTTGTGCGTTGTGAGTTGTTACTAGCTAAACTGCAATATTGGCATAGACGATGTTACGTTAGCGTGGTTTTCCAGTTGTTTAATTGATAAATCTCAGAGATTAATGGTAAGAACTCAGATTTTAAGGATACCACCACCACCAGTGGTGTCCCACAGGAAAGTATCCTAGGCCCTGGTATTTTTTCTGTGTACACCTTAGATCTATCAAGAGTAATTAAACATTGTAAAATTGACATGTGTGGAGACGATCGGTAAATATACATATCTGCAAAAGTATCGAATATTGATGAAGCAATTTCAAGCAATAACAAAGATTTGAATTTTTTTCTACCTAGTTTAAACAAAATGCTACTAAATCAATTGCACTATATATTGACTCCGATAAGTCAACAACAGAATTAGCAATAAACAATTACGACGTCATTGTACTAACCGGCCGGCGCAATAATAAAGAAAATGTAGTGAAAGTTCTTTTTTTAAGTTCTGTTCTCAGTCTAGTCTCAGTCTAGTCTCGTTTTGAAATTTGAGATCGAGATTGATATTTTTAGATTTCGAATATTCAAGACGATATTAACCAATTTCTTGAATTAAAAAAAAATTCGGTCTCGATCAGTTTTACTTTTAAAACACCCATAAAGACGAAGCATAATTGGCCTCTCCTCTTTGAGGATATTTAGGCATTAAGACTCCACGGTTGTCAAAGTCGGGTTAAGGATTCGCAGAATGGTAGTCAATGGACATACACTGGACTTGGCAATCTCGTATTTCTTAGATAAAAATGTTGCTACTTTCAGGTTGACAACTGTAACTCTTCATCTTAAAATATTAACACAACGCAGCCAGAAGGCCAGAACTTTCAGATAATTAAACAATCAACCGATATGGCATTATGCTGCATCGTGTTTTTGGTATATAAAAAGCATTGCCTAAATATTTTTCACACATACGAATAAAACTTACAATCCGGTAATTTACGCTGTTTACTGAATGGAATATGTTACTGTTCACTCTTTTAAACCTTTAATGTAATTTTTTTTATTCACTCCACCTAACGACAGTAGTCACAATTATTTGAATGTATTCAGATTTTTAAAATTTTTTGCAGTAGACTTTAAATATGTAAAGGGAGTAACAAAATTTTGGTTACCGCAACATACATATAGGGGACAGAAGTTTTATTACCTACTAGCTGGCCCGGCAAACGTTGTTCTGCCCAAAAATAATTTGTCTCTGAAACCCCGTTTCACCACTATAGAGTTTTAATTTTATGTCATGTCCATCGTCTTGGACTTAAAAATAAATACCATTTTCGCAATCAACGTCCCAAAAAACCTCATTGCGGTTCGCACGTAAAGTATATACCTGCGCGGCTGACTGACTGCGACGATCTATGTTAGCTCGTCGTGCCTTTGGCATTGTAACGGACACTATAAAACGACACGGAATTGTATTCACAATTACTTGTACACAAACCAAATTTGAATGTCTGACTGACTAACTGACTGACTGCTACGAATGTAAGGCATTTGGAATTACCCCCTGCTCATAAATTGCTATTAGTGTCTTATCTCTTCCGCCTTCGGTTACCTGATGCGGATTATGACATGATGGGAAAAACCCTTCAAACCATTAAGCAATGACTGCAAATAAAAAGACATACTTTCGATATTTTCCAATTTTCCGGCTTTCCCTTTAGATTCTTCCGAATTTTATTTTTTGCTAAACCATCTCGGGAGTAAGACGAACAAAAAAAATCATTCAAATCCGTCAAGTCGTTCTCGAGTTTTTGAGTTACTAACACACGGCGATTGATTTATATATATACAGTGTGGTCCATTTAGTGTGCAACAAATGGGATTTTTTTTTATTAGTTGTAAAACCGAAATTTAAATACCGCCAAAAGTTAGTGCATTTTCGATAACCATATCAGATTCCCTTAGAATGGTTTCAAGTCAAACAGCATACAGGGCAGGACAAAAAATATAAAATTCGTTCAAAAATAAAGTTACCTTATTTCAAAAAATATGGCAAAGTTTTATTGAGAAAAGTTGTTTAGAATCAAAATCTATGCTCAAATACAAAGTCAGGGCCTCCTATTCAAATTTTTATAATTTTTTGAAAAATTTTGTATTACCCCCGTATTATACATATTTTTATTATTCTGATTTTATATGCATTTAAAGTAGCCACAACCACATAACTTTTAAATAACTTTTAGCAACTTGAAGCATATTTGTAAAATTTACTTGGAATTATATTTTTTTAGGTAACCGTCCACTTCATGTTTGTTGCAACGATATTGAACAGAACCTTAGAATTTCTCAAATATTCTTTTTAACAAGACAAATGCTTTACTGATAATAATGTACATATAAAAAACTAACAATTAAAGCCTACAGTTTTATTTCAAATTCTTATGAAAACACGGGGCTAATACAAAATTTTCTAAAAAACTAATAAAAATTCGAATAGGAGGCCCTGACTTTGTATTTAAGTATAACTTTTGATTCTAAACAACTGTTCTCAATAAAATTTTGCCATATATTTTGAAATAAGGTAACTTTATTCTTGAACGAATTTCATATTATTTGTCCTGCCCTGTATGCTGTTTGACTTGGAGCCATTCTAGATGCATCTGATATGGTTATCAAACATGCATTAACTTGTGGACGTATTTAAATTTTGGTTGTACAACTAATAAAGAAATGTTCCATTTGTAGCACAATTAATGGACCGGACTGTATAGATATGTAAAAATAATAAAAATATTCTGCAGCAAATAAGAAATATATTCAAACTTATAGGGATGTCAACAAATAAATAAAATAATTTTTAAGAATTATATGAATATTCTCGGATAAATAAAACAGTTCGTTAGTTTATTAATATAATGTAATATGTTATGTGGATTTATTTAACAGAAATGAAGCCCCTTATTTTCTAACCATTTCCTGAAATGCAAATGTAAATTTTGCACCTTTTTCTACATCAAGGCGATGTCTTAGATCAAAATGCACACATGCAAAGGATGACAAAACCCTTCAATTGTCGCTGAGGATGTAACTGCTGTCATGAGCTTCATTATATTTTTTTTTCGGTTTTTTATTTTGGTCAATGGCACAGAATGCTGAGATCCACCATTCCACATCAGGCATGTTTGCTAACGCATTGGGATGAAGTAGAGGATAATCAAAAGTCTCACACTACCAATAACCTTTATAAGAATTGGTAAAAATTAAACAAAATTGATTTTAACAAATTCGAAGGCATCTTGTTTCACTTTTTTTTATATTTAGTGCGATCAGTAAAGAAGCAATTGCGTTATATATACTGTAATTGCTTGTTCAGACCTATTCAAAATCTTTTTTCTAAGTCAATTTTTAATTTGTTCGATATAATAAACACACGTGCTTATAGTACAGTTGCATGTTTGCGTGAAGATATGTATTGCATTTAAACCATAGAGACGTTCCTTGTTTGTCCAGGGAGTAAATTTTATTCTTACAGCAGATTACTTATTTAATGTTTATAATAATGGCTCGTAGTAACATAAATATAAAATCATTATTTACAGGAATTTAACTAATCATTTGAATCAATTAACGAATAATTCAACAAATTTATTGAACTTGAACTAATTCAAACAACCCTTATTAGAAATATCCTACAACAAACAAATCTGACAACTTCTTATGTAATAAGTTGACATTAAATTTGCACAAGACTTTATTGCTCGTTTTTGTAATATGAACATTATCCGCCATGTATGATTCACCCTGTATATTTTATTATGTTGATTTTAAAATAATGCCTACATGTTAGTAGCAAAATAAAGCTCCTACACTAGGCATGTCAATGCTTGGGAAATTAATAATATAAAAACGCAGATCTGTCTATGTAGTATCCGGAACGCTCTGAAGTTAAGCATTTTTAAGCAAATGCTCAGTGGCGTACACTGAATGTTTTTTGAGACAATCAGCATTAACAAAGATTGTCGTCACTAACATCAACTGACCTTTGACTTTTCAATTTATAGATTGATTGTAATGAATAAATATGTCTTATTGCTTTATATCAAAAATGTTTGCAGTGATCTTTTCAAGGTTGCCTGTATGTATTAGTCAATAGTGCATAAGTAATTGAATAATGATTCTTTTCTCACTATATTGTAATTTATATTTATTTCTGCGGGACCCTTACGGATAATAAACCCCCATTCGCAGGCTTTTAATTATGATCTTAGCAAAGAGAATATAATTATATGCTCTTTGATCTTAGTTTAAAAAGTCGACATAACTACATGCAGTGCATCAAGTATGGCCTGGTTGCTCTAATACTATACAATGATAGCCACGCTTCACCTGGTCAACTGCACAGGTGGAAATGTTTCTGCAAATTCTGTAGGGATGTCCAAATTTTATCAAACTTTTTAATTCAAAGTTTGGTTTGAACAACCATTGCAGTTTTGTGAATTTATTGTGTTATCATATTGATTTCATATAGCCATATGATGCCCACAGGTTAAGTTTAATTATAAATAAAAGTGCATAAATACAATATGTTTTGTCTGCGACCGATTGAAAAACAGTAATAGTAACTCTTTCCGTTATCTAACAATAAGCAGATGTTGACATCTAACCTATTATAAAACTAGTTACACAAAAACATCAGGAACACAAAGATCCAACAAAAAACAATATTTCAAGACGTTTCGTTCTTTGTTTGCTAAAAATACATTTTGTTACTGTAATGAGTGAGCAATGGTCGTCCACCAATAAAATGCCAAAACGCAAAATATCTGTTCTTAGTCATTTACAAAAATTGTACTCGTCATTTATCTAAACTAAAAAATTTGCTCATTACATTGCGCCGAAAATCTAGTGCTAATTAATCACTACAAATATTTTTTCAGCGTTTCATTGTTTAAAAATAGAATCGATTCATAGCTGATTAGCATTTGCGTGACAAGCGCCGAATGGCATAGAAATCTATTGATTCCATTTGTATTCAACAGGAATGATGTCAATTTGACGTGTTGCTTTTCCTAGGTCGGCTGAAAAGGAACTCGCTGCCCTAAAAATTAGGCTTCATTCGTTCCAAAACTAAGACCCGCTTCTTCCACAAGGGCATTGAAATTAATATATTAAAATAGATTCCTTTGCCTTTGTCGGCTACTGCGTGTACTCGGGATTAGCTTTGTGCTCCAAATCAGGGACTCCTGCAGACCTTGTATGGGGTTAATTGTTGCCCTCCGGTCAGCCTGATGCGAGCTGATAAACTCGCAAGGGAAATCATCTCGGCCATTGTTGACGTGCGGCTTAAACGGGCTAAAAATTAATTATACTGCTTGTTTTAGTGTTTGATTAGGGCTTTATACACGTGCAACAGGACGATTGGTGTTGAAAACGCGTACAACCCTTTGGTGGAATGATTGTAAACAATCGTTGAAATAGAGCGATTGCGCATTGGAACAAATAAAAAAGATTGTTGGGGTTAGCAAAAAATGTTCGGGAAATTGCTCAGTTCTATTTCTGGAAGGAATTGCTAAATCAATTTGTAGTAATAGTTTTTAGCAACAGCAAAATAGTGGGCTTGATGGCGGAACTACTGATTGGTCCATTAAAGACTGATAAGTTTTGTTTCTCATTATAATAATTGTTCTGGGGGCGATATAATATTTAGACATTTGCTCGATTACCAGAGCTTACAGGAACCAGCTTTATCGCCAAAAGCTAATTGCACATTCGAGCCTTATCAAAACGGTATTAACCAATTAATTACCAACCGGAAGACAGGAAATCAAGTGCATGGTATCGCATTTCCCCCTGCAACTGCAGCGAAATTGCAGCCGCTGATAACAGTTTTATGGGAGAAATACGTAACGAACGCCTTTGAAAATCCGTAAAATCATCGGTTAATTGCCCAATAAATCGGTAATTACAATCAATTATGAAACTGTGTGGCAAGTACACGTTGCGGAACTGGCATGCTTCCAGCGTTCCAGCCCTAAGCGTTACATAAGCCGAAAATTGCCATGGTTATCCAGAAATTAGTGCTCGCCCATGGGCGCGGAAACAATGGTACCAAAACGAACAGTTTCGGCGCCTCGGACCGTTACCAGCGAGTCCAACTGTAGTTTCCAAATAGCTACGTGACAATATGTTAGTTGAACTAATGCATCGCGATTGTCTATCTGGTGTGAACAAAGCCGTGTTGCGTTGCTCCAGCTATTATGTACAGATAGCATTGTCTTCTCAAGCAGCTCATCTGCTGAACTTGAGCAGCTCTCGTTCGTGGAACCGAGTTTTCCCTGACTGACCTGCATCGAGGCGAATTAAGGTTTCGGGTTACTTCTGGGAGATTCGTCCTTGCACCTACCTCAGCAGAGATTATCGTGGTATTAAAAACGTTAACTTAGTCTTTAAATTGCGAAATGTGCATGTGTGCTAACTAGGGTGACCACTAGGGTTGCCAACTGTCCCGGATTTTCCGGGACGTCCCGGATTCAAGGGTATTTTATACCCGTCCCGCAAGAACTCCTTGCGGGACGCTAATTGTCCCGGAAATAGTTTAACAACTTTAATATACAGTGTCCACCAAAAAGTCGGCATAATATGGGAAAAAATGTAAATTATTATTTTTCGAAAAAACGTTTTACGCCAATAATTTGTGCTTGTCTAAAAACCTATGTAACCTATATACCGAGTGATTTTTACTTATTTAGAAAATGGAGTTTTTCGAAATTGTCAAAATCCGAAAAGTGCTATTTAAGTAAGATTTCAATGAGATTTTTCTAGAGTGGGTTATTTTTAGCTAACTGAACAATCTCAAGACCATAAAACCCCTAATTTTTTTCAACTTTAGCTAAAAATGTATTTTTAAATTGTTTAAATATTTTTCGAAATTTCACATACCAAAGCTTAATATTAAAATTCATTTTTTTTATGTGAACACTTTAAAGATTTATAATTGGTAAAAATAATATAAAATGTTAATTACTTTAGATTTGTTATTATTTACCGAAAAGTAGTATGTTTGCACAATTTGTACGTTTTTTATGCAAGGCGCTTTTTAGGAGAAATATTTTTCAATTCTAATTAATATCTATTTAAACGTCTTCTAGAAACTCTAACCTAACAATGTTAATGAATTACTGTTACAAAAATCCTGTAAATGTTCTTTTACAGTTGTTGAAATGAGGAGATTTTTCTTTGTCCAATTTACGTATTCTATAAAATTTCTTCATTTAGACAATTGTAAAAGGAAAAAAGTGGACGTGACTACCTCCCTGGACTTTCCCATACTGGAAACTGTTCATATCGTCTTTATTCAACAGTCTTTACAACATATCAAAATTTCAACTCGATGACTCACGTCTTCACCGTGATAAGCGTTTACACTTTCACGTAAATTGCGGGTAAATATAAAAGAACTAGTGAGTCACCCGAACTACGTTTCGGTTCGCAAAATTAAGAGAGATTCATTAATATAAATAAAAAAAAAGATGCATCGACGGGATCGAACCCGGGGCTCCCGCGTGATAGGCCAGCACGCTTACCGCAGAACCACACTCTCCTGTTTGAATAATGCGCGCACCCGAGCTAATAGTAGACAGCGATAGGCGCTCCGCTCTGCTGCCTAGAGAAGTTAATTAAATTATACTGCTGCCTAGAGAAGTTAATTAAATTATACTGCTGCCTAGAGAAGTTAATTAAATAAGTCTGAAAATTAGCAAACTTTTAAGCCATCGTACAACTTAATCGGTCCAGTATCTTCGGAGGAGATAGCGAACAAACATAGTTACACGCAAACAAAGAGAGCTACGATTTTATGTTATAAGATGTGTAGTTCAAAACGTGACCACCGAGGTTCTGTAGATGGCGCCAAGTGGACAAGCCGCCACTGTGCTAGTTTATGTATTATTTTCCTCAAAACGGCTGTAGCACCGAGGTGAAATTTTCTAAGTACCTGGAAATTATATTTTCTAGGGCATACAAAATCGATTTTTTTATTTTCGCGGAAAAAGATTCTTTGACGCAAAAATATAACAACCGTTGGAATAAAAAAAATATTTTTCAAAAATAGAGGGGGGAGGGGGCCGGTGCGCTTACATATATCCACGAGTGTAATATTTTTTTGCATATTCATATGCACTGAGCAATCCAGTGAAAACCCCAGCTACCTATCTTGTTTTGTTTATTAATTAAAGGGGTTTAAATTTGCAAACTTCAAAGCTTCGTAGAGGGCGCCACAGATAATTCATGAGATTCTTTAAAAACAGATCGATAGCCCTTTTCGGGGTCTATCAGTGTATGAAGTTTAAACAAATTCCTGTGGGCAGTTTTTGAGAAATGATTTTTAGAAAATTTCCAAAATTTTGAAAATTTGTAATTTAGGCCCCTTAATATTTTTCAAAACACTTTTTATATCACCTCATGTTAGCCTTCATATACTATTCAGAAAACAAAAATCAATTGAATCGATTCATCCGTTTTTGAGTAATAGGGCGTTAAACTCAAAATTTTCAAAAAATCATAGCGCCCTTCATTTTAAACCTAGCGAGTTAGGCAAAAAACTAGCAGATTTGTCTTATGACCCTCTATCGTTATCCACGATAAAATTTTCAAATTTTTAATCACGAAAACAGTGATACCAAAAAAACATGCGTAACTTCCGCTTCCGGTTTCGGATTTTTTTGAAAAGCTTATTTTGTCGATGAATTTTCGATACACCCCCGCATTCCAAAGCGCATCAAAATCGGAGCAATACTTTCGGCTGTAGGAGCGTCACCCACCCACACACACACCCACACACACACACCCACACACAGACAGACATTTTTTAAAAACCACTTTTTTGGGTTCCTAGAGGCCCAACACGGATATTTCTGTGAAAATCTCGATTTCCAAAATTTTCATGATTCCAAGACTTCCCTATACCTATGGGTATGGGAAAGTAAAAATCGCAAGCGAAATACGATTTTAAAACATAAAGTAATGACACGGTTTAGTTTAAAGTGTAGTTGTGTTTGCCAATTTGTAGAATAGCAAATTTACTTCATGTAAAAGATAAATCTTAGTTTTTTATATTTGTTGATAATTGTATTGTGTTATTGATGATGTTCTGTTATTACGTTAGTCCACCTATATAACTGCAATAAAAAAATTAAAAGCGATTCGGCGTTTATTAGGTTTTAGTATTATTTTTCCACTTCTAATAATTTTACAAATTTTTGAATAGACTACAATAATTAATTATGTAATTAAACAAAATAACATTTTACTGTTAAATAAAATGTATACCTAGTAAATTTTGCTAAATTTTACAAGAAAAAAGTTCCCGAAGTATATTACAATTTTCTAAATTTAAATTAAAATAATATATATTAAAAAAAATATTGCGTCCCGCCTGAGGCGCTTTTGTCCCGGATTTTCATTTCCGAAATCCCGGAAATAGATTTTTTAAAGTTGGCAACCCTAGTGACTACCCGTCCCGATTTACCCGGGACAGTCCCGTGTTTGATTACCAATGTTCCGGTCCCGAGTTGGTATTGCCCGGGACATAAAATTTCCCGATTTAGAGGCTAATTTTTTCCCCCCTTTATTTCATGTAATTACGACTTCACTTCGTCAGCAAAAGCAATAGCTGACAAAATTTTTAGCTCTTTGAAAAAGCACAATCTTCCAAGTAATAGAATATCAGCATTGTCTGCAGATAATGCAGCCGTAAATTTTAAAATACAGAACTCCGTCTTTAAAATACTATCTCCCGAAAATGGTAAACTCTTAGCTGCACATTGTCCAAGATTTTAAGATTTTTACTTCCTTTTACGATAAAAGAAGTATTGGGTTCACCAAAAAATTCTAAATTGAGTTTTCCACAGATTTAAAGTCCCCTTAACCCAAAATACATATTTTTGTTCATTTGTCTGTCTGTCTGTCTGTGTGTGTGTGTCTGCGAACAGAAAATCTCAAAACCAAAAAGAGGTATGGCGTTGAAACTTCATAAATAAGTTTTGTGTACTATCTAGATGCGACAGCAAGCTTTTGAAGAAAATCGCATAACCGGAAGTATAGTGTTTACTCTGGTGATTTTTCGATTTTTTCAAAAACAGCTCTAACGATTTTTTTTCAAACTTTACATTTTTATTACATTTTTAATGTATGTTGATGTGAGATAGGTGATTTTCCAGTTGAATGCCTCCAAAAAAAGTTTCGTTTGTTTTTTTCCTATTTTTAAATAGAACATCCGGTATATTATTAATTTTTGAATTCAGCTTAAAAGTTTAGAGAAAATTTGTCTCTTGAACTAACGCTCTATTTTGTAGGGTTTCTGAAGAATATGTAATTTTTGACAAATGCTTAAAAATTAAAAATGAAATTTTTGGCTAATTATAAGATCACTGTAAAAGGAAGTTGTGCGCGTGTATCACACCAGATTTTTTTCTATTCGTTAGTAGCTACGGTCAATATAAATAAATAGCTGTCAAATGTCCCGAGTTAGCTTTTCCAAAAGGTGGTCACCCTAGTGCTAACCCTTGTCACCATAGAATGACATTGTTTTGTTCAAAATCAAGATGGCAGCTCGGTGGCTCAGTGGTACCTACTAATCCAAGGGTCAAAATGCATGTAAGAGTCCCCACACAGGGATGGAACAATTATCCGGTGCCAATTGGCCGTTGCCGATTCGCCGCCGGTAATACGCCATCTACCCTATTCGCCGTCAGCCCAATTCGCCGTCAGCCCAATTCGCCGTCAGCCCAATTTGCCGTCAGCCCAATTCGCCGTTACGAAAAGCTGTATTTCTGAAATGGTTAAACAGTCTATAATTCTATCTCTGATGAATTTTAATGACCACAGTTTATTTGTGTTTAGTTATAATCCGTTTAAAACACTTTTTAGTTATTACTAAACCATCCAATTGTTAGACTTTAAGTGATTACAATTAGATCATTGTAAAAGCATCAATCCTAACGCGGGCGTTAGTGATAACGTTTGGGATATGTTTTGAATTTGTTTGCATTTTATTTACACTGAATTGACTGTGGCGAATTGTACTTACGGCGAATTGTACCTACCGCGAATCGACGACGACGCATCACCTATGGCGAATCGTCCTAGATCCTACTACAGAACGCCATCTTTCGGAAAAGACTAAAACCGTGGGTCCCATGTTACTGCGATGTGTATGTATCTTGTAAAAGAATTTCTTAATCTCGGCTCAACGCCAGATTAACACAAAAAATGTTAGGCCCTGCAATTACAGCAATTCTTGCAAACAAATTTACCATTAGAATTTGTTATTCTTGAAATAGCTGCTATTCGTCGCACCGCTGAGAAACATCTTATGATTTGTGGCCTCATTGTCTTCCAATTTAAATTTCCTCACTTGAACGTTGCGGGGACCGGTGAAAATCCGAAATATACGAGCGCGTATTAGTCACTTTAATCCGCGTGACACAGAACTTGAGTAGTTTCTAAAAATGAGTGATTGGGCCATTGTGTCACTTAAAATTCCTCTGGGGATGTTGCCAGAAATAAATTATGTTATTTTCATTTGGAAAAGAATTCAACCTTGATTAATAAACGGCGTGTAAGGAGCTAAAGCTATCGATTAAACTTTCCACTTTTAAATTTTGATAGCTACGGAACTAGTTTTTGTGGCTTCATGGTATTACAAACAATTTGCTTTGTTGGATCTATAGTAAAATTGTGTGCGACGCCAAGTGGAGTAACTCTTCTATTGGTTATGAGCTGTTTCTATTTTATTATGGACGTGAAATTAGAAAAAAATTAACTGGGTCAAATTATGTATATGAAACAATTCTGGAAATATATTAATTGAAAATGAAGCACAAAGCTATACGTTAGATTCGTGTCTTAACACGCCCTTCTTTCCATCTCGTACTTGCAGAAATAGCAACGTCTGTAGCTGCAGTAATACATGTAGCATGTAGTAGTAATGCATGGCTCAAATTCGGTACAGTTCAAGCTGGCATGTATGGAAGAAGACATCAAAAGGAACAAAAATATTGGTGTTCGCTCCTAACAAAATTAGTGAAATTTTTCCCATTGCTACCATTGCATAAAGCATACACAGATTTCTTTTAGTTTGTTACATCCATATAGAGTTACTACCTTAGTTACATCCGTTGCTAAAGTGAGTTTTCCTTTGACTTTCCTTGGTTACTCTCAGGGTGCTGTTTTGGCATTGCTTGTCAATGAGGTAACCATCTTAGCTGTAGTTCATGTAGCAATATCGTCTGCGCTCTCTCTTCACTACGTCTTCAAAAAAGACCTTACACAGTACGGGTCCCAGTATGGACCCTTGCGGTACTCCACAGCTTATCTGAAATGTGCCGTTACCCTCCGTTACTATTGACATATTGTCAAAGTCACTGAATTAGGTATTGGCTAATATTTCCCCTTTTTAAATCCTTTATGGTCATGCCCGAAGTGACAAGTGAAATCGAAGGCATTATTGATATCTAGGATTGTCAGTAGGCAAAAGCGCCTGTTTTCGTTCGTAGGATCTAGCCATTATCTCGACGATTTTTTTAATTTTTGCTGTTTTACATCTCCCATTTCCACTTTTTGTCTGATGTTCATTTGTTTGTAGCGATTTTGTGTCCTAATCCTAGTTATGAGCTTTCGCTTCTATACGCTCCTTCAATTTCCTTGTTGATGGCTTTCTTATACTCTTTTCTTGTGGTTGTGTATTCCTCATTTGCTTTTGTTCGTGTTACTTAACGTAACCTAACCTAATTGCTTACTTATTTACTTAATCTGAGTGTTCTTGTACGGTTGCCGAGGTAACTTAATTACGGTGTTTATTGTTTTAATACAGAAGTAGGAATCTTGGGTTTCCCTATTCAAAAAGCACAGACCGAAAAGACCGATGAGTTATAAACTGAAAGCGCTTTATTGGTACTGTACTGCACTTACAATGATTTTTTTTTTTGCCTTTATGTGGGTCTTTCGGGGTTGATTATGTTCTTTCTGTGAATTTTACCCATCCAATATCTTCTATATTTCTTGCTTACTTGGCTTTTTGTATGCTCTGAAACTATCTTCTTCTGGGCCAACCCTGCTTCATTAATTGTTTTGGGAAGCCCCCTTTTTTCATTCTTTCTACGTGGCCGTACCAACCCAGCTGTACTTTCTATCTCTTCAATTATGTCGTACTGTATATCCATCATTCACCTACTATATTTCTACCATATTTTATTTTGTCCACGTCTTTTTAATGCGTTCGCTGTTTCCAAATTTTTTACCGTAAATGTATACATATATGTATTCTTCACAAACTACAATTGTTTCTTCCCCTTCAAACATTAAATCCTCCATGCGCCCTGCAATATGTAAGTACATATTTAGTATTCTCTACATTTAATTCAACCCCCCCCTTCCATTTTTCATAATCTTCGTTAGATTGTCTTGCGTTGTATGGCCAGATCATCGGCAAATTGTAACGTACACAGAGTACATTCTGCCATCTGTATCCCCATTCCTTTACTTCTTCCATTTATCCAACATTTTTGTCTATATAGATCTTAAATAATGTAGGAGATATGCAACATCCCTGCCTCAGTCCTTTATTTGCCCTGAAAGCTGGTGTGAGTTCTGCTCCCACCTTAGTCTTGTTACTTCCTTTTACGATAAAGGAAGTATATTGGATTCACCCAAAAAATTCGAAATTGAGTTTTCAAAAGATCTTCACGTTTTAGAGTCCCCTGATCCCAAAAAACATATTTTTTTTTCATTGGTCTGTGTGTCTGTCTGTCTGTGTGTCTGTCTGTCTGTGAACAGAATATCTCAAAAACGAAAAGAGGTATGGCGTTGAAACTTCATATATAAGTTTTGTGTACTATGTAGATGCGACAGCAAGCTTTTGAAGAAAATCGCATAACCGGAAGCATAGTGTTTACCTAATTTTTCAGGTTTTTTTATTTTTTCAAAAACGGCTAACGATTTTTTTCAAACTTTACATTTTGAATGTGTATTGATGTGAGATAGGTGATTTTCCAGTTTAATACCTCTAAAATGGGTTTCTTTTGTTTTTTCTTATTTATTTTTATTAACTCCTATTTTAAATAGAACACCCGGTATATTATTACATTTATGAATTCAGCTTAAAATTTTAGAGAAAATTTGTCTCTTCAATTAACGCTCTATTTTGTACGGTTTCTGTAGAATTTATAATTGTTGAAAATTTTTGACAAATGCTGAAAAATTTAAAATCAAATTTTTATCTAATTATAAGGAAGGTAAAAGGAAGTTGTGTGCGTGTATCACCCCAGATTTTTTTTTTTTTGATCGGCTGTCTGTTGCCAATACTCTCTGTGTTATTTGTATTACTTTTATTTTTAACAATATTTTGTACTATCCACCCATATGCCTTACTGAAAGTACTTGTTACTACTATGCCTCGACATTCTTCACATAAATTTCTCGGACTTTTTTTGTGCTCTTCCATACCTGGGTATGGTTTCTCAATTTCTGTTCTTTGTTGTACACCAACTTTGTTATTATTCTACACAGCTTCGCTGTTCCGAAATAGCAGAAACAGACCATTAGCCTATCATAACAAGGAGAAGAAAAGGAAGAAAATGAAAATGTGTGTTCTATAAAGGGGATAACCTCTTTCCATTCGAACAATTGTTCCCAAAGAACAAACTTTTGTTTTTAAAATATGGTGAAATGTATGTCTAATAATTACAATGTTTGGTGTACCTGCATGTGAACACAAATTTCCATAAACTATTCGATTATTCAAGTCTCCCCAACAAAAATCAAACCCTGCTGGCCGGTGGAAATTAATTTAAAAACCAATAAGCCGAGCGTCAACAGCTCCGGATGAGGCATGGCGGAATTATTCAAATTTCACGCGAAGACGCTATCCCACAACCTCTTTGACGAGCGATGGCTAAACAAATTAACGCTTATTACACGCTCAGTGGGGTTTGCTGGTCCAATTATCCACTTCTTAATTTATTCAGCCGAAGAGGTGAGTGAAGGTCGCGACGCCGCCCTGGGTTCCCACGACGACGGCGGCAACGGGCCAGAGCTGCTCATAATTGACACTTGATTCGCTAATTGACAGAAAAAGTTGCGTCCAGCACGCAAGCTGTACCTGGAGGTTGTCACGTGCGCGAGCAAATTGGGATCCCCCGGTACCGTTGGAGTGATTGTACGACACGCTCCGGTTTAATTGCCGCGCCTTTAACGGATTTCGGCAATTGTTTCCGCGAAACTCCGTGGAATTTAGATGACTAGTGAGCGTGGATCTGTGCACCCACAATTCTTACATTTTTGGGCGCTGCAGAAATACCCGCCAACGTTTTGTTCGAAACATGACATTTATTGATGTTTCTGAAGCCAAGAGAAAAGTTTCTGGTTAGTTTGTTCGCCATAGGTCATACCGTCGGTTTTGCACCGTGACAATACACCATAGCATAGATACTCGACCGTTTGTTGTTTCCTCTCGTTCGGTGTCGACAAATATTGGTGTTGCATCAGTAGTGAAAAATAATTGTAATTAGTTTATTGGTATATCGGCCACAATAGGATCTATTTTGTTCTGTGTAACTATGTCATAGAATAGATATTCAACCGTTAATATGTTTGTCCCCTCTGTGCATTGACAAATATCGGTAGTTGTCCCGTAATGAAAAAAATTGTAATTAATTTATTCTCATAACATACGTGATGATTGTATTCTAAACGATTAGGCAATTTTCTTTTCAAAAAACACTACTATATGTCCACACTTCACATACTTAATTTTTCTGAACGCTAACAGCGTAACTCTCTTTTAACTTTTTTCGTTGTTGCTCGGTTTAGAAAGTAGCCTTTTCTAACGCATCATCATTAAACGTCTACTATGAGGTTGATTTGTGTTTATTTCAGTTATTGTTTCAACTCAGACATAAACACATTCATATTATAGAACGTTAACCATTAAGGAATTATTTTATATGACCAGCAAGCACATAACCTTAAAAATTTACGTTTTGTAAACGCAGCGTCCCAAGTTGGATGTAGACAAAGAGCTGGGATCCAAACAACCTCGAGAATGCGCGGCAGGCCACGTACTCACATTGTATCCACTAATAAGACAAAAATGTATGATGGCATCGAAGAACGTGCAAAAGTTGATACAGGTTAACAGGTTGATAAATCAAACTTGATAAATCAACTGGTAAAACGAACTAGTGAGGTGCCATGAAATTGACTCGCCCCTAAGTAGTTATCCGGGCTTGTAAGTGTAATTGTAAACTTGCTTATAAAATTCTTTGTACTTAATGTCTTCTTTACACATTGTCCATCAACCACTTTCTAGCTTTTATTTTTCTACCAACAAATAACTAGGGAAACGCAAATATTGTCGAAATACCCTAACAATTTTTGAACGTTAACGAAGTAACCCTAACGGCTTGTTCTTTAAATCTGGTAGTCCGTAGAATTTTTCTCTATGTTCTCGGATAGAGAAGTGACAGAAGTAGCGATAAAAAATTAATAGTACTATGAGAGTTGATAACTGTACTATAGTGAAGAACCACGATTGTGTATTGTTTTTCTTCCCAAATCATAACACTTCCAAGAGCACATTTGTCTGTGCTTGTAAATATTTAAAAAAAATTGCCCAAAACAGGTCGTGTTGGTGTATAAGTCACAATAAGTTTGGTGTTTCTCCTTGACAATGCACTATAGCACAGAACCTGTGTATTTTTTGTATTACTACAATCTAGCGGCGTAAGTCAATCTCGGTGTGTTGATAGATTTGAGTAGTTAATTTACGCATAAGACACATAAAAGTCGATGATAATTGGCACTCTAGCATAGATGTTCACCTGTTTTGACATTTTTATCCACAAAATCTAATATCCTGGAGGTGAAGTGTATTATATTCTTCTGTGTTGGCAGATATCAATACAGGAGCCATGTGGCGCAAATATGTCTGTATTGGCATACAGCGAATATTATACGTGGCGTGAATAATTTGAATTCACAGAGTTCATCATTTAGTGGCGCACAGAACCTTGTATTGGCATCTACTAAATATACATACACGTGGCGTGAAAAATTTGCATTCACAGAATCTCAACGTTTTTTGGCGTTCATATATCTGTATTAGCATATACCGATAATACACGTGCCGTGAAAAGCCACGTGTTGTGAAAAGCTTTTATTCACAAAATTTTACATTTTATGGCGCATATACTTCTGTATTGGAATATGTCGACACACCTGTCATAAAAAAATATTCGCAAAATCTATGATTTCATGGCGCACACATGTTGTATTGGCATATAGAGAATATATACGTGCCCAGAATAGTTTGTATTCACAGAATTTATCATTTAGTGGCGCACAGAACTCCGTATTGGCAGCTACCGAATATACACGTGGCGTTAAAAATTTGCATTCACAGAATCTATCTCTATATTAGCATATATTATTCACAAAATCTAACATTTTGTGGCGCATATATTTCTGTATTCGAATATGCTCAATACACACCTATCATAAAAAAATTATTCACAAAATCTATGATTTCGGGGCACACACATGTCTGTATCGGCATGTTGCGAAGAGACACGTGACGTGAAATTTTTTATTAATAAAATCTACTATTTTGTGGGACACAGAGCTCTGCATTGCCATATACCGAATATACACGTGGAGTGAAAAATGTGCATTCACAGAATCTTAACGTTTTCTTGCGTTCATATCTCTGTAGTAACATATACCGATAATACACGTGCCGTGAAAAGCCACGTGTTGTGAAAAGCTTTTATTCACAAAATCTAACACTTTATGGCGTATATATTTCTGTATCGGAATATGCCGAATACACACCTGTCATAAAAAAAATATTCGCAAAATCTATTATTTCGTGGCGCAAACATGTCTGTATTGGCATATAGCGAATATATACTTGCCCAGAATAATTTGTATTCGCAGAATTTATCATTTAGTGGGGCACAGAACTGTGTATTGGCATCTACCGAATATACACGCGGCGTGAAAAATTTGCATTCACAGAATCTAACGTTTCTTTGCGTTCATGTCTCTGTATTTGCATATATCGATAATTAATACACGTGCCGTGAAAAGCCACGTGCGGTGAGAAGCTTTTATTCAAAAATATAACATTTTGTGACGTATATCTTTCTGTATTGGAGTATGCTCAATACACACCTGTCATAAAAAAAATATTCGCAAAATCTATGATTTCGGGGAGCACACATGTCTGTATCGGCATGTTGCGAAGAGACACGTGGCGTGAAATTTTTTATTAATTAAATCTACTATTTTGTGGGACACAGAGCTCTGCATTGGCATATACCGAATATACACGTGGAGTGAAAAATTTGCATTCACAGAATCTTAATGTTTTTTGGCGTTCATATCTCTATAGTGGCATATACCGATAATACACGTGCCGTGAAAAGCCACGTGTTGTGAAAAGCTTTTATTCACAAAATCTAACATTTTATGGCGTATATATTTCTGTATTGTAATATGCCGAATACACACCTGTCATAAAAAATATTCGCAAAATCTATGATTTCGTGGCGCACACATATCTGTATTGGCATATAGCGAATGTATACGTGCAGAGAATAATTTGTATTTACAGAATGTATCATTTGGTGGCGCACAGAACTCTGTATTGGCATCTACCGAATATACACGTGGCGTGAAAAAATTGCATTCACAGAATCTAAGGTTTTTTGGCGTTCATGTCTCTGTATTGGCATATACCGATAATACACGTGCCATGAAAAGCCACGTGCCGTGCAAAGCTTTTATTCACAAAATTTAAATTTTTTTCGCGCATATATTTCTGTATCTGAATATGCCGTATCCACCTGTCATAAAAAATTTCGCAAAATCTATTATTTCGTGGCGCACACATGTCTGTATTGGCATATAGCGAGGAGACACGTGCTGTGAAATATTTTTATTAGTAAAATCTATTTTGTGCGGCACAGAGCTCTGCATTTACATATACCGAATATACACGTGACGTGAAAAGTTTGCATTGACAGAATTAACGTTCTTTGGCGTTCATATCTCTGTATTGGCATATACCGATAATACGCGTGCCGTGAAAAGCCTTTATTCACAAAATCAATCATTTTGTGGCGCATATATTTCTGTATTGGAATATGCCGAATTGCCACTTGTAAAAAAAAATTATTTGCAAAATCTATGATTTCGTAGCGCACACAAATGTGGGTATTGGCATATACCGAATATACACGTGACGTGAAAAATGTGCATTCACAGAATCTAACATTTTGTGGCGCATACATTTCTCTATTGGCATTTACCAATTATACACCTGTCGGTAAAAAAATATTCAATATTCACATAATCTATAATTTCGTGGCGCACACATATCTGTAATTAGCATATACCGAGGAGGCACGTCGTAAAAAATCTTATTC
The DNA here is from genome assembly GCA_940337035.1 of Agriotes lineatus. NCBI lineage: Eukaryota > Metazoa > Arthropoda > Insecta > Coleoptera > Elateridae > Agriotes > Agriotes lineatus. The sequence goes on from OW679200.1 coordinate 134,536,568, forward strand.
ACAAAATCTCTCATTTTATGGCGCACATATCTCTGTATACCGGACATACCCGTGCCGTAAAAAAGTTTGCATCGATTTCCGTGCCCCTAACCGACAAAAGTGAGTTTAAATTGTTATCATTCTCTAGAATCATCAAAATTTTTATCGGAATCTCTTTGTGTCTGTAGGTCACTTAAAATGTCTTTTACCAAGTTTTTACTATTTCAATTTCGACAATTTCATTATTATCAAACTAGCGTTGCTCCTTCTTCACTTATTTATAGTCGACTGGATGTGGACTTAATTTAACCACCGCGATTTCCAACCGTTAACCCATTATAGCCCAAAAAATCGCCCCCATGCCGGAGAGGTTCATGACAAAGCCCAATAACTCATTTGGAAGGATGAGAGAAGGTCGATAAATAATCGGAACCGGTCCCATTAGGAGATGTAATCGCAAGTAACTTGGTCTGATTAAGGGTCTCCTGCATAAGCAGGGGCACATCATTCCGGACGACAGCCAGCCGTCATTAGCCGCTGATTGGAGCACAAAAGCTTGTAATGGGCCCACAATGACTGCTTCGGGCCGATTGATTATGCTCGTTTCGATTGACAACTTTGTACAAACTTAAGGCCGTTTTGTTAATTTATCTAGCCGAAGAGATACCACGTGTATGGTGAGAGTGCGAGATAAAGTTAACTAGATAACAGTGTGCGTTCTACTCATTTCTAATATTGTTTGGCAAAATTAAGAAATAAATATATATCACTCCCCTCTTGATGCAGAGGGACTGGTTTCCAATGTATTCATCTGAGCCTAAGATATCTTGAAATACAATTACATAATTACATTCACAGATAATTAAGAACAGGATTTCCACTGCATTCATAGATTCATACATGTTGACTTAATGGCGCAACAGAATTAAATCTTCAATATCCAGGAAAATTGCAACCTTTATTGGCTTCAAAATTTTTAGATGTTGTAAACAACGCTAGTTAATTTTATAGTAATTAGCACACCTTGTCGCCATAGCCAGCGTGCAATTCCTACATTTCTATAATCTGAAACTCTTCGATCAGCCTGTCGAAAAAACAGTACGAAGTTAAACAGGTGAAGGACAACAGGAACAACAGGAAGCTGCCGTAGTCGCTTGTAATTGCAGACACCACCAACACTGATAAAACTAAATTGTACGAATGCCCGCCAATAGGCATGGTTTGTGTTCTTCACATGTTCACTGAAATGTACAAAATTAAGTACCTATTTGTGCCTTTTAAAATATGGGATTACCTGTTCTGGAGACGTGTTCGTTGCACAAAGCTCTAATTAACCCATAACGCTCCATAAACGCAGCAAGCCGTGCAGCAAGTTCTTGATATGGCGAATTCACGCAGAAATTCCAATGTTTTTAACTAAACTCCAAACATCCAATGCTTATTTTTCTCACAGCACGTAGGCACTAAACCTCTAACTCTCTAAAAGTGTAAACAAAGTGGAAGAGAGAGCTGCTTTCGCGATTAATGCTACTTAACGAGCGGAAGAACATGCGCAGACGTCTACCTTGGCGCTAAGCACACTTAGATTTAATGCAAGGTCGCTACTGGCGACAAATTTTAGACCAGAGGTGGTCAGTTTCATTGTTGGAATAAAGTCGAAATCCAAATCTATTTATAATTGTGAATAAAATGTTTTCGCCCCTAATGCATTTTTTAAATTTCAGGTGAGTTTCCATCATCCGTCCCCCAAACAGAGATCATCTATAAAAAGCTGTATGATTCATGGTATTGTAAAAACAACCTTTTTCGACGTGGTTAAGATTTATATTAGAGTATAAAAGTAAAATATGTTGATGCGTATCATTTAAATCTGACGGGAAATTATAATATGTGGGATAATTAGGAGAGAGCAGTGGTGACGTCAGGAAGCGATTGTCTTAGTATTACATGCACATCTGGAAGAAAAATTAAATAATTAACTGTACACAATGCCACTCATAATAACAAAATTTCTGCCGTGTGCAGGAGCACCGCTCTGTTGAAAAATCTGTTGATCTGCAGTAGTTGTTTTAAAATTCTGACAAGACCAGAAGCGGCCTATGCTATATAAATCCATGATATAAATCTAGATAAACGAGTAATGAACGTTTAAATATTTACTGTCGGAACAAAAGCAACTTGTATCGTGTTAAGGATGAAGGAATTCCTCTAGCGACATTGCTAGGTCGACTTCTTCTTGACGTCTGGAACAATTACGGCAATTAAACGCCCCAAAAAATCAATTTGCATAGCCCGATCTTGATTAGAGCCGTCAATACTTCGTGACATGCCGATGACATGTCTGATCTAGCGATGCCTCATTTTATTAATGGACTCCTTGAACGTTTACATACTAATAGTTTTGCTTTTTTAAGCATGTACCAAGCTCAGAACTAAGGCTCGTCCGAATTGTCCTTGCAAAAGGACGTCTGTGCTACTTCTTAGCATTAATTGTAAGGAGCTTAAGTTGCTTTTCACGTCCAGAAGCAGCAGGCAAGTGACTTAACGATCTTGCAACACCCGCTTGTCACTGGCAGCATTTGTCATTGTGGTCCCGGATTAATCGTAAATCATGTTTAAAGCACCCAGATCTTAGGGTTCAATGTACACGTGAACCCACATTTCGGAGATCCACAGGTGGAAATCTAATTCCCCATGCCGATCTCCGCGCTTAAATCACTTCAAAGACGGAGAAAATCCCACAAAAAGGTAGGCTTTAGCTCCAATCAGATCGAAAGTGGCCGGTAAAGGATTTTTTAGAGAATTATAGATTTACGATGGGTTAGGGCGCAGAATAAATCTCGTGAGATTTACTTTACTTACTTGTGAGAGGAAAAAGTGTTATGTTTTGAGCGTCAGCGTGCGTATAAATATTGTTTTTAATTAACGTCGCATGCCCGTCTTCGGGATTTATGGCGGCTTTGGAAAGGTAACTTTTTGCAACGGACTGTAATTAAAGTGCGATTCTCACGTACAAATATTTCACATTTTTGACAACGTTTCTGTGATTTATTAGCTGGCTGCAATTAACATTTGAGGTGCGAAAGTAGAAATCTGCTGTTTATAATTAACGAAGGTGATTGCTCAACGTCTGTAAAAATCGTCAAAAGTAAAAAATATGTGTTTGTGCCTGTCAGATTGTGCTTGTTTAAGTCGAAATGAATGTAGCTTCCTTTCTAAGAAGATTATGAAATTTCAGCTTTCTTATGGATAAACTTTAGTCCAGAATCTCCTCTTTACTATTCGAAACTCTTGTTATTTGTCAAGACGAAAGGGATTAAAAGACATTAGCATGTACACCTTTAGCTGGTATTCCATGAGCGTACCATTTTAAAATATTCTAACAGATAGCTACGCAATTGAAATCCTTACTTCAACAAAATCACTTGTCACGTGTAATGTAGTCATACTGCAGTTCGAGCCCCACCGTTGTAAGCCATATTGTAATGGTACGTTTGTAGCCCCATTGTTGCCTTTCATTTTTACACTTAGTTGCCCTTTCGTTGCTAGATAGCTCAGTTACCTTTTTTTCCCAGTCGAGGTTGCTTATACTGAAAAAAAGCTTCCGAAGTTGACCCAATGTAGCTCGAAACACCGAAAATATATACGACTTTAAAACAAACATCTTTTGGCTTTGAATACATACAAATAAAACAACAAAGCAAATAGGAATATGCCTAAAATAAATGGCTATTGCTAAACCAAACGATGTTAACTCATAATATAATAACTACAAGCGATTGCTAAGTCTTACACGCATTTACCAGTTAAGCAAACGAGCATGCATTTATAATCAAATAATATAAAAAGGAAAATAACTGCCCTTTCTTTGCGAACATGTAATTGCACGAAAGCTTAGCCTCACAAAGTAATCCGATACTCCCGCGGAGAGATTATGCTTGATGTCTCTAGGCCTAGCCTAGTCCAAAAATGCAATGTGGTGCAATTTGCTAATTGCGCAGATTTTAGATGAGATGGTTACCAAGTAATTGCGAGTAGGGATGCAAATGCACATTCCGGCACCTGGGACAGACGTGGAACCCTCCCTGGAGCTTCTGGACTGCCACGACCAGTTGGAGATGCTGTCGGTTTGTATGCATCACTGAGTATTATTCACAGCCCGCAAAATTACACAGAGAGCTGACTGGAATGAGTTTTTGGACGCCAAGACATTGAAATTCACTTTTGGGCGTTAGGTCAATGTTGCAGCGTGAAGGAACAATATATTAGTTTTAAAATTCGCATCACTAACCACTACGCTGCTCTTTTCGCGTTTTTCCAATTGCTTCCAGCGACGCTTGCAAAAACGTCATACTAAGACTGGCGGTTTACTGATGACTGAAACTCACGTACACTGGCGGCAGTTCGAAACTTAACTAAATTTACTTACAGGTAAACAGTACAATACACTAATGATTACTATCTTAGGTGTAGGTGGGCCTAATACCGTTTCATATGCCAATGCTTTTTTTAAACATCCCAAATTTTGGGCAAGAGCGACAAAGTTAAGAGGCCAAACTCCAACACTCACAGTGCAGACAGCTCGCTACAGCGTTTTAATTTACCTGTACTCATATATAAATCTATTCAGTATTATCCTTGTTTTCTGAAAAATATTGAAAGTTTAGCAAAATAAATTCCAAATAGAATGCATTCAAGCTTGCTTACTTTTTTCTGCTCTTTCAGAAGATTAATTTCTTAAATTTATAAATGGCAAAGCGAAATGGAAGACTCACTTTCCTATACAAAATAAATTTTTATTTACCTTCTAAAAATACTACGTCAGAAAATTCCAAGTAGAATGCATTCAAGCTTGTTTACTTTTTTCTGCCGTTTTAGAAGATTAATTTTTTAAATTAATAAAAGGCAAAGTGAAATGGAAGAGTCACTTTCCTTTACAAAATTAATTTTTATTTACTTTCTAAAAAGCCTACGTCAGAAAATTCCAAGTAGAATACATTCAAGCTTGATTACTTTTATCTGCTCTTTCAGAAGATTAATTTTTAAAATTTATTAATGGCAAAATGGAATAGAAGACTCACTTTCCTATACAAAATAAATTTTTATTTACTTTCTAAAAAGACTACGTCAGAAAATTCCAAGTAGAATGCATTCAAGCTTGTTTACTTTTATCTGCTGTTTTAGAAGATTAATTTTTTAGATTAATAAATGGCAAAGTGAAATGGAAGACTCACTTTCCTATACAAAATAAATTTTTATTTACTTTCTAAAAAGACTACGTCAGAAAATTCCAAGTAGAATGCATTCAAGCTTGTTTACTTTTATCTGCTGTTTTAGAAGATTAATTTTTTAGATTAATAAATGGCAAAGTGAAATGGAAGACTCACTTTCCTATACAAAATAAATTTTTATTTACTTTCTAAAAAGACTAGGTACGGTACGTCAGAAAATTCCAAGTAGAATGCATTCAACCTTATTTACTTTTATCTGCTCTTTCAGAAGATTAATTTTTTGAATTGCTAAATGGCAAAGTGAATTAGAAGACTCACTTTCCAATACAAAAATCATTTTCATTCACGGTCTAAAAACACTACGTCAAAAAATGTCAAGTATACTGCATGAAATATTGTTTACTTTCGTATTTTTTTCCAGAAGAGTCGCTTTTAAGATTTTTCTAATTTTATAAATAGCAAAGTAAAATAGAGGACTCGCTTTTGAAGCCGTTTGTGAAAATTTTAAGAAAACCCATTTCTTTGCTTTTATGAAGCCCTTTTTGACACTCTTTCATTTGCAAAATTGTTTCGTTGAAAATTCTGCCCTTATTCTTAAACCTTGCAAACATAGAAGATTAGTCCCTCTCATTCGACATATTTCAAGCTCTCATGCTACATAGCGAAAAGGTACGATTTAGCAAATCAGAACGATGGTGGGAAACTTCGTCTTCTGAAAAAGATTATGACTCGAGTCGATCGTTAATTGTAGAAGATAATTGATGTTTCACATTTATTGATAGAATAGCATGACAAGAGGGAAAGATTTCATCATTTTCTAATTAGAAAACGTTCTAGCGAGGGTTTGAATAAATTTTTCGTTTAAGTATAAATTCAAAACACTTTAAAAATTTACAAGTTTTTAATTTCGCTGTCATTGTTTCTCCTTTAGATGCCTTGAGACGTTTTGTTTATTGTGACGTTTTCTGCAATTTAAAATACGATTATTCCATTTTAACAGCACTAATTTCGTTTTCTGAATGGAGCTTTCCAATTTTCGTTATTTGCTGGCACAAGAACGACCGGCTAATCAGCCAGCCTCGAATTAACTTGTATCGTAACTTCCCATAACATCGCCTAAAAGCCATCCCACAAATCGCCGATGCGCGGTCGGGGACAAATCACACGTTGATTAGAAATCGAAACGAACTTCCTGCCAAGGCCGGCGTATTTGCGTTAGATTTCACCAAAAAGTCGCCTGGTTGTTTATGGTAATTCCGCGAGCAACTTCCATGTAGGCATCCGCCGTGGCCGCCTTAATCACATGCTCGCAACCGCCTCAGTTACCTTAATTCATACCGTGATCGTCGATCCCATGCCTGCTAGCGGACACGGCAGCTAACGGCACGACTCCACGATTTGCCCATCGCTCCAAATGGTGAGAATTTCGTTTATGCCATTGCCAAACGATCCCATCGCATGCGACGATGCTTTTTGCCCGGGAATTAGCAATACTCGCTATGGTTAGGCGTTGCATGGGAAGTTGCTTCTGGATATTACAGTGGGTGTCCCATGCACTTTTTGTGCAATTTCGTCTCGTGAGGGATTTTTTAAGAACTTCAGTGGGCTTGTACTTATTGTAAGCTTGCTATCACATCAATGGACCAGGGGCATCTCTGTCGATAGATACGAGTATCTTCATTTAAATGTGTGAAAAGGATGGTACCATAATTATTACACACTTAAATGCCTTTAGACTGGGTTTGCTGTACTCCTCGACATACAGTAATATAGGTTCTAAATTGTGTAACCCAACTGAAATGATCCGGAATTGTGGACAGAAACGCAATTATTGTAAGTGCGGACAAGAAGTGCGTGAACTCTAAGAACGCTGCTCCATTAGCGATTTAATATAGCATATTGTGCTCAACCCGAACCCCTAACAACACGTGTACGACCAACTTTATACCAGATAGGCTACAATACGAAATTGCGGTTTTGAGTTAATAAGCAGCAAAGTTAAATTAAAGCTTCCCAGTCATAAAATGATTTTCCCAGTGTTTAGTGCAATAAAATAACGTGTTGAGTTCATTTGGCGAAAATGTTTTGCAGTAAACAAGTTAAGTGGTCCATTGATGGCAACTCCACGCTTACTGTTATGCATTTTAAATCTTAATTTATATCCCAACCAGGAATCAGCCGTTCACATAAAACCTCGTCCATCTGCACCAATCAGCCTCCATTAACCGCTCACATAGAAACGACCTAACATGGCCACGAATTTTAATTCGTGATTACCGAAGCCATCAGGCGGAGAAAAGGCAGCAAACAAGGAATAGGCGTAGCAATACCGCTAAATAAGTCGTTAGGGCCTCGACAAAAAATCAAAATGCAAACGCCCAAGTACAGGAATTTCAACGGTCGGTCGAGCGACAAACCCGAGTTATCGCTCCAACAATTTGTCACTAATTATTAAATTTAACGGCGGCTCATTAATATTCCGGAATTCATGAAGATTGAGCCGTAAGCTCGGCGGATTAATTGGCTAATTAATGGTCGAGAACCACCCCGCTCCAGCAAGACCGAATTTATTGCGGTAAATAACCGGCGGTGGCTTAATTACAGCCGCAAAGCGGCCATTCGTTAGCGTTGACACGTATTGATGTGCCCTTATGTGTATTTTTGTAAGCGCTACCGGAGCTACCGGACTTATTATGCAGGGCCGCCGGCGATGCGGCCGCTCGGATCGCCATAAACAAAAGTCGGTCTGGTTATTATGGTTGAGGTCGGGCCGCGTCGTGCTGAAAATTGGATGGAGGTGTGCACACTTCGGCTCGAATTAAGCTGAAATTCAATTTCGCTATGGGAAAGCTATTACGATTAGACTTTGCAATAATCGGGCTTAATTTTTATTGCGTTTTAATGGATGGTGATGAACTAGCAGTTTCTTTGTTCCCGGCTCTTAAGATGAGCAATTAGGCGCCGCTTTTCGACGAACACAATCGGCGCCTTAGCCTACTTGCATGTAAGTGCAGGTGCTTTGAATTGGTGTCCTTTGAATGTTCACAGAATGTTTTTGTATGCTGAAATTTGGTCTTGAAGATTTTTAACGTGCTAATGTGCACAGTGATGTATTATATTAACAGTCGTTGCCAAAAAATGAGAAATTAAGATTTTATGTGGAGCAGAAATAAACTAAATGCTCGATCTTCTTGGAGAATAAAACCGATTCGCATTGATTTGGGCGAAGTTTATAAAACCCCAATAATTGAAGTGAGCATCAGCTGGCTAAAAAGCGATTTAAAGACATGTATGGCATCGCGTCGTTAAAGAAGCATTTATAATAAAAGTGTATAGCATTAAAAAAAACTCTTGGCACAATCGCCGGGTGGGCGCGCATATATCAGTGAAACTACCAATTTATTACTATTAACAATTAAACAGTGCAGCATAAATTCAGAAAATACACATAGCCAATAAAATTGGTAAATAACTGATGTTTGATTACTAGTTACAAAAATTAGGATGAATTCAAAAATTTATAGTAGCTTCCAATGCAGTTTTTGATTGCAGCGTGAAGCATATGGTGATATGCGGGATATAAAAAACCTGGCTTTTAATTGTCGACCATTTGCGTACACAAGACCGTAGGAATCGCAATAAAACTCAACAGACGGTGGACACCAAAATACGGCATTCGAAAATTATTAGTCCCTCAAAGATAACATGCAGAATATTGCAGTTACGTGAAAAATGGGGAAGGAAAGAAAACCCTTCCAAAAAGATCTACTTCCAAAACAGCATGGAAATCCTAAATCAAACAGTCAGATACAGCAAATCAATAATTCATAACACCAAATCTGCACCCAGTTACTGATGATTTTCTAGATAAGTCCATTTCGTAAACGACACTAAAAGGAGCCCCAGAAAAGCATCTTACAGTTTCGGAAGTACAGTGAAATCTCCAAAACTGGGAACAAGAAGTGACACTACAGTCTACACTGTAGTTCTTATTCTTCATCTTCGCGTATTGGGCCAGTGGCTTGTCTAATTCCACAAAATTGTGGTCCTATCTAACTTATTAGTAGTTAGCATTCATTAAAATCATCACCGCATGTACTTGCTTCCTCAAAGTAATATCATTTTTATTAAAATATAAATAAATGCAGATACTTGCCCCACAAACTAACAGTATCCACAATATTATTTTGTAATAATTGCTTAGTACTTAGTTACAAGAAATAAAAAATGAGGTAACAAACATTTATAGCGTTCTCTTTTAGTCGGCAGATTAGCTTGCCATAAAAGTGAAAATTCACTAGATCCGGGTCAAACGTTATAATTTGAGCATTTTATGTGCTTTCACAAATTTTTAAACTAGTAATCAGAGAGTGGCACATTAATCGTGTTCTTTATGGTTTGAGATTTCAAATATAAGGCATAGCTTAACATAATTCCACCTTATACACTTGGAAAATACAATTTAAGGAACTACTGATACCTACATCGTGTCCCATTAGCAATATTGTGCTTATTTTCTGTAACCAATAACGATCTGAAGGTTGACGTATTTGTCATCTTACATGAAAGGCGAACAAAAGCTCGTTTTTTTCTTCTAAAATCGTTAAGAGCTGTGGTAGCAGTTGCTATTAGTGCCATTTTCCTTCAAATTTGATGGATCAAGTTCTGAGATTTTTTCAATTTAGCACTTGTGCGCTTTAGGGACTTCTCAAGCAGGTCTGAAATTCTTTGACGGTTCAACTGTAAAATTTATATTGGAGAGGTTTTCCATCTAGAAATTTATAAAATACTAAGCTTAAGAGACTACCAGTAGTCTTAATAGTAAAACGCTAGATTACGACTAATCCTTCCAAATGGAAGCTTTTAGATTAAGTTGGAAGAAAATCTACATTTTTTTCCTCAAGAAGATGTAGCAAAGCTGTTTCACAAAGTTAAATCATTGCAGCACCGCATTTGTGGAGGTAGGTGAATGATTAAATTTTCTCACGATTTGCAAAAAACAATATTGTTTGCAAAAAAAAATTCAAACGTGTGAGTACTATTTCCAAACTTTAAAAATTGAGATATTTTCATTGATTTATATCTTTTTCCTATTTCATTTCAACTAGCTTAATTTAAAAAAAAGATTCCTAATTGTAAAAAATATATAAAGGAGAACTATTCCGACAAGCGTAAAAACTACATTTATAAATTGGAGGGTTAAGCATTCTCAAGAATTAAAAAGCAAAATTGCTCTTAAACTTAAAAAAAGAAACAACTTTAAAAACGAAGTAAATAATGTAAGAAAGCAAGGCAATTTTTCTCATTTTAGCAATAGCAATATCAACAAGGAAAGCGGCGTTGAAATATTAGATCAAATTAAACAAAACGCAACTAGAGCTACCATTTGCAATATACTAACCAACTATAAAGACAAACAGAATGACAAAAAATACAAATTTTACAACAAAAAAATGAATCAATAATTTTTAATGAACGTAGTAAAGACAAACATTTTCTTCAATAAGTCAGAAGTCATAACCTTAGAACTAATGCCGACAAAACACAAAAAACAGTAGTAATTACACACAAAAGAGTATACAAACAATATATTATAAGTACTATTAAAATGAGAAAGACACGTATAAAACAGAAAATAAGACTCGACACGAACTATCCAAAACCAAAGCAGTATACTAATAAAACAATTACATGATAATAAATACCTACATACATACAGCATCTGTCATAACCATAACGAAACACAGCTTTAAGAAGTAGCTTCATACATGAGCATCACATACATTTTTAAAATATTTTCATTCGAAACAATAATAAATATAGAATTCTTGGTCTTTAAAAAAACATCGATAACATAATGTTACCAATAAATCATGTTTTATCTTCTTTAGACGTAACATTTATACTTATTATCGTACCAATTAATCTTACACAAGAAGCAATGTAAAATAATTGGAATAAAATAATAGAAAACACGAACATACACAAGTATAAATTGTAAATCCTTTTAAAATTCGTGTTTTAGAATTTGGTGCTCCAATGGGATCTCCCATTTCATGTAGTATTGCTACTTAGTATTTATTAATGAATATTGTAAAATCAAAAAATATCTTTCTATCAACGTTATGTCAACGATATAATAATGAGTGCAGAAAAAAGCTCACTTAATTCAATATTCGAAGATTTTAATAACATTCATCCCAGAATGAACATTGTCATTGAACATAAAATCACTTTTCATTCAATAAATTATACAAGATAATGAAAAGATTATCAGTAATTAGTATCGTAAAAAAGTCAAAACCTTTAGATACAAATTTAAATTTCAATTCATGCACTACAATACAATAAAATATAAAAAAGTTAGCATGATAGTTTAAGTGACTCCTCAAATAAATTGTAACAACTGTAATGCCAACTGCATACGACAAACAAAACAATATTTAAAAAATCCCAACATAACAATTCATTTAAAAAATTGTACAGAGTAAACGGTCAAAAATACTACATACAAAATCACATTAAAAAATGACTACTTTTAATTATATCGAAATAAAAAAAAATCAATTTAAATTACCAGAGTTGAAAAGATGCGAAAATGGTTTAAACAAGATTTAGAATATGAATACTCTTCCAGCATTTTTCAAAATAGAACTGCAGTAACAGTTATATCTTCAACTAATCTCTATGTACTAATAGTCAAAAAGCGATTAGGTAATGATCAAGTGATCAGTGTGTAACTTTGTAGGCTTCACCTCAGGTTGTAAGACATTCTAACAATTATCGTTCTAGTTTATTCGCTCATATGTTGATGTATTGGTTGTAACCACCTGGGCTTCACCCTTTTACACTTTTGTCTGCAAAATGTAGAATTGCTGAATGACTAAAAACCACCTTTTACACGTTTTCCAAATCTGTTAAAAGCTCAATACTTATTATTATAATACAGTATATCAATTCATTTTTAATTTTTAATAATTAAGTACTAAAGAAAGTTTATAAAACCATTTTTTTCTAATGGTATTTTAATAACATTCTGCATAGCGCAAATCTAACAATTATTGTTTTGCAAAGTTTTTGGAGTGTTGTTAAATAAATCTTTATCTTAAAACCATAAAATAAAATTACTTCAATGAAATGCATCATAACCATATCACCAAATGTGTACTCTACTTTAATATAAAATGTAATCATTTAAATAAACATAAAAGAAACTGACCTCAGGAATTTGAATAAGTAACGCGTGAGAATGTTTTATTCGACACACTAATTTAAAATAAATTGTATTTCAGATGATTGAATTCAAATTGTTCTGAAGATACTAGTACTTAAGTAACGAAAAATAATCAGCGACTTAAGCACATTTTGGTCAAAAAAAAATTGGCTGCTACATCGTCGTGAGGAAAAACTGTAGCTTTTCTTTCAACCTAAGTTATGACTAATGTATTTGTATATATGCATGAGTTTATGAATAAATGTAAAACTACGAGCAATTAAACGTAAACTGCTTCTAAATTAAAACTAGTGGGCTCCGTTCAGGTACTAATTTATTCGGTTACTTTTCTAAATGTTCTACGTTATATTTATATCTTGTTGTGTTTATTACAAGCACGCAGAAAACTCATCGAGGTTGCTTATGTATGCATTGTACAGTCCCAAGGAGAGCACTCAGTTAAAAACAACATTAATAAGAGTTGGATTTACTCGTCTCTGGATTGTTTTTAAATGTTGTTTGTTTGGAATGCTTGCAGATCTAATAACAGATTAAACGCCTCCGTTCGATTGGAATAAACTAATGTTGATTTGTCGAATGGACCATTGAAGCTTAATTATTTGAGATTTAATAATGTTCACTTAAAACAAACTGATGCCAAAGTACTCATCGAACCTTTAGATGCAGTCTCGACGTTTGTTGTAAATTTAGTTGTGGCTGCAGATTCAATTTAAAAAAAAACGATAACGGTTTCTTGTCGAACGCACCGTTGAAGTCTCCACGCATGTCAAATTCTAGCCATTTAAACCACTTGAGATTTTCATCTTATCGAATGCGGAAGCAGCGGATCGAGCAGTGTAATATCCAGTCGGGAAGAAGGTCACATATTTCACCACAAAAACTACGTAAACAAAGCTGACGTAGCTGCGGCAGCAATTCCCATTTAACAACGGCCGAAACGCCGATGTTTGCTCTTCACTTGACACCTGTACACGTAACTGGGCGAGGCTGCACAAGGTTATTGAATAATTAAACAATCCCACGACTCTTCATTCCCCGTCTCTTCGGGCCTCTCTCTCGCTAATCAGCCTTATGAGTTATTCCGATTGCCCCATTTAAATCGTGTTACAATCTGAAATTAAAGCCCTCCATTCGGATGAGCTTTTGCGTAAAAGTCCATGAAAAATGCTGGACGTGATGTAAGCAACCTTCGAATTGAGCTGCATCCTGCAATTTGGCCGAATTTTGGTAATTAATGCTTTGTTGGTTTACACAATCCATGATGGATGGATGGGTGATGATTCCAGTAAAAATATTGAATGAAGAATTAACGATACGTAACGACAATCCGCGAAAATCATAATTCTGTTTTCAGCTGGGTCCTGCGACCTCACCTCCCATCTCGCGACCTCTCCGAAGATAACATGCGTGTAATTAACCATCTTCGGCGAAGCTCCGCTAACGGGACCGTTAGTGGGCTGTGCGTTGGGCATTAATTCCACTTTGTTCCATTTGAATAGGTCGCCACAAACCGAAGAATTCTGAGAGGTCATGTGGGCCTGCATCGGGCTAATGTATGTTAATTTAGCTGCATGTGAATTTTGATTTTTACACAAAAGCGGGTTCAGTGACTGCGTCCCGTTGGATTTTCGGAACCAGTTAGCGGCTTAGGTATGAGTGGAAATTAATTATGGATTAGCCAATAATGGAATGTGCCCAAATGCGAATTCCCTGCGTCTAATCCTGCGTAACTGGCAGCCTTTTTTGGTTAATCGCCAGATCTAGCTCCAAATTTGTAGTTTATGCCGGCAGTCAAGCGCGGGGATTTAATAAGCGGCAGCATTTGTATAATAATGAACAGGCTGTAAAAATACTAAAGAGCTGAAAAGGTGTGAAAATGTTTAAACAAGATTGGGGGATTTAAAACATGAATACAAAATTCTTCAAGCCTGTCCCAAAATATAAATCCAGTTACATTTATATCTTCAACTTTGGAGGCTTCACCTCAAGTTAAAAGATCTTCTAATATTCATCATTCTAGTTGACGTATCGATTATAACCACCTAGGCTACACCCTTTTGCATGTTTATAACGTCCAGGAGGAATTCCAGTGCTAGGAAGTGTGTGTAATACAGGTCAAAGATACACTTATTCAAAGTTTAGAATTGCTGAAAGTAAAAACCACCCTTTACACGTTCCCCAAAGCTGTTAAACTCTCAGTAGCTTCAGAGTCGAATTAACATGTTGGCTTGCTATCCCAGTTAGTAACAGAATTTAAATTGCATGTGGGGAGTAATTAGTATACAGGTACCTGGATAATTATCCCTCTTGTTATAGAAATAGTTTGAATTTGCTCACTTAGTGAATGTTATTTATTCCAAATTGCACGTACCTATATAAATGTGTGATTAGTACAACTGCTTAGTGTGATAATTTTCGAGCCAGTTTACTCCAGCAGCGTTTTACAGCTATTGCTCCCATTTTAGTTTAGAGTAAGAAACTTACAAGAGCCGAGGCTTCCTTACGATTTGGATGCTAGATTTAAGTAACTCCTTATATTGTCTGTTATATTATTATTTAGGCTTGGTCTGTGGCACTGTTTAAAATTTTATGATTAGTCTTTGTACAATTAAATGTTATCGATTGTCTAAAGGTGCTATCATCCTATTGGTATCATTATATGTCATTAAAACTTGAGCTTCATTTGATATTTTTGCTTATGCCCTTAGTGGTTGATTTTTTCAAGTCTATGTCTTCACACTTGCATTGCTTAATTAAACACAAAAAATTGGTAGTAATTTATATAAACATGCATGAACTAGTTAATAAAACAAATCACTGGACTGAGTGAAGATTTGTTTATCGGCCATCTAGGTTGTGCTAGCGGCTAAAAGTTTGCCTTCAGGCTCGATGAAACAAAAATTGCTATCCGTCCTAGGTCAAACTGGTGTCACTGTACAGGCTGCTAATGAGATATTTTTCAACTCCTGCTTCGAAACAGCATCATTTACAGCGTGACGATTGGTAGCGGGACGATACCGGTTCCTTCGTATATATTCGATCCAGGAGGAGATGATATTCCACGACACTCAACCAGATCAGAACGGAATTTTGGATTCGTAGACTGTGCTTTTGGATGTTAGTCGTAATTTTCTTACGAAACACAAACACAAAATCACGCACGCGCTCTCTGCGTGACGTTATTTGACCGGGTCCAACATGCTCCCCACGCTAAATTCGACAAAACGAATTGGCAACGCCTTTTCCGCACGCATAAAAAGTTGTGGCAGCGTCTGTTCTTAAACTGACCTAACATGTGTCCGCGTATAGATGCTCCAGAAATCCTACTGCTTCCACTAGATGAAGATTAAGGATGTTGCTAAGGCTAAGTGTCTTCCTCAAAGCTCCATGTATGCCCCTTACTAAATATTATTGATATTGCCTTTCAATTTTTGGATATTCAGTTAGAAACCAAAAGATAGATATGTCATATTATCCTTAATTATCGATATTGGAGAGACAGTACCTCTACAGAGTTCTTATGACAATAAATATGTACAGCATCTCAAGAGCTACTATGAGCAGCAATGAAATGCATTTTTCCATTGTCGTTTTCACTTTCGGCACATGTTTGAAGTAATAAAATGTGTCGAATGGAGTAGCTGGAGCCACTAGATTTTTTTAATACAACAATTGCCACATTAGAAGCTTGGGGCCTTCTAATTAGTTTCACCTTTTCTAGGGTAAGTTGACCCCGACCCATTCCCCTGAGCTAGTCGGTGGCATATTTCCGTTCATTAACGGTCAAAGATAATGTGACAGCTTTATTTAGATTCAACAATATAATATTCATCAAACAACCAACATTAATTTATGAGATTAATCCAAACCAAGTGCCAATATTTAACGATTAGGTAACTCATCGAAGTAAGAAAAGCAAAACATAATTACTACGTTTTTACGCAGTGCATCGCCGATGCGGTAAGCAGACGAGATGTACCAATACCACCTAAAGGAAGACCTCGACTCTCTGACGTCACGGGATAGTGACGTCAGGTATGATCGCATCCATATGTTTATTGAGCTTTTTAACAGACAAATTAGTGAGCGCATTCGTTAGTGATTGGTGGTGTGCGTGTGAGTGATTTACCATCAGTATTGCACAAATAAACACGTAAATAGCCGTTATAGCTGGTTGTGAAATAAATGTATTGTTACCGCATAGCGAATTGCTAACAATGTATGCAAAATATATTTTCTTAAAGAAAGTATTATATTGAGCATAGCAGAGTGGTTGCGAAATTTCTTACAGAGGAAATGTTGCATCTCGGTAATTTGGTTTAAAATAAGACACAAGTTATTTTTCAATCCAAATTTCCGGGACGCAACAAGATGGTAAATAGCTACACTTTGCCCTTTCTACCTGCTGTAAAATTCCGTTGTCCCTTCCTATCGATGTTTCTGGCGATGTTTGCCATTTTTTCGGAACTCAACATTCTAATCATCAGTATCTGGTTTTGCGATTCTAAAATCTTCGTCTGGCAGCTGCCCGAAACGAAATTTTCAAAATTAAAATTGTTTTAATTGTCCTCGTTCATTCACCATGAATTCTTTTTCCTGCTTGAGTGGAATTTTTGTAAATTTTCATCTCCTAGTTGCCCATGAAGAAGCTAATGCCCTTCAACAGCAAAATATAGCGCCGAATAAGTCATTCGATCTAACGGCAACGGGGCAGACACGCACATTTAACGAGATTTTAAGTTTTTCCGCGTAATTACAGTGCACGGCCCGGTCGAGCTTTGGGCTGATTATATGGAATTAAAATGGCACACTCAGATCGCCTTTTGGTACAGAAACGCTCTTTCTCAGGGGATTCACGTTTTTTACGCGCCCACAAACCTGGGCCGAGCAAACATGGCCCGCTTACTAATTACCAGCTAGAAGCAGTTAATTAAAGCGGCATAAATGCAGGATAATAAACACATTTCCTGATGCCATCAAACGAAGATTGTTCGAGTCGATTAACCAACTGTTGCTCTGACGGGGACGGTTCGCATTCGAATCGAACGCTCGGGGCCCTTTCTGCTTTCTGTTGCTACGAACTTGATTTATAATTTTCCAGAAGCAGCACCAGAGTGCAAATTGTTGTTTATTGATCAGGTGCCATAAAGTACCGGAAAACTGTGAAATTTAATACAGTGGTCGATAATGTTCACTTGTTCGCGTTATCTCCGATTGTCATATTTTGTTTCTTTGATATCTATTGTGGCGAGCATTATTTAATAGCTCGGATAATTGAGAGATTAGTTCACGTCGCCTCCCACGCTTTTGTTGTTTGGTTTGAATGGCACGCACATTCCCATGCATCTTCGCCTAGTAGCTTGTACCACTAATCTTCAATGTCAATTTGAAATTACTACGGGTCGAAATTGTACAATGTGTAATTTATCAGCTAGCTTGGGGGAGTAATTTCGAAGAGGGACAAATATTGGGATGCACGTGATTTTGATATATGCACGTGTGACACGGCAGTCTGTCCTCGTTCGTTCATAAAACAGAAGACGCTTGCTCGCCAGAATTAAAACGTTAATTTTTACTGGTTACAACATACAACAACACAAGCCGTGCTATAACAAAATATTCAACTGTAGGCACATGTTTTCGGTGCCCCGAGCTAATTTATTTTTCCCTGGATTCAGATCGGTTCACATGCATAAATTTACAAGAACTGGCGACTTACCAGAAATTTCATAAAGCCCCTGCGGTGTGGGGATCAGAAGCATGATACTGGAGGTGCAAGGCGAACGGCGAGTCCTCTCATATAGCAGGTGGTCGCACACGCCCGATCGCGAACACAAACTCAGCCAATTTCACAATCAGTCATGCAAGCAAAACAACAAACATTCAGGTTTTAGCAGTAATGTGCTCATTACAGGGGGTTTTATGGCCCCCGCGGCGTTCCCACGTCAGGTATATTCTTCGGTGAACCTTCGATGATGTGCCTGTAATACTCCTGAAAACACGGATGTTTACCGCAAATAGTATGCCTTAACCGAACGTTAACTGCATCAATGGGTCCAACCCATGTCAATGTAGCCCGCAATTTCGGTGGCCGTATGGACCGTAAAAGACACAAGTCTCTTTGGGAGACGGGCTTCTCAAGCCATCCAGACACCCTATCTGGAGATCACTGATAAGCAAAGTGCATATCATGTAAAGGATCGTGGACCATCTCACCGAATGGCCACTGATCCAGGCACGAGAGCGCTCTCTACGGCGAGTTCATCCCTGACCAACGATAACAATGAACAACGACCCAATTAATGAAGCTTTCTACAATCAGCTTCACTGCGAACAATAACGAATGTTCGACTCAGCTGTTCAATAACTACATTTGCAAAGCCACGCAAGCACTAGTATTTTCTTTTTACAGATCTCAGTATTTCATTCGCTTTCTTATAATTCATATATCTACCGCAGTTCAATTCACTTAAAAACAAACACATAATCGCCGCGGAATGACACCCGCGGTGCATCGGATTTTGCGTCCACACATGTACGACCTCGCCTACCGACTACCAAAGCACGTCCCCGATTTTAAAAACAACCCCTGGCCTTTAATTTAGCTTTGGGCTCGTTTCGTTTCTGTGCTAAATTTAGAAAGTGTCATATTTGAGTGGTTGATTTAGACTAAAGCCCGTAATTATACGAATACAAATAAAATGATTGGATATTTTCATAGAACACAAAAGTAAATATTACAACACAACTCTAAACCATATATGCAAATTCTCACAGCAGCCAAATCGTTTATCTTCATTTTCAATCAATACATCCGAACCCACTTCCCAATTTTATAAACGATGCCCTTGGACTCCTTAATGCAACCATTTGTCTACCAAAGAATTGTTTGGGATTCACGGTGCATCCCATTAGATTCACGTCCTTCGAAGTCCGCATAAAATGCTCAACTGGAGATTTAATTATGTTGCAATAAAGCACCATCCTCATAATACCTAACCCACGCAAACTTCTAAGGTCACCGGGACTGCCACAATCGCCTCAGATAACTAGTAAATTCCGTAGTCATAGCCTACTAAATTGCACGGCAGCCTTGAATGGTAAATGAAGAGAATTAAGCATCTTCCAGCAGTATCGCCTTCAAGGCCCAGCTTTCGCAATCGAGACTCGTGCTTTCAGCTCCATAAGTCTAAGTCCTCATGGGCTCGACCATATCGCCGCACGACGCCCGCGATAATGTCCATTATAGAAAAGTAAACATGGTAAAAATACCCGCCACTAACGAACGCGAGCTTTTAAAATTCCTGGGTTTTTGTGCCGCCGATAAAGATTATAGGACCACTTTCCACGGCGCATAAAACTTACAGATATGCCTTAATGCTGCTGCTGATGAGGCTACAAGTCTTCTCGGAAGACTCGAAATGTCTACATTTAATGTTTACAACGGTGCTATCTTCTTCGAAGCGCGTACAGTAATTACACGGATTTTGACATTTACGGCTGGCCTGCGCGCTCACCGAGCCGCCCTACGAAAAATCCGAGTTCGCCCCTAAGCCGTTCAGATCGAATTCGAACGAAAGCGAGCGTAATGTATACATATTTTCTTTAAAAACCGAAGCAGCGTGATACTTAACGGCCTGAAAACAATGCCGTCTGTTCTTGCACCGTAATTTAGAAGTTCAAGAGAGGTTGAACGCCTCAACACCGGAGGAATAATTATGAGAACACGAATTCCTGCGCCTAACTAGTGCTGCCTATGTTTTGATTAATTCGGGAAGATAAGACCCATTATTCAAAAAGACACTGAAATAGATCGCACTTTTTAAATCGTTCGGTGGTGAGCAACGCCCCGAAAATCCTACAAAGGAATCGTCCAGGATTTCGAGGCGCTGTTAATTACAGTCACGATCGATGTCTATCTTAACGAATTTCTGATTCATCTGCTTTCAAGCATTTGGTCGCAGAATTTCTGGATTAATCAAGATTCCTATTGAATGGTCGCATATGGGAAATGGCAATTTTTGCATTTTTGTGGAAGTAATCAGACACCAAAACTATTTTTCTAAATTACGTAAGGAAAGCTTACGAAACTAGAACGATTTTTCCTGAAACTGTTCAAGATTCCAATCGGATGCCTAATTGGACATTAGTAAATTTTTCAACTTGGCCTGCTTTAATCAAGATTTTATCTTTGGAAAATTTAGAAAGGATGCTAAAGATTGCTTTTTCAAATTCCTCCAGCCTCGACTTACAAATAGTAGCATTAAATAAAAATATTAGAAATTCTAGGAAAAGAATGGTTTATATTAAATAGTGTATAATTACTTATCTAATTATGGGTTTGCACATTATAAGAACACCGCAATGCTTCTAGGAAGTGCGTTTGGAAATTATAATTAACTTAAACGGTGTTTTTGTCTTATGAATACAATGGGTACTGGGATTTATGGTATTTAAAAAAATAAACTTTGCGAATAAAATAAACAAATGTTACTGCACTCATTTCCAATTAAATTCCCAGAGATTATTTTCCAAAAATTACATTTTTAAGTCTTTTCAGTAATTGCTGCAATGAAAAAGCCAATTTGCTCAGGTTGTAAAAATTACAATTGCTATAATCAAAAATTCTATTCACAAAAATGTTTTGTCCAATTTAACCTTAACCAGGCAATTAAATTAGAATCGCTTGGTTATTTACAGAGAAGTTTGCAATTTTTACGCTGAATAAAGGAAACAACTCGTTAACGTTATTATTTTGACGTGATCTTAACCAGAGGCCACATAACAGACAATTTTTTTTAGAAAATTAGGATTTAAATTTTGCGATTCTAACCTTAATTTTAGAAAATAAAATTCTGTGGTGGTATGATCATTCAGTTCGAATATAGCTACTAATTGATATTCGGTTTCTTGAATTATTTTTTCCTTCTAAAGGTTTCATATTTTAATAGCCCGGATATATCTCTCCCCTGAACAGGCTGTATATAGTGCCACCAATGTGGATTGCTCTCAGACATAGCATTAAATGCATCCAAGTGGTTTAATGTTCAATTTTGTGTTTTAATGTGTCAAAATGTGGAATACCTCCGCTTCAAAAGAACTATCAAATGGACTATCATCGATACGAATTACCACCATATGTATTTACTACCTACTCAAAACGAATTTATAGAATTTCCACCGAACTGAGACATAGAGGAATAGAAATACCGCCGACTCGCTTGCAACATAACAAGTTGTCTAAGCGATAGACGTTCCTTCCACTTGCTCAGAAGTTATAAGCCGTGCGCCGTAGATTGCAAAACGACATCCCTGCAAACCTTGGCAAGGTTGAGCGTCCTCAGTAGCGAGTGCGCAAGCTAAGCGACTAGTCGAATTAGTCAATGGACCAGATGCGACGAAAAGCCTCATAAAAAGTTATCATCTGCACTCTAATTACTTACTAATTATAGAATAATATGAAATTACATATTCGTAGTTGTTTGCCGGCCAAAATACGCTATACCTAAATAGACAAGATCGCAGTTTTCATTTAAAAAAAATTCAAATCTGTGTACCAGTTAAAACAATATCATTTTATTACAATATAAACAATTTTGTGACAATATAAAGCCTCTTAGACATGAATTATTTCGTAAAGACGCTGAAGTTTCTGCCGAATTATTAGTATCGGAAAAATACGAGTTGCAACGAGGCCATTTAATTCTGCCGTAGTTCGAATTCCACCGTTACTAGATTTGTTGTAATAAGGGTTTAGTAGCCTCGTTGTCGTTCGTTAGAGTGTATATTTATTGCCCCTTTGTTGCCAGCTAGCTTAGTTTATAACAAGAGATCTCTTACCTTTTAACTCAGTTCGTGAACGGGACTATGTCAATGCAGAAAGGCTCCGACAGTTGACCCCAGGTAGGTCAACACATTGCAAATATATGCTCCAAGCTTCTACAATCAAGGTAATACAAATACATACATTAGTTTTAGATTGCCGACACAAACGGTGACGAATAATGTCATCAAAACTACATTTAACAGTTAAAGTAGCTGTGTATACAACTATAACCATACACTTAATATTTAAACAATAACAAAAGGAAACAAGACGGATTTAAAATCGCACTAAAGCCGCTCCTGTCGGATGGCCGAACCTGGTTTGCATTTTTCGACAATATTCGAGATGTAATCGGATACTGCAGCGATGTATAGATGCTTGACGTCACAGGTCACAAGGATTCTTACCATGGCAACCAAAAATTTGTCCTGTGGGATGAAGTGGCATTGAGCAATTTGTTCTATATGCCCGGATTTTAAACGTAACATTGCCGATAAGCTCTGGGAGTTTGGCTGCATCTGGCGATGCGGTCAGCTAGTAGGCGTCCTGCGGCTTCTAGAACACGCAAAACTACAACGGGACCTGGGGCTAGACGCACCAGCTCTTGAAGACGAGGCATGATTTCAACACCTCGCACTGAACTGTACTTTTAGGGCATTAGCTCAATTTAGTGTCACGAAGTGTCACGTTCATTTTAACGTTTGCACGGGTAATGCAATCAGCTAAGCTCGTTTTAGCGGATTGTGCAAGCGTCTCTGATTAAGCACTCATTAAACACTAGAGGTATTTTACAGGATACCTACGCTCGCACTTAAGTTAACTTAATGGAATTTAAACCAATCAAAGAACCTTATATCTAAGTATTACATAACACATAAATAAATGTGCAAATTGGCTATACATGTATTGGGGGCTCTTAATTACTGTTATTGAGCTAAAGTGTAGCTGGGCCAAATACCGTTTCAAAGTTCGTGGTTATTCACTTAAGATGTGTTGCAGCAACTGCTGTCGGTGATAAACCCAGGAGGTGGTAGTTTATGTCGGCGGTGGTTACAGTCTCTTGTAAATCTGCGTCGAATCTAATTCAGGTCGTTGATAATTTACATCGGTGGTAATATTTGTGCTATCTAAATCCACATCGGTGATAGTCCGCATTTAGCTCCTTAACTGTACTCCACAAAAGCTTTATGATGCAAGATGAGATCCCAGTACGATATACATAACGAAATAGTTGACGACCTATAAATATTAAAAGTTTTGATAAGTGATAAACATTTTGTTCAGAAGCACTACGTCTGTATAAGAATCTTGAGATACAATGAAACTGAAGTTGCATTGCCTTAATTTGTTTCTTTCGTTTATGTACACAACGCATTCTTCTTCAACAATAAAATTGGGACACATTTGTGATTTTTAAATTTTTTTAAAAATAAACTGCTCTGGAAGTCTTCAAAGTTTCTAGAATTTATAATAATAATCCAGCTAAGTCCTTGCATCCTGAAAAATAATTGTTCATCTAAAAGCATAACAAATTAGAAATGGCATTTTTTTAAAGCACAAGGAACTGGTAATCGTCACATAGACACATTCTAAAATACAAAATTTCAATCTGTATTTTCACCTTGCCTTTGAATTTTAATCGCCCGAACGAGATGGTGCGAGATGACCTTTGGTGCGAATTAGCATAAAGGTCCTAAAACATGAACTTTGCAATAAATGCGACGAGCTAATAAACCTCGTGCATTATGACAGTAACGAGCTGTTGAAGCCAGTCGCATCCACATTAAAAATAAAGAATGGCCGAGATTAAGAAATCAGATTCGTAAATGCAAATGCTGCCTGGCATTTCATTAGTTTTACGCGACAACCTTTTTCGTCTTTTGGTAAAACGCTTGTTTGTTTAGCTGACTTTTATCAAGATCCTCAGCGGAGAGGATTCGGTAAATGCCAGTGAAAGTAAATGAGGAACTTGCTCAAATACCGGCCTCGTTAGCTGCCAGTCGATCAATCTGCAAAAATTAATTAAAGGTTCGGGATTGCTTAATAATTTTTTGTCGGGAATAGACGCAGGCGAAGCCTAAATAAGTTATTAATTAAGTCCTGTGCAGTTTGAACAAACCAGCTTTGCTTTCATCTCCATTTCAGCAAAGATCGATTTGAAGAGCCTTTCTGCAAACCTTTTAATTAAATAACTCCAAATAAGTTGAGTATGGGCACTCCCATTGCATTGTTCGAAAACACAATGGGAGAGTATGAATTATTCCAGGCCATTATTAAGCAAACGAATAAACCAAGCTGGCGATCTTCGGAATTAAACATTGCAAACCTTGAAAGTCCCAAGATTTACGGCAGTTAAAAAATTCGAGTAGAAACTAAATCTCTGTAGGAAATCTTTGAGTATGGCGGGAGTAAAGGCAGGTTAACAGTTCCAACCATCACGATACCAGATCCCTCTGAAGTTAGTTGTCTTAGCATTTTGGCTTATTTCTTAAGGTTAGCCCTAATGCTCTGCCTCATCTTAGTTTCCAGAAACGCTACTTATTGGTCATGCCAGTTTAACAGCTGTTTTTTCTGAAACGGTGTACAGTGAAAATTTCAGATGTCGTTTCAGTTGGACTCTTGCATTTTCCCCCCTCGTGGTATATATTTCCTGGTCTCGTTAGGTCCCCGCTGAAAGTGTTTTTTTATTGTTTAATTGTCACAATTTCTTTGTTTTTGCAACACCTGCATGAGGTGTTACTCTTCTTGAAATTATATTATATCAAGTAGTTCCTTCTGATTATGTGCAGGACTGGGAAATTTGCATTTTTGAAACTGTGTCACTTTGTTATTGTGAGGACTGAATAAATAATAAAAAATGGATATTTTTATATTTTCAGATCAACTCTACTAATTAATTGTTAACTGCCTGCGTTTTCTACAAAAAAAAGGCAACAGAAAGCACCAGAGCAGTTAAATAGCTATAAAATTACACTCATTTGCTACTGTTTCAGACTAAGAATATTTTTACTGCTTAAACGCTTCTGCAAACCTTTTTAATTGGAAATAACAGTCGCAATAAAAATCTCGTAACACAAAGTAGCATAAGAATTCCTCGAGAGAACAGTTACAGCAGAACTAGATTATCTCCGGTTATTACAAGCATTTTTACCTAGCGCAGTATGCACACCTGCATTTCCTCCACTGACTTTCCAGAAGGCAATTACGAAAATTGTCACCATATTTCTCAAATAAATCGCGGATATTAGTACGCCAGGAGTGTAATTGGATAATTTCCACCGTGATTCCTTCGTGGACAAGAAAAACTCCAAGAAGGCGTTAATTACACTACAGCTTATATTCCAGCCCGCTTTTATAAACTTGTACGAATGTACATAATTAATGAGAAGCAGCAATTCCTGGGACGCCGGCAATTCCCGGAATGCCGGCCTGAAGGGCTTCGCGCTTCGTAAACGCGCCGCTAGAGGGCGCGGAATTAATAGAGACGGATTAGCGCAGTTATTTTATTTTTGGGCCCAAGCATCGCCGCAAACGGCCCCCAAAGCCGTTTCCACTTCGGTAAATTATAGAACATGACGTGACAGCTTTTTGTGGCGATTAGGCCTGTTTTTGTCCGCGAGATGTCGCGCCTGATGAGCTCCGAATCGGGTCTTTACTTCTCCGCGCGAATGGGATTCGGCTTCCCAAATTGCCTGAAAAAATTGATCGAGTGTAAGTGGCCTCTTACGGCTCGTATTCGCCAAAAGTGTTTTAGAGTTTTTTAGCACTTGCTTCTTAAAGCTTATTAAGATACCTTTGGTTAAAAACATATTTTTCATTTTTACAACTTTTAGTTGCTTCTGTGTGACTGAACTACCATCAGATGCCAGTTCGTACAAACTACAATGGTAACAGAATTTATTCGATAATAGTAGATATCTGATACGGGCAGTTTATTTTCGCTATGTTTATGTAGTAATCGAGTCGGGATCTTCCCTATATGTCATCCCCGACAGCATTAAACGGTTTTCGCTCTTATAAAGCTTCAACTTCCTGAAAAGCAACTTTGGCGAGGGTGAATTTCGTCCATAATCTGCTAGTTAATTAGCTATGCCTGAAAAAGCTCACGTAAGATAATCCGCTGGATGATGGAAAGCGTGCCCTCTAACGTATGGGTTTGTCGGTTACGTATCTAGTTGCAGCGGTTAATTAATTGCTTAATTAAATATGTACGCGAAACGCTTAATTTATTAGCTGCTCCAGCAGGGAATAATTGACATTTAGCTGAGAATACTACGAATTCATCGCCAGTACAACTAATGGCCATCGCATGCTGGATCCTCCATTTCCATAAAATAAGGGGATTGGGATTTATGCCTGGCGAGCCAGACTTTTTCCAGACAGAACCAACTCCAAACAACCTCACACCGAGTTATCTAGCATGCAACTTTCTGTTTTAAAAAAAAGGAAGATGTGGGACCCGCATGCACGCAGCGAGTGCGGTTCTTTATTTGCAGACCTCAGCTGTCGATTGCCAAACCAGAACGTGCGCTGTGTGGATAGTTAATTAGACTATAACACAACAAATATAATTGCTTCAGTTACTTCTAGGTGATTGCTGCTTGAGCTAACCTACTTATGCAATCCCTTTATTTTTTATAATCACTTGCCACACACTTCTTAATTATTCTCAAGTTATTGCTACGATAATTAATGCTAATCCTGAGTAGTTATATTTTTTAAAGGGTGTATCGATAAATGCCAAAGTAAATAAAGTAAGATGGGTAGCCACATACAAAGTACAATTCCTTCTGAAAGATCCGGAAAGCACGATAATCTAGAAAAGGGACATATTTAACATATGTGTCTTCCACTGTGTGGATACCATGTCATCAACTATTAAGTCCACCAATAGGTTAAGAACAATTCAACGAACTATAAAACATACTGTTCTCGGGATAAACCTAAAGGACAATGTTGGAAATGAAGAAATCGGAAGATGCAGGTCAAGATCACACAGGCACAGCGTTGGAAGACTACCTAGGCGATGAACAGGCAACAGCAAAGAGAAGGCTGGAAGAAACTGGACAAATAATGGAATAGAGTGACAGAGAAGAGGAGTGGGCAGTAAAAAGCGAATAAAAAAAGAAGTGTTCCAAGTGTAATTGACAGTAGTCGCTTGTTAAATCTTCGAATAAGCATGTCCAGGTGTCTTGCAGGGATGAAGAACAAAAAACCTTTATGTTTCTAATATAAAAAAGTAGATTGCTGCGTTCTAAATGGAAAAAGCTGATGTTAAAAAAGAGGAGCAGAGGCCTGGAAGAAACATAAAGATTCGAAAGATTGTCCCTAGAATGAACAGAAGAAGCATTAGCATTCCAATGCCTTTTATTCCTATGCAATGAATACGAAGATTACACAGGCGCCGTGTTGAAACACAATCTAAGCGATGGTTAGACAACATCAAAGTGAAGGCTGAAAGGAACTGGCTACAACTGGCATAACGGAATCGAGTGGACAGTGAAAAGCTAATAATGAAGAGGAAGAAGAAGTGTGCCAAGTACCATTGTTAATAGTCGCATGTTAAATCTGTGAAAAGGCACGTCCATGAGTCTTATACGAATGAAGAAGAACGGATATTGCTATCACAAAAAACCTGTATATTATGGGTTTGTTAATCTGGTATAAAGAAGTAGATTGGTGCGTTCTAAATAAGAAAACTTGATCTTAAAGAGGAATAGAGGAGAAGAGGCCTCGAAGAAACGTGAAAATTTGAATTCTGCACAGCATAGTGAATTGTTTTACAATGAACAGCAGAAGCATTATTAATCTCATACAAACGACCTAGGCGATGGACAGGCAACATCAAAGAAAATTGTGGCAGAAACTGGCTACAAGTGGCACGTAACAGATAAGAGTGGAGGAGAACAGGAGTGGACAGCGAAAAGCTGATAATGAAGAAAAGTACCATGTATCGGGTTATAGGGTTATAAATGAAAAAAAATCAAACAAAACTTGCATTCCAATGTTGACAAAAAAACATCATTAGGTATTTTTGTCATGAAAAAAACTGGTTTTTATTTGGAAAAAGACTTCTGAAAAAAACTATTTTAAAACTCGAATCATTGACAATAGTAGTGCTTCCATAGTCGATTGTTGAATTTTTGAAAAACCATGTTCAGGATTGCAGGATCGCAAAAGCGCGAATATCTTACCACCATAAAAAACCCTAATATGGAGAGATTATTGATAGGAAAAGAATATATTGCTACCAAAAGTTCATGTTAAAGGGAAGAAGACCCGGAAGAAATTCTAATTTCAAACAATTGCCAGTGCCGGTTGTAACAGTACTTTTAGGTTTTACTTAGCTCTATACTCTACTGTACTATTAATTTACATTGCCTTGGGTTCGCTAGCTTAAGCAGCCGTAGAGACAAAACTCTATTATTATCGTCAGTGCGGCTAAGGGAAGCTAATATTGTTCTGGATTTGCTCGTTGGGTCCTGGAATGCTGCAAACACTGCCAGCAATAAAAACCCAACAGTTTACATAAAAAGATATATAATCTGTAAGAAAAATACAAATACAAAAAAACAACAAGAATGATCGACGTCTAAACATACAGTGAAGCTGTCAACAATACTTTAATTATGTACGAGCGAAAGCGGTTTCTACCCGCGGTATTACATAAAAATACCTGTAAGAATACACAATAAAAAGGCTGTACGCTGCATGCATGAAAGCACCTTAAATAGTGTGCTCGTGTTCAACTGTCGGCGCAAAATCAAACGCCGATAGTGCGAAATGTATTTAGTTTTCGCGCACAAATTCACTAGGCGAAGTTGTCTACTCTTTAAATGTGCTGGTTGCCGGAACAAACTGCCTCGGCACGTTCAATTCAACTGACTCGCCGTGTCAGCAAATGACGCGAGGACTGCGTACTGGTTGCGAGTAATTCCCCGTTATCTTGGGAACAACAATTGTTCACGAAGTCGCAATTGTTCATTGAAACAATTGCCAAAAATGTTGCAATCGTTTCCTCACTTCGTATTGCAGTTTTAACTAGCAACTTGCCCCCAAGTGTTCCCGAGCTTGGACAAGAGCGATGCCTCTGTGGTGTTACGACAACGGCTTCCTTCTGTGGGAGATGCAGCAAACCTTTGGTGATGCTTCCCAGTTGGTTTGACGCCTTCGTAGTCTGGATCCTCTTTGTGGCGGTGGCGATTACTGCAGACCACACCTCACTATTCTGTGCACTTTAGTGCTTTTATTAGCGCGCGTTGTACCTTGGTTAATGAGGGACGAAACACGTCCGACTCGCTAGTTTTGCCGCGACTGTCCAGTTTCGTTGCTCCCCGCGCATCACAGGCTTTGTTCTATTTATAACTCTCCATCTTGGAATTAGCTGTCTTGCATATTCACTTCCGCACTCGCGATACGCTTATAGTGCGTGCTAACTTAATACATACTGAGACATAAAGAATACGGTTAAGCTTATTAGTAGCAGTGTATGAGAAAAGGATATGAAAAGTATATATAGGGTGACACGAATTGGTCCGTTACACGGTATCAACATCGTTTTTAACTTGCTTCGAATGAAACTTGGGTTCGGGTTCACCGCTATTATCAACACACATTAAGTAATAAGTTAATAACCATCCACGAAGTGAGATTATTCTTGTTCTCGTCTCAAGGAAAGGATGTTGTGTCTCACAAATCTAAAATTGCTTTCCAAAACCGAATGAATTTGGATGTTCATTACCTGCTGTTGCGTGTAAATTATGCTCAAATTAAAATTAACTTAATCTCGAGGAGTTTTATTGAGTCATTTATTTTCAATTGTCACTTTTTTGTTGTGTGTGTTTGGTTGCCTAGCCCCGTGGTCTATTGTTGTGCAAATTCTAGAAAAATGTTGATGAATTTTGGAAGAGATTGCCTGTACAGAGGGAGCGATTTCCTGTAGCCATCTGTGGGAGATTGAGAGATTAATTGCTTCTGGTGCTTTGTGGTGGATTGTTAGAGATGCGCAGTCCATGTAGATTTTAAAACCCTCCGATGTATTAGTAAATTTCGATCAGCATTATTACAGTCGCTCAGATTCACTGCCCGGCTTCTTACCACCCCGCTTAGTATGACGTCCGGCTACGCTGGCAAAACACCTCCCTATATTTGAGACATTTTCCGCCTGTGATTTCACACCGTCCACTGGGGAAAAGCCCGCATAATTCTCCAGTTTTTGGGGCAGCTTCACCACATAACCTAGAATCAGCACGTCCTGTGGCTTCTTCATGGTCGCCCGTCTAGGGCTTGCACATACCCAGATACCCTTTCACGATTGCAATTCGTGTCAAGCCATTTCTAATATGCGGCGACGCAAAATGGGGAGATATCTCTCGCATATGTTTTGTTCTTGTTATTCTTCTGCCACTATAAAAGCTTCATTAGAAAACTGCAACCGCTGAAGCAGCACTTTTTTCCTTCTCTATTCTCTTATCTTATACCGTTTGACTATTTTCTATTCCTTATATAAAAAACATCTCGTCCAGGATATACAGGAATCCCATTATCACTGCCAAACTCACGAATTTTGTGCTTCCACAATAAAAGCTGCATTAGACAACTGTAAAAGCTGAAGCAGCACATCTTTCTTCACTTGTTTACTTTCAAATCTCGCACTCTCTGACTATTTTCAATCCCTTATATAGCTACATGTCGTCCAGGGTGTACATGAATTCCATTATCACAGTCAAACTGTATCAACTCACGAATTAAAAGAGAGTTTTTCGTCGTTATTCTTCCCTTCTCTAATGTCAAATTGCATACCATCTGCCTGTTTTCTACCCCTTCGAAATATAGAAAACTGCGAAACTGTATCAAACTCGCAAATAAAAAATTACGTTCTAGTTATTCTTCTTCTACAATAAAAGCTACATTAAAAAAACTGCAAAAGCTGAACCAGCACACATTTCCTTTCGAATGCCACCAGAGCATCTACGCCTCAGATTCTTACTCTCGTTACATCAGCATCGAAAACAAACACACCCACTTCGTGAGCTTGGAACCTATTAAAGGCCGAAAACAATCCACGCATAGCTGAAAAAGTTAATTGCTCGCCGAGATAAAGATTGCTCCTTTATCGGGCTCTTAGTGCTGCCGAGGAATTCCGTGGTTCTGAAGAATTTCTAGGGAGCCAAGTGTCTGTTAACGGCAGGACGCTTTGATGGGTGACATTTGACATCCAGTTTTTTCACAGCGGTGCTGGACGCGAAACATCCGCGGTGGAGCATAGACATGGCGCACTTGTGGTTTCTAAATTCCTGAAATATAATGCCCCCTGGGTTGGAATTTCTTTGTTGGCGGAATTGCTTATAAACGGGTTTGTTTTAATGGTGACTGGTAATCACAGCAGCTGGGTTTATTTGATTAAACATGTCGCACAATAGATGTATTTATGTGCAATCGGGAGCTAAACTAATGACTAGTATATTTTGTATATTTTGACAACCACCTATAGAGATGGAAATAGGAAAAAGTTTAAAATACATAGGTTCTAGGATTTTATCTGAACCACCAGAATATGCCTCCAGAGACCAAATGAGCACCACAAAAGTGTAAAATAACACTAACCATGTCTTTTTCAATGGAACACCATATACAGGGTGTTTCACGAAGTTCTCCCGACACTTAATGAGCATTATCTTGAGATCATTTCAAGCAAAAAAGTTCATATGAACATGTGTCCTATTCTCAGTGTTTATTGAGCTATGCACATTTCAAACTAAATTAATCTTAAATAATGTTTATTTCTATGACATCAAAAATAAAATAAATTACTCCAGATTAATAATTTAAAAGAACGTAGTCATAGATGTTCACAAATTCCACCTCCTACTTCAATGCATTCGTACGCGTTCCATTCATTACCTTAGCATGGCCGTCTTTTATGTGTGCTGCAGCATTCAAAATTCGCTGAATTAAAGCCTCGCGTGTTTCTACTTTCTCTTCGTACACCAACTCCTTCATCCAACCCCATACGTTGATATCTAGGGGATTTAGATCTGGAGATCTGGCCGGCCAATTGTGGCCCACCCCGACCAATTCAATACTGAAGAGCTCGTTTTTACGATTCCAGATATAGAATAATTGCACATTTACACAAACCGTTTCTGAAATATTCACATTTCAATCTCTAGATTGCCATGAACGACAATGATTAAATATTTTTCCTACACTTTGACATTATTTTTAATCGTTAGGTTACGACATTGATATTTTGTAGTATGTATCACAAAAATCACAAATGTTATGCAAATATAAATAAGGCAAAACAATGATAAGATTAGACAGCCACATAACCTTAACTGCCACAAAATGCAAATCCGTTTCGCAAATTTAAACCCGCCGTAAAAATTCCCATTCAGAGTCAAAAAATTCCGGTGTCACAGAAACCCGAGCTTCCATAAACAGCAAAATTATTTGCACAAAGCGACCGTTAATCAGATGCGCGATCGCAGCATCCTCGCAGCCAATTCGACGATAATCAAGCGTGCTGGATGGATGCTAATATCCGGCATTTGTTTGTTTGAACGCGGCCTATGCCACCTATGACCTCTTGACACCGCCGACTCTAGCGGTAACGCTTTGCCTTTTACGGCAATAAATGGATTTGCATAGTTCTGGAAACGACGCATGGTCCTGGGCACCTATGGGATCTGCGTAGCCCAGGAGCTGATCCATCGACCGCGTCTTGTCACTCGGATGAACTCTAAGTAGGCTGCTGTGCTCGTTTCTCTGTTTGCTGGTTGAGAAACCATAGAAGGCGTTGAGACCATCGCCGATTGTTGGTTTTGGTGGCAAATTATCGGCAATTTATCGGTGCCTGACGCTCGCTTTTGTTTATATACAAAGCGCGCTAGATAGTTGCAGTTGCATATTTTGACATTAACAGGAGGTTGGGAAATAAATGAGAATGCAGTTTTATTGTTTATTGGAGCGTTTTATAATACGACACAGATTATAAATATGCATAAAACTAACCAAAAAACACTAAAAGTACCGGTGTAATGTACCAATAATTGCAGATAAATCGTAGTCTAAGCGCCAACGCTGCACACATGTTTTTGCTCATTACCAAGGCAACCGCCGCTTTTCCGCGGTAATTATATTTGATAATCCACGGCCTACGTGGATCATAGTTGCAACGCTAAGCGTCGAGTTTCGCGATTAAGCAGTGCGTTGACTTCCCGTTTGCTTCGTTTTGTGGCTTCGGAAATCGTTATTAACTTCATTTCGCAATTTATTGGACGCCCGATAAGCGTTTTTACAGACTTGTCGACAATTGTGCCTGCCATGGTCTACTTAGCAGTAACGCACTGAAAAAAATATTGTTCATGTTATCAATAATTTCTGTTTATTGACTTACATTTCACTACGACAACGATTTCTTTCATTAATATAAAGAAATGTTGTGTACAGTTGTTGGCTAAATAATGGTGAGGTTCATTATTGAATTGAATTTGTATTCATTTTATTAAAAAAACAATTTTGCATTAGTTAATGTACAATATTCATTCTAACAAACAAAAATTCGCAAGTCCAATAAACAATTTTATTGAAAACATGAATACATTTATTAATGTTTACGAACACGTTTCATAAAAGTGTTTCGTTATAATAACGTCGCAAAGTATTAAATGATAATCTGTCCATCGCTTAATGTGATATGGTGTATTGTCCAAACGACACATAACATCACTTGTTAAAAGTATACGTTGCAGTAACGAATGCATTCTTCAAACTTTTGAAGCATAATATTTGTCATAATGATCACAAATCATTGTATTAATGTTCACTATACATCGATTAACGAAAGATATTTATTATATTAACGAACAGATTTGCTAAATCAACGAACTTGGTTCTATGGTTCTAATGACCAAACATCATTCCAAACACGACATTCATTATATTTATGAACATTTTCGTTGTATAGACGTACAACTGAACCAAAGAAATGCTTTGATTGTCACAACGTATAAGTTGCATTACTTTTAAGGAATTTTTAGGATACGTTGCAGCAAAATTGTTTGTATTGTCAGCAATAGCTTTTATTTTACTTAAACGGTCTAGCAGAAACTGCAGACGAGTTTCGCAAATGGTGCGGTCTGTACATCTGCATTATTACAGTTATGGGCGACTACCGTTTATCTGCTACCAGAAGTTTGTATGTATCTCTTTTCCTGAGCAACTAGCCATTTGTCTATTTTTCCTAGAAATTTGTAATCTCGTTTAGGGTTGTTTGCTCAAATATTTCCTAACTGTACTTGCTTCATCTATGTACACTTGTACAGGTAAAGAGGTTCAGTATCTTCTCACTTCTTGTTGAAGTATCGAGCGTTACTGACATTTATTTGATAGTGCAGACCACTTGTACAAGAAGTGCTTCTGGAAAAGATATAAAGGTAAGAATGTAGTACCATTATTAAATGTAATTTTCATCAATTTAATTATATTTATTGTATGTATAATTTATAGCAAACGTAGTAAAACTAATCTAAGTTTAGGATTCTTCAAAATTCAAGAACTACTTAAATAAAAATAATGTTATGCTTTATTTGCATTTGCATTTTAAGCGAAATCACGACCTTACGACCTAATTCACTGTTTAGATGTTTTGAAGCTAACTGTGGTCAAAGTTTTCAAAGCCTAAGTAGTTTCAAAAAGCATATGAACTGAAAACATATAAATAAGTATAATTTAGAAAATGAAAATGAACGTGCGGAATCCAACAACGATGTTCATAACAAAGCTACTGAAAGATTGGTAAGAATTTTGATTGTTTTATACTGAACAATGTCGTCATAAACTATTCTCTGTTCATTTCAGGAATATTATCGTTCCAACAAGAGAGGTAGAATTTATAATAAATTTTGCAATTTGAAAACATCGTTTAAATCTGCCGTCGCCCAGCATGTCAATAAAAAACAAAAAGAACAGTGTGAACAAAAATGTACACTCCAGAAAAATTTTGGTAAGTAAACTAAAATTACATGGTACTTATACCCATATGATTCAATGTTTATTATAATTACTTTGAATCAAAATCAAAATTTTTGTTTTGTGCATATATATGTTGAGTATTGTTTTTTAGAACCACAAGATGACGCTGAAGCTTGCCTCACGGCATTAAAATTTGATAATTTAACTGATGAGCAATTCGACTCCACGTGGAAGGCCTGCAGTCAGTATCGCCTTAACGATTTTAAAAACTTTGGCTCTACTGATGAAATAATGGAGAAATGGCATTTTTACAGAAATCCGACAGGCTTTCGATTGGTATGTTTTTATTTAACTTTTACATTTAAGTATCTTATTAATTTTTTTACTTACAGATCGACATGGATTATAGTGTGGCCTTTACTAACTCAGATGGGCTATTAAAGAATTGGAGTAGGCACTTCCAGAAGTTGCTAAAATTTTTAGGCGAAGAGCACCATGTGAAGGATAAAAATATAAAAGCAGTACTACACAACCTCAAAAATAATAATAACATTTCTGAAAGTTAGTACTATACCTACACATCTATTATTACCTAAAGTTTAGATATATTAATAGGTACTGCCTATAACTTGTAATGTTACTATGACTAGGTCTGGTAAAAAATAGGGATACCCTGTATAAACCGCATTTTGCTAGTATAGATACCTTTGCTTTTTTCAATTTATCCCGTTTCATAATTTCAAGAATCAATTTTCAAGCCCAGCCCGAATTGATAGATTGATCTTACCTATTAGTTTCTGTGCTGGAAAATGTGAACAAGCAAAAATAATATGTATACCTTCTTTTCAGATTCGCAAACTGCATGCTTATTAAGGGGCCTGCATGGCTATTTTGTACCAACTAACAAAACGGTAACGAAAGACGCCAATTCAAAGAAAACAGTTACCCGCTATACTATCAAAGATTCACAGAAATCTTTTCTGTATCTGGCAACATATTTACAAGACATAGAAGACCATGTAAATCATTTAAGGCTAAGAAAGCAAAGTATACAGCCATTTATTTATTGTATAGGAAAAGATATATTTTCGATTGAAGAAATTTATATATATTTTGACCAAATGACATAGTTTTCCTTTTTTTAAGGGCAGTGGACATATGTTTTAAAAAAAATTAATCTTTTTAATTTAAATTTTCCAATAGAATCGATTATGTTTTACAATTTTCTCGAAAAATTTTTTTTAACATAAATCCACACAAAATTTTACGAAAGTTTTTATGCTTTCAGAATATTTAAACTGTACAGCAGAACAAGAGGAAACATTGTAATTATAGATTTAAGTTTAATTTAGTTTTGGTGTAGACATCTAGCTATACAGGGTGTTTATGAATGACTAATAAATTTTCAGATTTTACGCGGGCTGCCCAGAAAATCAATTTGAGTTCTGCAAGCACCCATGTCAAGTTAACGGTAATACCGAATACAACCCCTGAAATTTTGTTAAAGCCATGCATAAACACCCCACCCCGTATGTGTTTGAATTCATTGATTTAAAAAATAAAAATTAAACCAATCATACTGTTTATTATTCTTCTTCTATCGTCAAAAACTCAAAAGGCATTTCAGGAAGTAACATTCATAATATCAATAATGTTCAATAATTGGTAATCGTTGCATTGATTATGGAAGTTCATTATATTAATAAAATCATTGATTTTAATAATTACTAAAATTCTTTATATCTACGAGCGTAATTCATACTATTCACCATGTTATTCGTTCCAACAATCACTAGATTCATTTTAACAATTTCTAAAATTCTATATATCTACGAATATAATTCCTAGTATTCACAATGTTGTTCATTTCAACAATCACTACATTCATTTTAACCATTACTAAAATTCTTTATATCGACGAACATAGTTCATAGTATTTACTACGTCACTCGCTCCAACAAGCACTAGATTTCGTAACATTAATGAACAATATACGCCAGATCAATATCTAACGATTACTGTACCAACGAATAAAATTCATTGCATTAATAATTTTATTCATTTCATCTATTACTGGCATTAGTAAAACTATGAAATATATCCGTAAAATCAATAACCTAAAATTATTGAATCAATTAATTGCAGTTA
This sequence comes from Agriotes lineatus, assembly GCA_940337035.1. Classification (NCBI taxonomy): domain Eukaryota; kingdom Metazoa; phylum Arthropoda; class Insecta; order Coleoptera; family Elateridae; genus Agriotes; species Agriotes lineatus. The sequence goes on from OW679200.1 coordinate 134,573,964, forward strand.
TTGAAAAGTAAACGGGTTTGTTATGGCAATGACATATTATTTCGTTAAATAAATGGAACGAATATTTGTTTTCAATGAATTCGTTTTCATTAATACGATGAACTGTTTATCGTTTAACAAATGCAATTATTAATCGATGAAACGTTTTTCGTTGATTTGATAAATTCGTTCGTTGGACCAATTTCAATGAAGTATTTCACCTACACAACGAACTTATTCGTTTGATTTACGCTTAATTTTGGTTCAGTGCGTTTGTTGCAGGATTCGGCTATTGAGGCATTTGAACTGAACTAATCCAATACGGCGACTTCTAAAAACTAATATATTTTTTTTGTTTCAGGTAATTCAAAGTTTCCACCACTGAACTTGCGCCTCGTCTTAAAATGTAAGGTTATTAATAACTATAGAATATTTATATTCCACGCCTCATTAGCTCAGTCGTAAATTCGGTAATCTTATAGCCCACAATTAAAGTTTAACGTTCGCCATGAATAATTCTCATTATCAGTTAATTATAAACAATTCCCCAACTGGGGGCTTCATGCCGGAACTTCCTTTTCGTGGCCCAAGTTATCTTTAATAAGGAGCTTAATACTGTTGAGCCTTATCTGTGTAAACGCAGTTAATTTCCTGATGGCTTTTACACTTCCAGATAAAACGTGAACTTTAACTAGGCTATCTCATAACGAATTTAGTTGTTTGAGTAGAAACTATAAAACCTGTCGAATTTTCGAGCATTCTTTACTGTGGCCTCTAGAGCGTCCGCAACAAGATACTCTCCTTCACCGGATTTCGTCCATCCGGATTTATGCTCCTGTGGAATGTTCGAAGGCTGAAATTTACAAATTAATGAGAAGAATCGCTGGAGAGCCAAGAGCATATTTTTCTAAACGTCTTGGGCATTCTTCAACAATTAATTGGGCTTTGCGCGATGTTAGAAGTTGAAGTTTCAGTTAATCCGCCTTTTAAATATTTAAAAATGGCAATTCCAAATACAGTTTTCGAGCCGAAAATGAATGCTTATCGTGTTTTCGATATTTATGGTAGTTCTGCATAAATGCACGTAGCCTCTGTTTTATTTAAATATTTATCAAATTTTAACTAATTTCAAACTAATTAGATCAGAAGTTCAAGTCCACAATTTTAAATGTGATAGCAGCAATCAACAATAGGACAATAGCTTCAAATAGCCTAAAAATATTTATTAAGTATGCGTATATTGAATGATTAAGTTTCCCTGATTAATCTTAGTTTATTATTAGAAGTTAAAATTTCATATGAAAATCGTTTACTTATATAGTAGTCGCTTATAACAAAATACATTATTCAGGATGGTAATTGCTATTTACTCCAGTTGGTCTGAATTCGTTAAGCATTCGATACGATTATGTCTTTCTATTATTTGTATTTTCATATAGATAATTTTCCGTTAGCACAAAAGTAAGCTTTACAATAAACAGAAGCAGACTAGAAAGTTATACTCTTGTAAAATTAATTTTATTTCAATTGAACTTGGTTATCTTATATGGATATTGATTTTTGCTTTTCTTAACAAGTTTCAATAAAAAAGTGCAAGTATCGCCTTGAATTTTTTCTATTAGAAATTCATCTCGCCTATCAGAAGAAGTTAATTTGGTACATCAAATTGAATTCACCATATGAGAGATTGAATTTTCATTATCAAAAATTCATTTGGCATATCACAAGTTCATTTGGCATTACACAAGTTTATTTGGCATATCAGAATTGAATTCCTCATATCTGAGGTAAAATGTTCTCTATAAGAAGTGCATTACGCATATCAGACTTCACACTATCGTATAAGAGGTTGAATGTTTTCTACTAGAGTTTACTTTGGCATATCATAATTTAGTTCATCGTATGAGCGATTGAATTTTCTTTGTCAGAAGTTCACGGTATATCAGAATTTATTAAATTGGATTTTCTCTATCAAAAGTTCATTTGACATATCAGAATTTACTTTATCATACGATAGATTGAATATTTTCTATCAGAGGTTGCGTTGGCATATCAGAATTGAAGTTATCGTATGAGATATTGAATTTTCTCTATCAAAAGTTTATTTGGCATATCAGAATTGAATTTATCATGAGAGGTTGATTTTCTCTATCAGAAGTTTATTTATAATATCAGAATTGAATTTATCATAAAGGAAGTTGAATTTTGCCTGTGAGAAGTTAATTTGGCGTATCAGAATTTACTTTTATCATATGAGAGGTTGAATCTTTTCTATCAGACGTTGCTGTGACATATCAGAATTGAATTCATGATGGGAACAATTACATTTTTCGCATAGAATTCATTTTATGGTATAAGACGTTGAATCTTTTCAACCATATCTGAATTGAATTTATCATTTGAGATATTTAATTTTCTCTATAAGGTTTATTTGGCATATCAGAATTGAATTTATCATAGAGGAGGTGGAATTTTGCTTGTGAGAAATTAATTTGGCGTATCAGAATTCACTTTATCATATGAGAGGTTGAATCTTTTCTATCAGTGCTGGCTTTGGCATATCATAATTGAATTAATAATTTCAGATATTGAATTTTCTCTATCAAAAGTTTATTTGACATATCAGAATTGAATTTATCATGAGAAGATTAATTTTTTCTATCAGAAGTTTATTTAGAATATCAGAATTGAATTTATCATTTAAGATATTGAATTTTCTCTTTCAGAAGTTCATTTGACTTATCAGAATTCACTTTATCATGTAAGAGGTTGAATATTTTCAACCAGAAGTTGCTTTGGCATATCCAAATTTGAATTTATCATAGGAGTGACTGAATTTTCTTTATCAGACGTTCATACGGCATATCAGTGTTAAATTGATCATATGAGAGGTTTAATTTTCTATATTAGAAGTTCATGTAGAACATAATAATTGCATTTATCATAGAGGAGATTGAATTTGTCCTGAGAAGTTAATTTGGCGTATCAGAATTTATTTTATCATATGAGAGGTTGAATATTTTCTATCAGAAGTTGTTTGACGTATTAGAATTGAATTCATTATATGAGCAATTTAATTTTCTGTATCAGAAGTTCATTTGGCATACCAGAATTGATTTTATCGTATAAGAGATTGAATCTTGCCAACCAGAGTTTGCTTTTTCATATGTGAATTAAATTTATCATAGGGGTGACTGAATTTTCTTTATCAGACGTTCATACGCCATATCAGTATTGAATTTATCATACGAGAGGTTTAATTTTCTTTTCCAGGAGTTCATGGCATATCGGAATTAAATTATTTATATGAAAAATTGTATTATCCATATGAAAAGTTCATTTCACATACGTATCAGAATTCACTTGATCTTGCTTTGGCATATCAGAATTGAATTTATCATATGAGATATTGATTTTCTCTATCCAAAGTTTATTTGGCACATCAGATGTCACTTTATCGTACGATAGGTTGAATCTTTTCTATCAGAGGTTGCTTTGGCATATCGGAATTGAATTTATCATACGAGATATTGAATTTACTCTATCAAAAGTTTATTTGGAATATCAGAATTTAATTTATCATATGAGAGGTTTAATTTTCTCTCTCAGAATTGAATTTATTATAAGAGATTGAATTTTTCCTTTGAGAATTTCATTTGGTGCATCAGAATTCACTTTATCATAAGAGAGGTTGAATCTTTTCTATCAGAGGTTGCTTTGACATCAGAATTGAATTCATCCTATGAGAAATATAATATTCTTATCGAAGTTCATTCGGCGTATCAGAAATAAATTAATCATAGAAGTTGAAATTTCTCTATCTGAAGTTCATTTGGTATCTGAGAATTGCATTCATTATATGAGCGATTACCTTTTCTCTATCAGAAGTTCTTTTGGCATGTGAAACGCTAATTTATCATAGAAGAAGTATTTCCTGTATATGAAGTTCATTTGGCATATCAGAATTGCATTGATCGTAGGGAAAGTGCAATTGGCATATCAGAACTGAATTTATTATAGAGAAGGTGGAGTTTTCTTTATCAGAAGTTCATTTGGCATATCGTAATTACATTTATCAGACAGGAGGTGGAATTTTCTTTGTCGGAAGTTTCTTTGGCATGTCAAAATAGAATGTATCCTAGAGAAGGTTGAATTTGTTTTATCGGATGTACATTTGGCATATTCTGAATTGAATTTTATCATGTGAGACATTCAATGTTACTATTTAGAAATTGAAATTATCGTATATTAAGTTTAATTTTATATATGTATTCAAAATTTATTTTTCTGTGTCCAAAGGCCATGTACACATCTGAAATTTAATTTATCATATAAAAAATTGAATTTTACATCTCAGAAAGTGATTAATTCATATCAAAAATGCATGTGACATATTAAAAAGTAGCTTTTTCCTACATAAAGTTCTATTTTACGTTACAAAAATTGAATTTTTTGTATCAGAAATTAAAATTGAAGTTATATTAAAAGTTAATTCGATGTCACATGATAGGTTCCATTTTTAGAAGTTTATTTTATATTTCAACTATATAGGTTATCTTAAAACAAGCTAAATTTCGATATCAAAAATTAAAATAGCGCTACACATTTCTATTACTACCTATTAGTAGCCTATGCTGTTTGTTTAATAGATTTCAATGCTATATTCATAACAGGTGTATGCTACCCATTACCTCCGTTGCACTTCTCGCCGGTATACATGGCCCTCGACACCTACCTGTAAAGAGGCTCAAAAATCATGTATGTATATATGTAAACGTAAAAAATAGAAATTATAGTCTCTCTAGTTTGCAAGTCTTCCAAAATAAGAACTCATTTGGCATAAGCCTCTATGGACAGCATGCAAAGCAATTGCAGCATCGCGACCAACCTCTTCCTCGCAGCCATAGCTCCACGTAGCGTTCCCATTTTCACGCAAAGTTCAGGGCCCCGAAGCTGTGATTTGTTTATTACCAGCGTTTGCGTAACGACAATGGAGTAATGCATTCGCCTCGAATCGGGCGATCTCCTCGCAGGGCGCCTTGCAGAGCGTGGAATGGAAGATGCGATCCGGAGTCACGTTTGTGGATCGGACGTGATTTACTCGCTCTGGCCCATCGGCCGTATGATCGGTGATTAGGATGGATAATTCGTGCCTCCATGCGGCGGACGCGGCTAATTTCACGTCGGAATCTAATGGCCGATCAATTTGGGAATTATCCGCCGCCATAATTCAGTAACCGAAGCTGAAATTAAAAGTCGGGGTAACGAACCTTCCAGACGTGGCTTGATCAATTTCGTTTTTTAACGCACGTTTTGGTGAGCTTCATGTTCTTAAGGACAGCAATTATTTCAACATCAGCATTTCCTACATGCACAGACAATCCTATGCAGTAGTGCTGGCTCCGTTGTGGAGACTCTGGTTCTGGACCAGACAATGTAAGTTCGATTCCCAACGACTCCCGATGTCATACAAATTTAGCGCAGTGCAATTCTCCATTATTGCGGTATATCTTGTTTGGTACATGAGGTTAAAGCTTAAAAAACAATATTTGGAGTAAATTAATCAATTACAAATTGAAAATTTTTACATATTCAGGTATTATGACTAACATCTGGATGGTAAATAAACAGCCCAGATATTAGTCATTATACATCAATACGCAAAATGTTTCGATCTGTTTGTAATTGATGAATTATTAACTGTGATTTAATCGAACTAGTATTATTTCTTAACCTTTAACCTAATCTACCAAACAAGGTATGCCCGTTTATCTTCTGTATTGTCAAATGTAAAGTACTAACCTCACTTTTTCGTAAGTAAAGCAAGCTTTATTATAGTTGCCATTCCGAAGTAGTATTGGCTTAGATGAAAATAGTTTTCTTTCGAATTGCTACCCTTAAAAACATCCCAGTTGCTTACCATATTGTCGATATCAAAGTTATTCTGCCATGAATGGTACTGGCAATTAAACCTTATCTATCATCAATTCGAAGTTGTCGATTCTACTAACCTCACCCGTTGCTGAGAATACACGTTTACATCCGAGCCTTTCATTTACATACGAATCGTAAAAGGTCCCTGGTAAACAAAGCACGAGTGCGTCTCGCACCGAGCAACGAGGAAGACGTTTATTCAAATACGTTGACATCCTGTAGACGTACTGAAATTTCCGGTTGAACGGCTGACAGGTGCTTCGACGAACGTAAAGGGAGAAGCTTCCTCTGCACTTCTCTGCCGATTTAGCTCGCAGCGTTTCACACAAGAATCCCGATAATGAGGATAGTTCGCAATCGGAAGCTGTTAATGCGGATTGAAAATAGAAATACAGAAGCCGATAACGAGCAGAATTGGGTTACTTCGGGCATTCTTTCAGCTCGGATTTTCTCTAGGAAATTTCAGACCAAATTAATTGCATCCAATTAAAGACTGAGCAGAATTGCTTTTTAAGCAGCTTAAAGTTTAGTTGCTTTTTTGGATTTCGCAAATTATGTGGCGACAAGCTCTTTAATGTCTTGGTACAGGAAGCAGGTTTCAATTAATCGCCGGTTGATTCCCCCGATTTGCATTTATATCGAAAATTCTGCGATATATGAAGATTAGGTGTCGTAAGACTGTATTAATATGCATAGTATTGTCTTTTGGCGGTAACAGTGGCTGGGCTAAAGCCTGATGTGCAAAATCAGAATAATTAAGGAAATTTATTTGGGTTTTAAACGTGATCAATAAATTTTGCATGCTGATTTTATCTGTCTATGTTAATTTAAGTTGAAATTGCTACTTTCCTTGTATAATTTGAGAATACCTAATATTCATATTTTTTTAAATATCCTTAAATGCTAATCAACCTGACAATGTGGATGAACTAGGAAAAGATTTGCAGTTTTGAAATGTATTTTAAAACATGTTTCTTGAAAACAAGTCCATCTGTGGATACCAGTGCTGAAGATAATCATATGAATTTTTATTGCATTTCTATAATTATAGTTATTTATATTTTAGACTTAGTCACATGGCATAAACAAATTGATATGTCGCTCTTCCAATTGTATGTTTTGCGAAGTTCATATTAATTTAATTGGGACAAACTCATTCGCATTCCTTCAATTTTCGACAGTGAGTTTTGTAGAATTCCCACTTTGAAAAAAACTTTCTAGTTATACCAACGCACTATGTGAAATAACCTTCTCATATAGAAGATCAATTTGAGATATTTACAATTCGACTTCTTATATGGTAAAGTCAGTTTCTAATATATGCAGTCAAATTATACGGTAATGCGATAAATTCAATTTCTGGCGTGTGAAATGTGTGAAATAAACTTGTGATAAAGACATTTTAGATCGTGATATCTAAGACTTATCTTGTACCTACAATATGTGAAGAAATCGATCTGCAATATGCTAAGCGAACTTAGGATATGGCAAATTCATTTCTAATACAGAAGATACACTTGCGGTATGTGTGAAATAGTGATACGACAAAGGTCAAATTCTAATGTCCATAATTTAACTTCTTATATAATAAATGCATTTCTGATAGGCGAAATGTACTTCTGGTATGTGAAATAAACTTATTATAAAGTCAATTCAGTTCGTGATATCTAAAATTCAAATTTTTGTATCATACATTTTATTTGTAATATGGAAATGAACTTATGGTATGATAATTTAAGTTTCTAGTATATGGAATTCAGCTGTTCTATGTGAAATAAGCTTCTAATGAAAATAATTTAGTTTGTGATATCTAAGATTTTACTTTGTATTTGATAAAGCCAATCTAGGGTATATTAAATAAGCCTATAATACTGAAATAAACTTCTAATGAAAACGATTTCGTTAGTGATATTTAAGATTCAACTTTTTATTTGATTAATTCAATCTATGATATGCGAAATAAACGTAGGATATATAAATTAAACTTCTAATAAAAACAATTCAATTTGTGATATGTCAGATCTAATAGTGTACTTCATATTCAAGCTAGGATATGTGAATTAAGCATATATGTGAAATAAATAAATTTTTAATGAGGACAAACATATGTGATATCAAAGCTCTAACCTTTTACTTGGCATATTCAATCTATGATGGACGAAATGAGCATATGATATGTGAAATTAACTTGCAACGAAGACACTTCGGTTTGTGATATCTAGATCTAACCTCTGACCCCATGTATAATATGTGAAATCAACTGCTAATGAAGACAGTGTAGTTTGTGATATTTTAAATCTAACCCTTTACGTAATGAATGCAATCTATCATATGTGAACGAAGCATATGATATGTGAAATAAGCTTCTAATGAAGATAATTCAGTTTGTGGTGATATCTATGATCTAACCATTTACTTGATAAGTTCAATCTATGATTTGTGAAGTGATCATATGATATGCCAAATACACTTTTAATGAGGTTAATTCGATTTGTGATATCTAGATCTTACCTTTGACTTGATAAATTCAATGTGTGATTTGTGAAATAAACTTTAAATGAGAGCAATTCTGTGTGATATCTAAGATGTAACCTTTCACTTGATCAATTCAATCTGTGAAATGCCAAGTAAGCGTATAATATGTGAAATACGCGTATAATGACAGCAATTCAGTTTGGGCTACTTAAGGACTAACATTTTGCTTGCTAAATTCAATCTATGATGTGTGAAATAATCATATGAGGAGCGACATAAACTTTTAATGAGGTTAATTCGATATGATGATATTCTATATTTTATCTTTGACTTGATAAATTCAATGTTTGATATGTGAAATGAACTTCAAATGAGGAAAATTCTGTGTGACATCTAAGGTGTAACTTTTCACTTGACCAATTCAATCAGTGATATATCAAGTAAGCGTATAATATGCGAAATAAGCGTCTAATGACGACAATTCAATTTGTACTACTTAAGGACTAACATTTTACTTGATAAATTCAATCTATGATGTGTGAAATAAACATATGATAAGCGAAATAGACTTCTAATGAGGTAAATCCTGTTTGTGATATCTAGAACTAATCTTTGACTTGATAACACAATGTGTAATATGTGAAATAAACTTCTAATGAAGACAATTCACTCGGTGCTACTTAAGGACTAACGTTTTATTTGATAAATACAATCTATGATATGTAAAATATGCCGTTGATATGTGAAGTAAACTTCTAATGAAGACAATTCAATTTGTGATACCTAAGATTCAATTTTATACTTGAGATGTTGATTCTACTTCATGTGAAATAAACGTCTAATGGAGACAATTCAATGTATGATATGTGAAATAAACGTTTATTGAAGAGATGTTAATTTGTGATATCTAAAATGTAACAATGTACTGGGTAAATTCAATCTATGATATGTGAAATAAGCATTGGGCATGTGAAGTAAACGAAATAAATGAAGACAATTCGCTTTGTGTTTTCTGAAATTCTACTTTTTTTTGTAATGAATTTAACCGTATCTAATTGTATGTGGAATTAAAATTGTGGAATAGATTTTATCCACATTTTATTTCTAGTGTATATACGTTTAGAGACGTATATTCGTGTATTCAAAACGTAAACAGCTGAATGTATATGTTAAATATCTGATTTAAGAGATTATAGAATTCACATTTTGAGATCAACTATCCATTTTGACGATATGTACCTATTTATTTATGATATATGAAATTCATATTTTAACAAACCATTATCTTACAGTGTTTTCCGATTGCTTTTCACCATGTATCATATGTGTTTCACTTTATCTCAAATGATTTTCCCTCTTGTCAACACTTGTCACTATTGACAAATGTGAATTACATTTGACAAACAGTGAAACACAATTGATACATGGTGAGCAGCAATCATAAAACACAGTAAATGAAGCACTAAACTAGTAATTTTTCATATTTGAACCAAGTTTTCGATTGTTTTAATATTACTACGAAGACACAGTATTGGTGTATTGGATCTGTTCTGAGCGGTTTCCTTGATTTCTCAATTGCGACTATTGTAAAATTCGAAGTTAAACTTACGAAAGTCAATAAATCTTCCAGCCAAGGTTTGCATCAATTTAACATAAATATATTTTGGAAGTAGAGCAACTAACTGTTCGCAGCTGGTTGTAAGGAAATTTAAATTTAAAATCCTAATCTCATTTTGTAACCCTCCAATTTTACTTGTAAATCTGAAATATTAAGCAGAGTGAGTTGGCGCAGTTCAGCTGAAAATCATAATTTAAATTCTCGCCTTGCGCATTCCAATAGTTCGAATAAGGCCTTGAATCGCAAGTACTGGCATAAAATTCCCGAAATTTATTGCTACAAGTACACTGGAAGGCTTTTTCTGTTTCCCAAGAATTCGCCTGAACTTTAAATGCCAGCGAATCAATTGTGGTCCTGGAATTCGGGGTGCTCGGGTAAACCTATGTACCTTAAAAGCTTCCCAAGGATTTTGGGGCCCAAATCTTATCTCGCTAATTAAATTGACAACACCGGTTTGCACTCGCAAATTTCCTCAACACTTTTATTTTCGATGTTCCCATCGCCGCGCCGCCGTTCCAGAATTCCACATTCTAAGACCGCGCATTGCGCTGATTTCTCTCGTGAGAACCTCGAAAAGCGCTGCGGTCGTGACCGGCAGCGCTAAACGCGTAATTATGCATACATGCATCATGGGCGCATCTTCGTGCAAATGGCTAGGCAATAATTATCAACGGGAACCTGACAAGCGGCTGACCTTTCCGTCTCTGCATAATTGGAAATTATTTTCCCGGCGAGAGGCAAACAGGTTCGACGGTGCGTTATGATAGCTTTTTAGGGATAAGCTGCGTTCTCGGTGTCGCAAAACAATGTCGCGGTAACTGTACTTCATTCATAAGTCGTAAATCGGCTGTGAATTCAAAAGACTTTAACGGTAGAT